>OZ024906.1:14258080-14413080 GCA_964017125.1 Flabesymbios commensalis
AATACATTTGTGGTTCATTTGTTTGACATGGTTGTTCGGTGTTATTTAATTAATATTATCCTGATAACCGTTACTGCGCTGTACTTATATGGTCGGCTAAACATGACAGTGAAGGGATGATTTTTTATATAATCATGATAATTAAAGCGACTGCATAATTATGTTGACATGTCAATTTTCAAAAACTAAATTTATATGAAGTTATATCGCCTACTGAGCTGACCTAAAAATATTTTATAATCATCATCACTGAAAAAGACTAAACTAATTTTATTTCCAAGTCGTATACTGCCATGTAAAAAAATGTGTGCAGTATAGGTCTACAGCACTCTACTACAAATAAACACAGCATATGACTGTGGGATTCAGGGTGGTTCAAAAGGCACCGATTTTATTGGTGTGTGAAAGGGAGAGATCTGGGGATTCCATGCAGCACCGATTATCTGCCCAACGCTGGGCCGACGGCATCAACATAAGACCCAATGCTGCGCTAACATTCAACCATTCTTTGGGTGTACAAATAGTTTGCTCTTTGAACTAGAAATGTTGCTAAAAAATTTTTTTTCAAAACTGAAAATGTAAAACAAATTGAGATCATGATCTGCGTGATATACTACTCCATACAAAAATAAATACCAGGATAATTACCATCATAAATTACCATGCATAATATGCCTATACGAACAATTCTATATTTTTAAACTGATTCTCTCATGGAAGGGTGTGGACATCTTAATCATTAAATTATTACATTGTTTCTAAGATCATATCTTTTTAATATGAAGTCACGTCGTTGTATATTATTTACTGAATATTATTTCAATATAACACTTTGAATATAGCAGTAACCTATATGCTTCGAGTGCATACAGCGCGGTGATCGACTTTAGACGTCAGAATCTGACGTCTGTCTATGCGACACGTAATGCATCCCCGCGGTTTAAATCGATTATTTATGATTTATTTTAAATACAATTTAATGACTACATAACTAAATTCAAATGTTCAGGATAGTTGCCACAGGAATGGAAAAGAGTTTGTGTACAATCTTGTCAAAATTGATTTATAATTGACTGAGAAATTATCCAAATTCAATCACCACGACTAACCCTCACAGCGCGGGGATCGACTTTAGTCGTCAAAGTCGATCCCCGCACTGCAAGAGTGAAAATATTCATATTGGCCGTAGACCCATAACATAGGTATTCAAATGAATCAGAAAGACCTAACAAAGACATTTATGATGATTTGAAATTGATAAAAAACCTTTGGTCTCCGTGGCTTATGCAAAATTAATTCAGAGATTGTAAGGGCTAATGTATAATATTACAATAGATTAACCATATATTTGATTAATCTATGATATTACTCCTATTACTTACTGTCTTCTAGTTTGCTGAGAAGCTGAGAGCTCTTCTTTCTGAGCCACGGCATGATCACCATGATCTCTGTCTTAGTCCGCTGGTCAGGCGGCTTACTGACCACAGAGATGAGTATTTTCTCAAGCTGGGACATCAAACTCCTCTCTGAGCTCTCATCTAGAATAGAAAATATCAAACACATCAGAGGTTATTTTGGCATCTCGAAGCTAAAAGGTCGTATCTGCCACTCATTAGAGTGGCAGAAATGACCGTTTAGCTCCGCGGCGTCGACTTACAAACCGATATGATACCGATAATATATAATTAATGTTGTGCTAAAACAAAAATACATAATTATAATAATTTGAAAGATGCCGGATGTCAGTCTCGATAACCAGCTGCTGATAAAGAATATAGGTTTTGAAACTAAGAACTTTAAAGAGATAATTTTAAAATGCATAACTACACAAAAAAGTATTGTATATTACAGTAAAGTCTGTGTGAATTACGAATTAGCATTAATTCTAAAAAAAACAGCATACGTATTTTTAAGTTATCATGTTATGATTGAGCTTTCTTTCAGTACGTCTACGGTACCTTTTGCCACCGTTGCCATGGCTATAGATTTATCCTGATTGCTCCGTGATTGTGATGTCGTCCGAGCTCGACGCCTCTTAAAGTTGAAGTCAATTCCCTGAAGTCAATTCTTAAATATTATTATATGAAAAAACATCGTATTTATGCAAAGGCAAATTGATTTAATATATATGGCAGAATTTAACCCTTGGATCACTGATATTGACTACAGCAGTATTTTTTTTCTTTCACTAACCCTTATGCACTCCTAACCAGTTTTTCAAACGAAATACGGATTCGGTTCCCGGTCTCGGCGGTTTGAAAGAAACAGAAAATGTTTCTTCCCCATCCACGTGTGAAAGTTAGTATTGTGGGGAGCCTCCGTGACCGAGAGGTAGCGTGCTCGGCCTCAGATCGCCAGGGCTCAAATTTCGAGTCCTGTGTCTGGAGGACAGTGTCATCTCAATTATCTCACCATCCTCAGGAGGTTCTCCTGGCCCAGTTTAGCCTATATGTGCACAAAGGTGGCCTAAGGCCCGATTCATTTCATTTTATTCCAAACGAAATATGTGCGCGGTGACTTAAATTTCACAAGTGCAAGTAATTCACCAATCACTCATGTGTCGCGTTAGCGAACCACAACTTCAAAGCGACTACAGATTTAAATGTAATATCTGATATGTAAATGTAAGATCTAATTGTTTACTTACTTGAACACCATCTAACCCAACGTCGGAATCGAATCAGTCTATTATACGACATAAATAAACTTTTGGAAGAATATTGGCAAACATAGATATGTGATATGGCCTATACATAATCAACGATAATCATTTAATTTTGATTTGATTATAAATTGAATATCGTCAATTCCAATTTTGTTGTTCATGCCTCAAATAATGGTCCTTAGACCAGTCACATGCACACGCGCGTTTATCATTATTATGCATTACAATGATATTACCAGAAATAGATATCTATTTCTGATATTACCTATGTCTGGATACTTACTGCCTAATGTCGCCTATGGAATCTGCAGTCAGAATATATGCGCTTACTATTTTTGTATTTTGTATTCAAGTGTTATTTTCCCCACATACGGCCAGAAAGTGGGAGCAGCTATATGATCTGTATCCAGATATCCAAATGTAGTCCGTTATAATGGGATATACCAAGAATAACTCTGATCCCGTGTAGAGAAAACCAGATGAGGGTGGTAGACGTTTAAATGAGTCTTATGTGACGTTAAGGTGCTCGTAACGATGCTGTTGACTGGTCTACTTCCAGCATTTAGTGGTAATACGAGAGATCACAAACCTGTTTGGAAGTGATTCACCGGGGGATTAGCGGGAGGTTCTATAGCTAAAGGGCGACAATAGAACAACCTGCTTTCTACTGTTATGTTTGATGACAAACACCTTGTCCACACACACAGGGCATGTTTGAGAGGTCCATGTTCATCCTTGTTCGCGGGCTTGTGTGAGTTACATCGGTCAACATTGTGTTAGGAGAACTGAGTACACATTCTGTACGAAGACGTTGTTTCGCGGCTGGGCTAATGCCTTATATTCATTTGAGCAATCATGATTCCTCAAGCTCCTCAAAGCTTTATTACTTCTCTACACCTTAGGGGTTAAAAACGAATTATTCGCAAAATTGTTTTAAAATTGTTTAAACTGTCATCCACTTCAAGTCATCTTCTCTTCATCCACTACAAGCCGAGAATTGCGACAGCAATTCGCGGCTGGTAGTGGATGAAGATGAGTGGGAGAATATTTTATAGGTAAATTCAGGCTGATATAAAAAGTTATACGCTAACCCAGGGTTGAAACACCGTCCTATAATGTTCACGTGAGCTTGTTCAAACTGTAGCACTCGCCGCCACACCAGACTAATCAGTATTCTGGGGGTATACAGTGTCTGATGGCTTTAATGTTCCTGTTAGCCTTGGTCTGCGGCCGTGTATTATCGTTATAGAGTCGGTGTCAACAAACAGGAAAAGGCGCCCCTCCACGAGGCCATTTATTTAACATGCAGGTGGGCATTCTGGAGTATTGGTGTAGGCCTACCCTTGTTTTTTTTCTGGGGATTGAAAGTCAAGTCACTTTTTATCGACCACTTTGCTTATGACATTCGAGCAGAAGTCGTTGGTTGTGTTTACCTATATATATATCATATGCAAATGAAACAAAACATATAATGCGCCCTTCTATTATAAATCAGGACAGCAAAATTATTTTAAGATACAGTGATTTGATCGTCGCATTATACAGGAGGGTCAATTTTACCTTACACAGTTGTTAAATCGTTTATTACAAATGTGTTTTTATATTCTTGATTTGATATATATGTATTCTTTCAATTTGTAATATTTTTGATATTTTCAAGACTGTAATGTTTCTGGCTGTGTTATCAAATGATTATTATGCTTTAAAATGTGGATTTTGTAAAGGGACTAGACCACATAGTTTCAATCCTGGTTGTTAACAATTAAAAAGTTAGGGAATTTTATTTCTTATAAATTCTTAAAATATTGCACGTGTATTTGTGTATTGGTATTGGTCATCCATTCATTTATTCCTTGATTCATTCATTTATTCATATTCATTTGTTAATTCATTCATTCATTCATTCATTTATTCATTCATTCATTTATTCATTTATTCATTCATTCACTCAATTATTCATTCATTCATTCATTCATTCATTCATTCATTCATTCATTCATCCTTTCACTCATCGATACATTCGTGAGCGGGCGGGCGGGTGGGTTGGTGAGTGAGTGAGTGAGTGAGTGAGAGAGTGAGTGAGTGAGTGAGTGAGTGAGTGAGTGAGTGAGTGAGTGAGTGAGTGAGTGAGTGAGTGAGTGAGTGAGTGAGTGAGTGAGTGAGTGAGTGAGTGAGTGAGTGAGTGAGTGAGTGAGTGAGTGAGTGAGTGAGTGAGTGAGTGAGTGAGTGAGTGAGTGAGTGAGTGAGTGAGTGAGTGAGTGAGTGAGTGAGTGAGTGAGTGAGTGAGTGAGTGAGTGAGTGAGTGAGTGAGTGAGTGAGTGAGTGAGTGAGTGAGTGAGTGAGTGAGTGAGTGAGTGAGTGAGTGAGTGAGTGAGTGAGTGAGTGAGTGAGTGAGTGAGTGAGTGAGTGAGTGAGTGAGTGAGTGAGTGAGTGAGTGAGTGAGTGAGTGAGTGAGTGAGTGAGTGAGTGAGTGAGTGAGTGAGTGAGTGAGTGAGTGAGTGAGTGAGTGAGTGAGTGAGTGAGTGAGTGAGTGAGTGAGTGAGTGAGTGAGTGAGTGAGTGAGTGAGTGAGTGAGTGAGTGAGTGAGTGAGTGAGTGAGTGAGTGAGTGAGTGAGTGAGTGAGTGAGTGAGTGAGTGAGTGAGTGAGTGAGTGAGTGAGTGAGTGAGTGAGTGAGTGAGTGAGTGAGTGAGTGAGTGAGTGAGTGAGTGAGTGAGTGAGTGAGTGAGTGAGTGAACAGGGAGTAACATGACACTTGGATAAGTTTTAGCGTCACCATGTGACTACCACTCAGGGTGAGATCGCGACGTAACATGATTGCCTGTTTATGAGCCTCAATGTGCAATGACTGCTGTATTCCTCTATAAAACATCACTTAACAACAAGTAATCTCTTCAGTACCAATTCATAAAGATGTAGATCTACTCTTGGATTATTTTAGTATGTTTTTATCGGTTCTTGACATACTTCAACATATTTATAGCGGGGTCTTCCAGATTAAACACGTTAACCCCTTCAGCGCGGAGACCAGCTTCAGACGTCTGAATCTGAACATATAAAAGTTTAATGCCGCTTTAATTTATGTTGGGTGGTTTTCCATGTCCTGTTCTGTAAAAAAAACATTTACTTGACAGATGTACCTGGAGTATGTCTTGTGATTGTGGAGGTTGTCGAATGTAGCGTGAACTTTTGTATGTTTTTTTAAAAACAGGCAGCCTTGGCTGTGAGATGGTTGCTCTGAGCTGGCACTAGCCAATACATTAACCCTTAAATTGCGGGGATCGACTTTAGCCGTCAGCATCTGACGTCTGTAGACGTCAGATTCTGACGTCTAAAGTCGATCTATGCACTATAAGAGTTATATGTATATAATGGCTGTACGCCTATATCATAGGTATTCAAAAGATTCAGAAGGAACTAACTAAGACCTTTATGATGATTTCATATTGAAGAAACCCTTTGGTTTATACGAAATTATTTCAGCGCTTTAAGGGTTGCGTATTATTGTTTTTCTACATAGTCATACTCTAGTATTATGTCCTTTCATATCTAAACCATCTTTTGCATCATTTCAAAATAAAATTATGATAACTAAAATACATGATAACTATGCATTCACCCAAAACTGATGACACTTAATACACAACTTTTAAATGTTAGCCTTTTTGCTGATAATACTACAATCATCATTAAAATTGATGCAAAAAAATATTAATTTAATTAAAAAAAAAGATTAGATAAATTATTATTGTGGTTTGTACTTACTAAACTATTATTAAACATTTCAAAATCCAAATTGTATGTTCTTCCATCAGAGTTCAAAATTGATTACTTATCCAACAATAACTATAAGTGGCGTTGAAATTGAAAAAAAACTAATAATTTTAATTTTCTTGGTTTAATAACTAATAAGAATTTGAAATGGAATTCTCATGTCAACAATACTGCTAGTAAAATATCACGTTCCATAGGATTATTTATGATGTTAAGACATACTTTGCCAGCTGATATTTTTAGTTATGCTACATAATTCTCTAATTGTAACTCATATCACCTCTTGTGTATTAGATTGGGATGATCACCATAATAAGGTTTATTTGCTGCAGAAACAAATTTCAAGGAAAATTACGTTTAGTAAACTTCTCACTCTTTAAAAACTTTTATTTACACAACTTTCTATGATAATATTCGAAGACATGGTAAAAACGCAGCAAGTAAAATTTTATTATCGGTATTTTAATGAAAATTTACCTTCTTATTTTCTAACATTGATATAAAATCAAAATCTACATAATTAGAAACTAGAAACTAGAAACCAAAATATATTTATCTATTTTCGTATTTAAAAAGAATTTGTAAAAATGTATTTTATATCGTATTGTAACTACTTATAACTGTTGCCCTCATGTTATGAAAGATAAATTATTTGCATCTATATGAAACGGCTTTTTATTGAAAATTATTCAAATACTGGTAATTTTGTCAATTGTTTTGTTTGCTCGTATGAGTAGTTTTTTGCATTATGTACACATTATAACTACATTTGCTCTCATGTACTTTTATTAAATCATATAATAATCTTTTTTAACATCACTATTGGCGAGAATAATATTAAGTAGTCATTTTCAATACATATCTATTATATTTATTCTTTCAGGTGGCTTCTACGCTAGAGGCTATGTAGAAGTATCCTGATATTCTACAATTGGTTTTGTTCATGTTGCTTCTTTCCATGTTTGTACAACCAACTTCTGTGGAAAATCGAATAAATTTGTTTGAGTCCGATGAATAGACGGCTTTATATCATAAGCCTATATTATTTCATTATATAATTTTATTTTATTACCATGGTTGACGGATCCCGTCGTCTCGACCTGTTACCATTTTGGATGATTTTACTCCATTATTAATACTGATTTAGTACCATTTTTACACGTTCTCAACCAGAAAGCCAAATAAGTAAACATCCCGCCTGTACGGCTAGTTCAAACGTATCCATAACAATACACCACCCCCCGCCTGCTGTCACAGCTGAAAACAAATAAATACAAAAAACTCGCTGTTCTCTAGCAGCGACGACGTTTCGTGCAGTCCGCTGAAAATATATATAACACCCTATCACAAATTATCAAATTGTCATGTTTCTGTCCCGTTTTAGTTTTTATAAAAACCTACAATATTATCACAAAAAATAGAAGATTTATAAGATTTTTTTGTATTGTGAAACTACCTTTAAAAAAGGCTTTCGTCTGTTATTTTCAAATCACCATTAAAAACATATTTTTTTCAACCCTATCAGTTGTGATCTGTCTGATAGCGCACATATTATTCTCAATCGGGTGTCGCACCCCCCCCCCCCCCCTCCCTCCTTTATTGTAGGTTATTCACACTTTAATAGGCTCGCCATGAGATAGGGGCCTATATATTGGGATTATGGGACCAGACAGACATCACCCATGTTGTCACACTGAGCTTGAGACGCCATTAAGTACACTTGAACATTTAGTACACGGACATCCACAGTGTTAGTTCATTACCTTAACCCTTTAACCGCCGGTGCGGAATATATTCGGGTTTTCATTTTTTATTAGCACATCAAGTACCACATTTTAAATATGTTAAAGATAAAATGTGACATCAACCAGCAAGAGTTGAAAAGAGTTGACCTCCATTTTGTCAAATCGGAATATTTTTCATTCACTTGAAGTTGTGGATCGCGTCAGCGAGACACAACTTCAAGGGAGTGAAAATTCAAATTGAATAATTTGGCGGTTAAAGGGTTAAACCTTTTAACTGCTAGTGCAGCGTATATACGAGTTATTTAACATAATTTCAATAGAATTACCTCAGATCGTTTGAAGCTTCAATTTGATTGATCACACTTGGGTATCTATACAAATTAGTAATTTTCATGCGCCGTGAGGTGGAAATTGTGATAGCAGTGCATAGTGAAGTAGGCCTAAATATGATTTAACCAACGCTGTATAAACTATGGAGACCAAAGGTTTTTTTAAATTAAAATCATCATAAATGTCTTAGTTAGCTCTTTTCGCTTCATTTGAATACCTATGTTATTAGAAAACGGCTACTGCAATTATTTTAATTCTTTGGGTACGGGGATCGACATTAGACGTCAGAATATGACGTCCATAGACGTCAGATTCTGAGTCTAAAGTCAGTCCCCGCACTGAAAGGGTTTAAATAACCCGGTAGGTAAAACTTTGAAGGCATGTACTGATGTCACCTAGCTAGCTGTGAACACCCAGGTCATCATTCTCACCCTATGAGACATATTAACTTACATGATAATGTCCATAAGTATATCTGAACAAAAAGCTGCCTGCTTGGAAAGTCGATCGCGATCGCGGGCTCGTACCCCGCTCTGACATTCAGGTTTCAACGCTCACTCGTAAAGATTCAATATTGTGGTGGACCTCCGTGACCGAGAGGTAGTGTGCTCGGACTCAGACCGCCAGGATTCAAATTTCGAATCCTGTGTTTGGAGGGCAGTGTCATCTCATTCATCTGACCATCCTCAGGAGGTTCTCTTGGCAAGGTTAGCCTATATGTGCGCAAATGTGGCCTAAAACCCCATTCATTCATTCATTCTGAATATAGATTCTTAATAAGTGAGCATACAATACCGTACTTATTAACAATTACGCATATAATAACTTATGTATATTCACTACCCGGCATATACAAAATCACACAGCCTCGGCCTAATTATAGCAGGGGCAGTGCAATCATCTATGTCAGATTGCAAACACATAAAAGGGGAATAAATACTTTGTTCAACATGAATATATGTTAAATGGCCATAAAGTATCCACAAAATGTAATAGGGGCCTACTGCGTGGTCTAATTGTTAAGTAAAACATGTATTTCACTGTTTTTCTATTTTTCAATTGCCTAACCCTCAGTATGTTTACACAATTTAACAAATTTAATTGGCTCTATATATTTTCTTGGCAAATGGATTCTTTTGAATTTCAAATATAATTTAAAATATGTCCCCCAAGCGGGGGAGCAGCGGAATTATACTCTACACGAAAGTAATACACCTTTCCCAATAGCAACACGCCACACACTACAGTGACTAAAAGCTGAACTATTTAGTTGGGAGTCCTGTCACACTTCGATTACAACACGCCACACAGTGATTAAAACTAAACTATTTAGTTGGGAGTCTGCTTATGCGCAAAATCGTGCAAACGGCGCAGCGCAATAACTCGAAAGTAAAAAGTGAACGAATGTGAACGCCTGAGGGCGTCTGTTCAAGATACACTTCACTGTTTTCGGTAACTTTACCCCTTAAAGCGCTGAAATATTTTCTCATATAAGCCAAGAGAACAAAGGGTTTTTTCAATATGAAATCATCATGAATGTCATAGTTATCTCATTCCGCTTCATTTGAATATCTATGTTATGGGTCTACGGCCATTGTAATTATTTAACTCTTTCAGTGCGGGGATCGACTTTAGACGTCAGAATTTACGTTAAATTATGATGTCTGAAGTCGATCACCGCGGTGAAACGTTTAAACTGATCGTTTTGCACAGAAACAGTGCACCCTCGGATTTAAAACAGTTAACCACACTGCATAAGGGGAATCCACATCACCAGTTAAAAAAATCCCTCAAGGAAATAGAAAATGCTAATAATTCATCAATAATATAAAATAAACAGGTACACATTGCTCTGTTTTATTACATTATACCGGTACACTCACCTTGTAGCTGAATGAATTCATTTTGGTTCTTTTGAAAATTCGTTGGTTTCTCAACAAGTCGTGTTTTAATGATTCTTCAGGTAAATATTTGTGAGTAGGTCGTCCACACTTGTTAACTTGCTACACTACACGCTTACGTAAGTAAAGGCGTAAGGACTGATACTTGAAATATTCAGTGGCCCACTCAGTGAAGTGACGCCAGTAGCTTTCTGAGAATGTCCACTTGATATGTAATTTAAAGAGGCATATTATAATTCTGGCAATCGCTCCATTCTTCTAATTTTCTTGTAGCATCAGGTCATGCAGGTATAAGTAGGAGCCTAAATATCGACCAAGCAGCTGCGAGTAGAACAGCAAATTTGGTACTTAACAGTACGACTTTATGAAGTTGATAAGTGGCATCTAACAGACAGGAATGACGACTCAAGTGGTTGATGTATAATGCCAGGTCACATGGCATGTCTTAGGGCAAATTTAATACACAAGTCATAAACTGACAAAGATAGATACTGGGCGTGTAGTTATAATAGAGCGAGTGTCATATCTACATGTGCATAGGGGGTATATAAATGTCATATCCACATACATGTAGATTAGCAGTGTTCACACTATAAATAATGCACCCAGGTCAACTTATTTCGTCCACACAAATATTATAAAGCGAAAAAGCTATACCCTGCTGTTGCGTCCGCTCCGGATAATAACGAAGGATACAGCGATTTATTACGGATTAATTATTCATAATCGCATTTAAATCACCTTAAGTTTGATATGTCAATGAACGCTGTACCGATAAAAAATAACTGTAAGTGCAGATACCAGGCTACATAAGTGTCTGAAATAGATTGTAGTTGACCTATTGCCATCAAATTTATTACACGTTATGACAGGACAGTCATCGCTGGCCAGATATGATAAATCACCATCATTAGATTTTAAGGCATTGTTTTAAAGTGATTAATACATGTATATAATGTACATAAGTATTAATTCGGAAGCCAATCATCAAATACACCCGCACAGGGTAGAGAATTGTTGAGGGGTTTTATAGTTACGATTGATATTTTCTTGAGTAGAGCATTTTTTTAATTTATTTTCGTCATTTCTGCTGGTATTTCTGTCAAGCTATTGTAAGCTATATTTGATAAAGATAAGAATGCCTGTTCGGTTATCAATTCTGTATAATAATGACATAGCATTAGGAAATGATATCCATGTTTCAAAGCACTATTTTCTTCTCTGCAAAAAAACACAATCTCTCATTAAAAAGTTCTTATGCCGTCCTACTTCAATTTGTAACGTGTGACTTAAAAATCTAGACAATGTATGTCGGTGTGTTTAAAAAAATGTTAATGTAAATAATTGTAATGTTAAACTTTCTTGATAAAATTATCTTTTGAATGTCGCATAAACTGCTAATGTATTTCTATTCCTATTGTCAATAAACAAACTATACTTAAAATGTTCTTCTAGTTTTGTTGTCAAAATCTCCAGAAACATTTTCATCTCCACACTGTGATTATCTATGTTGATTACAAATAGATTCCCGATATTGCAAAAAAATGTCATTAAAGAAAATGTAACGATATGTTCGTTATATTGTCATACTAATAGGTCTACTCAAATTGTCAGCAATTGAGTGTTGCTTAGAAATATATATATTTTATTGCCAAAAAATATATATTATAAAAACACATAATGATGCCTATTTTTTCAAAATGAAAAAATTCTGTAGGACTACAGCATTCCAACTTTTCGTACATGTTGAAACTCCGACCGTCTATCAAGTAAATAGGCCTACGTGTATGTTAGAAATTTCATAAGCTATATAAAACGTTGAGGGCATCAATGTCTTAAGGAGAAAGTATGTGGATCGAAAAAATACATGTCATAAGGGTCATAGAAAGATCAGCTGTAAACGAAATCAAAATTGGTTAACCTCAGGAGTATTGCAATTATGGGCATTGAAATGGACCTACCTTTTTTTCTAAAATGTGCGTTTAACGGCATGTGCTCTAACGTGTTATTTCAAACTGTGAGTCACATAGCGACACAGATTATAAAACATTTACAATTCGGTTTCATTTAAATTCTCAGATATATGATTGGCCAATTAATTAAGACAATGACTCTTTATTAATTAGAAAAAAAACATAATTACTTTAAAATCCCTGACTCCCGGGGCCGCCATTTTTAATTACTGCCATGTCGGACAATCAATAAATACAGCTTCTATAGCGCATAAATCCTCAGCGGACCGAGCTCAGAGGCGCACTAAATCAGGTTTAGTCGTGGTTGTTACCCTGTATGAGATGTTTGATATATATTCCAGTCAACAGGGAGCCGGCCGAACACTTTGAGCTGCAACATTTTAAAGCTCTCCACATATAGCTGAAAAAAATAGGCGACTTTAAAAATAGATGGAGTTGGACGCTGTGAAATCAATTTCAGTCAAAGTTTACATTAGCCATGGTTAGCCTGTATTTGAATTTTTCTCTACATTACAAGCCAGAAAACAACCCAGCAAAGACATTTCTATAACATTTGTAGGCCTACAAAGTTGGAGCAACGTCGAAGCCGTTTGGCCGACGTTGTACAGATGGCATACAAATGTTTTGTGTTTGCTGGGAATAATCTCAAACAGTTGAAAAATCTTAATAGACAGGGACGGACGGATTCATGCAATTCGTCACACCAATAGGCTTTGAGCTAAAATTTGACTGAGACGTGAAGGGTCACCTTATTTTCGACTATGTTTAAACTTTTTCAAAGTATCGTTGAAATAGAGTTGAGAATATATTATGATATAGGCCTACATTAGGCCTACAGAGCGCTAAAATGATGAGTATATTTTTTATCACAACAAGGTCACATAAGAGGTTATCGAAATGTGAACTGTGAACTAAATCAGGTTTAGTCGTGGTTGTTACCCTGTATGAGATGTTTGATGTATATTCCAGTCACGCGGAACAAGTGATGCTGGGATAGGACCATTTACTTGCAAAATGGTATAAGTTATGTCGACCTTGTCGACTCTGGGGTATATGTCACCAGTGGTCCTAATAGACCGTATGCTACCCATAACCCCCCCCCCCCCCCTCCTCTTATCAGTGAGTGTCACAGAGATACTGGTGAAACGAGTGAACCAAGCACTATCTCAGAAAATCAAAATGGAATCTAGAAAAAGTGTCTACCTTATGGTTTTAATGGTGAACGATTGTGAAAAACTTGATCGAACGCTGCGAACTAAGTGGACATAGAGCAGTCACCATAGCCAACAAAAACTTACAATAGCTTCATTTCTATAGTTGTTGGCTACATATAAAATATATTCATTGATGACATCGCTATATGTACATTCGTTGGGCCACATTACATTGTGTAACATGTGTCCTCCATCAAAAACATGGAGAGCATTTTGAAACTCACTGGCATGTACAGGGTTAATGTGGGATTTCAGGGCATTTGCAATTAGGGAAAGCTACACAATCTCTTAATTTGAGAGTAAGGAGACCCTATAACCCCTTTTTACAACAAAATTAAATAAAATAGCTGATAAGAACATACCAAAAACCTCGACAGCTCCTCAAAAACCTAATAATCCGTAATTTAATGACAATTGTAGAAAGACAATTGAGAAAATGAAAAAGTCTTTAAGTAAATTAAAAAAAAAAAATTGACAAGACAACCTTGACGGTAAAAAACAGATTTCGCTAAGTGCCGCCGTACTGTTGAGGCCAAGCATCAATCTTGGAGAGGATATTATATCTCCACACTAAATGAAAATACATCAGTATAACAAACAGGGCAAATGATACGGAGAATCAGTTGCCATAGCGGGGGGGGGGATAAAGTGGAGATCGATGAGCCCACACTACAGACTCGGCGGTCGAAGTTGAGCCTGCAATAGGCCTACTATATGAAACCAAAAGCTAATCCTGACAGCCCAGTACACTCGTGTGTTGTAAACCCTGAGTTCCAAAGATCGCTCATAAGCAAGCCAGCAGCTGTACCTACTTTGCCATGGCTTTTTCAACAACCACGTATACTTTCAACCTATAGGATCTCAGGGAGGGAGAAACTTCTCCCCTTATCTACAAGATTATGTTAGTTACTAGAGTTATTTTGTAGATATATCCACAACAAAAGAAGGTAGATTACGTAGGCCCACTGGCGGACCAAAAAGGAGACAACAGGACAGACATACCTTTGCCTGTGATCATCATAAATTTACTGTCGTATCACCTATGCGGCCTCAATCTTCTCCGCAGAGCTACTAGCCATTGAAGCGCATGTACAGTATATATATATATAGAAGTAGCAGAACTGAATTCATGAACGATTCATTATTGCAGGGGGGGGGGGGGCTCCGTGACCGAGAGGTAGCGTGCTCGGCCTTAGACCGCCAGGGCTCGAATTTCGAATCCTGTGTCTGGAGGACAGTGTCATCTCAATCATCTCACCATCCTCAGGAGGTTCTCCTGGCCCAGTTTAGCCTATATGTGCACAAAGGTGGCCTAAAGCCCGATTCATTTCATTTCATTATTGCAGGCTCTTAAAAGTCAAAACCTCAACAACCCTATTGTATCCAATATCTTACATAATATATGTACGTTACCAATACTTGCATAGACACAAGGAGATTTTTTATTGCTGAGTACAAAGCCATGGATACATGGCAATGAGCTGGCAGATGTTCTGGCCAAGGATGCCTTGTATAAAACAAAACAGTTTTACTATATACCCTATACTGATTTTAAGTACCTCGACGACATTTTGCATGGTGAATGCAATATCAATTTCACCAGCTAGGTGTTCAAGGTACAACCAACCATTAAGCGGTCAAGATTTTACCCCAAAGAGTTGCAGTAAAGATGATGTCTTATGCAGTGACATGACCTCATTTGTTTAAAAATGTTCAATATTACAATTCTTATGGCTACAATTATGTTTTAAATGTAAAAATAACACCAGGAATGGATTCCTCATACCTTAGAACCCTCAAAACCATGTATTACATAACTATGTTTGATGTCAGCATATTTACATTTGACGGAATTGGCGAAATGGCGGCCATTTTGGATTTTCTCACTCCCAAACATTTAGCACAACCGGAATCGCTAGGGATTTTATGTGTTTTCACTCAGAATACATAAGAGAATCACCCCTGAAAAATTCAGCTTCAAATTTTTTTTTTTTTTAATTCTGCTGCAGAGAATGGTTTTCATATACACATTGGACATAATACCTGGAATTTGGGATTTAAAGGGTTATTATACATATATTATTAAAATATATAACATCTCCTAGTAACATACCTTGGAATATACAATATATACAACATATATACAATATGCCTGGGTGTGATATTAAATTTACCGCTTAAAATTCAAGGGGGTAGATATGATTGATAACCCATTATTTTTTCATGTCCCAATATTTTGAGTGCAAACAAGCAGATATTAAATAGACATTATGATATAAAAAGGTGTGCAGAAATACCTGGGGGGGGGGGGGGTGTTTCATATGTGGCCCATGAACTATTAATTTCAGATCCGGTGCGATCACTGTCTAGGCCCACGGCATTGAACCGGCATTGGGTCGACGTCTTGTGTCTGCTAGACCTGTACCAACCCATTTTACAATATTATCGTCATTGTGGATTGATGATAATGTTGTAAAATTGGTAAAATGGGTAAATGGTATGAACTTTAATTGTTTATCATAATCATTTATATATCATTTCATTTCTATCATCTCATATTATCATAATCAGTTTTTATCATGCTAAACTATTCTATATTCATGTCATTTTAGGTTGATATGTTATTTTACAGTCTCTTGTAACCCACATTGAGTGACCAGTCACCACATCAGCAAACTGTCATTTATGTCTGATTTGTATTCGTAATGTAAACTGGATGAGACAATAATAAATATTTACTACTTACTACTAGGCCCATCTTTGCAATATCATACTCCCAACCTTCACATAAAACACCTTCACATATTGTTAGACTCGGTGTGAGATTATAGCCACAACCCTCCCCCCCCCCCCCCCTCCCTCCCTTGGGATCTCCAAGAATATACCCCCGTGTGGATCCTAGACTATACCTCGGGGTAGATTATGGGGGCTACCCAAAATCTACCCCACTCTTATCGTGATTATATATGGTATCTTCGTCCCCCAAAATCTACTCCTACCTCCCAGAATGTAATGTACCGTATTTTCCACAATTACACATATCTTCGACGTGTGTTCCTTCCACCACAATCGCTGGTGCTGGCCAACATTCACTCAATAACGGCCCACGATGTACCTGGTACAGAGGATGTTGGCCTACACACAAAATTCCTGTACAATGTTGGGTCAGAGTTGCAGCCCATTGCTGGTTCAATGCCAATCAATCGTCTGCGACGCTGGCCCAACACTAATCTATCACCGGGTCTGTTGTGTACTCTGCTCAAACACGTGGCATTTAACCAATGCTGTTTCAATGTTGACCCACAATCTTCGACGCTGGCCCGTCATTGAAACAGCATTGGGTGATTGTACCGTGTTTTCAGACGGCTGCACTATGCTGGTGACGCTTTAACAGCCAGGGGCCAGAAACACCAGATAACACGATACATTGGCCCAATGCAGATGTAATGCTGGGCCACCGTCTGCGACGCTGAAACAACATTATTCCAACCAAACCCTTTAAGCTCTTAACCACAAATATAATCTTTTCTCTGAACACTCCCTAAAGTACTTAACCTAAGGACCCGAAACGTTATATTGGACATGTTCATGGGGACTGATCGATGTACAGAAATGTGAGCAGTTTCCCACACACAGTACCCCCCTTTCCCCAAAATAGGTCACAAACTCAGGCAAAATAAACTAAATAGGATTTTAATGATATTATAAATGTGTGATCAATCAATCAATAAAAATATAGCGTCTATATCCTCAGCGGACAGAGCTCTGAGGTGCACAAATCCTTAGAATGTGTCATAAGAGAAGACAAAGCAGGTTTGAAAACAGGGAGCCGGGCTACCGAGGAGCTAGGGTGGGAAAGCCAGATCAAATAGGCGAGATTTAAGTAATTTCCGGAATGTTAAAATTGTTTTCGCATTGATATGGGCAGAGACAGGGCGTTCCATAAAGCTGGGCCAGATATAGAGAAACTCTTGACCCAGTCTTGGTTTTTATACGGGGAACAGCAAATATATTTGAATTTGTGGAGCCTAGATATTTTGATCATTTCGGCCAAACAAGTAAGGCAGCCAGATATGTAGGTTGATTGTCTTTTCGAGCTTGGAAAGTTATTGTGCATATTTTAAAATGGATGCAAAAATTGACAGGAACCCAATGTAGCTGTTTTAAAATAGGAACGGAACGACTAAAACGTGGGGTCTCGGTTACCACACTAGCAAGGAAGGTTGTATTAGTAATCTAGCGATATCCTTTTCTTGCTTGTTGTGAAAGAGTGAGTTACAATAATCTAATTTGCTAATGACTAGTGCACTGCAATTTGTTTGGCATGGGATAAGGACAGACTTTTTCGAATTCGACGCAGGTCAAGGATATGATAGAAGCATGACCTATATGCTTGGTATATGTGTTTTTGCAAATTTGGGCTAGTCTTCGAATAATACACCAAGGTTTTTGGCTGATGTAGATGGGTTTGAGTCTTGACCTAGAATTAGGAATTTGAAATTATTTAAGAATTTTTCTCGCTTAATAAGTGAGGAAAGATTCTGTCTTGCTAGGATTAGGCTTCAGCTTAGACCCTGTCATCCAGACAGACGAAGAAACATACCTCGTTCTGCTGAGGCTTAAAAAGACGTTAGGCATTTCCAATTTGATTGTTTGTTAAATGGTTATTGTGTATAAAACTAGATAAAAAAAAAATACAAACACAACTTGAGCTTTATTATCACATTTCATATCATGCTACATAAATCAATAACAACTAGGACAGAGAATAAAAGACAAGAGGCTTATTATTTCTTACGAAGTTTAAGCCGATTGAGACGTTTCTTCAAGGCCTCTTGTCTCTTCTTCTCTATATCAACTGATGAATAGCGTCCTTCACTGCTGGTGCTACTACATGTGCTGACAATGCTCCCTGTGGGAGACGGCTCCAATGTCTTAAGGTATGTGCATTTTGCAATGACTGAGTTGCTACTTGTACTGGATGAGATCAAGGTTCCTTGTCTCTCAGGAACAGGTATTGTCACCTTAGATTGGTGGTTAGAACGAATACTACTATGTGAAGTAGTTTGTACTTGGTTCAGGTCTGCAGGTTTACTAGCACATATATGAGTAACAGTTTGTGTCGTTTTTGAAGGAATTGTTGTTTCCGCCACATCAACATTTAATTCACTTGCATATCTGTTGTGAGGTCCTTGATTCGCTTTGGTTTCCATCTTCTCAAAACCTAAACAATCAAAAGCTATGATACAAAAAGCACATCATAGATAATCCCTAATTCAGTGTCTTAGTTATTCCTTAAGTTGCATGTTTCTAATGTAGATTATAAAATGTTGTATATATAATATATAAATATATATAATCTTTTCTCATAATAGTCATACATTAAAATAGTAGTGATCATAATTTTTATTGCAAAGATTCAATTAACCCTTATCCTGCTAAGTTAATTTATTTAAATTTTGTAGTACCTGAAGTTGTGTCTCGCTACCGCGATCCATAACCTCAAACTTGTGCTTGCAAATTACATTTCTTTGTTAAATTTGAGGCCAAAAAAGTACAAATCTTGAAGTTTTAATAACTAATTGAATTCCCAATATCAGTTATTTGATCGACTAATGAAATAGGTTAAAAACGACAATAGTTGTGATCAGCAGGATAAGGGTTGATGAAATTGATAATTATGTGCAAGAATGGAAAGAGAAGTACACAGTATGAAGCAAATATATGATGCACAACAGCCTAATTTCATGCCTCCCTAGAGGCCCATTATGATTCTGCTCACACACACTGGGAGCAGATAATACTATCTGTGAATTAGGAGGGTGTACAAAAAAAAATGAGTAATCAATATTCTAGTACATTAATAATAAATTTGCAGAAATTATCTTATAATAATAATTAAAACCTTTATCTTCTTCCAAAAATTCTAGAACTTGTGTAGTACCAAAAACGTCTGTTATATCTGGAAAACAGAAACGATTAATAACTATACATATAGTACTGTATGTTGAATAATATGGAGATTTGACAAGTGTAATAAATAAAAAGGATCATAATAATATTTGACAGTAAGATGCAAAGTCACTCAATCAAATTATTCCATTTTGGAGATATTGGATTTTGTCATTTGAAACTGGAAATTGCTAGTAAATGAATAAAAAGCAAAAAATAAACAATTAACCCCTATGCTGCCGATTTTTTTTCTAACGCAATTTTCAGCTCCAAATGACGAAAAATAATTATATTTATGAAAAAACATAAATCTTCAAAATGTAATTATTAGAATAACAGTTTACTATTCATCTACCACAAAACATTTTAGCAATTCGGGTCGAATTTATTGGTCTGAAATTTGCTTGAAAACGGATATATATGGTCCCAGCAGAATAAGAGTTAAGCAGGACAAAGTAGGTGAATTATGAAGTAATAGTAGATAGAAAAATCATTTAAAAGTGATATCACGTGTCTACGTGTTATTTTTTGAGCTACCAATCATTTTGTGCTACCAATCATTTTGTGCTTTGGATCCTGGTGGTGTATCTAATATTAAGGTTCAAAAATCGTTTTTGTTCTAATGTAACTCTATACAGCAGTGTTCAATCAAGTCAATATAGAGTAGCAAAAAGATACACAATGTTGGCTAATTTGTTAATCAAACTTTACATTTATTAGCGAAATAGGGCCTACTTTATCTTTAATAGCACAAGGAATGTGTTAAAGGTTAGCCTTAATAGCAAGTGATATCAATTTAATTACCAAAACCTGTGCTGTTCTTTTTGTACTATCAACCCTTCCAGCGCGAGATCGTCTTTAGACGTCAGGTTTTGACGTCTAAAGATGGAAGAATTAAAATATTGATAATAGGTTTTGAATTGGTTAAAAAAAAATAAAACTTGTGACTATTTAGTGTCTACACAAAGAATTAAAAGAGCTGCCAAACAGGCTTTTGAAAAGAGTAAATGCTGAATACCTTTGTCCTCTTTATCAGTGGATCCCAATAAGGAGAGAGAGGCTGTTGATGATCCGCTGGCTATGACAACAGGTGGCGTCAGCTCGATAGCATCACTAAACGCCTGGCTCTCCAACAAAAGGTCTGGTTCTACCAGTGTCGCTAGCAAATCATCAGTAATACTGGTGTCTTCTACTGCCTGATCAAAATCACTGTCCCACAAATCTGCGTTATCAGTCTTGTCAGTGGCAGGAGGGGCGTCAAAAGTAGTTGTGTTGTGTTGAACGAGGACTACCTTATGTGGTGAATTCTGTGCTTTTTTAAATGCTGCTTGTATTCTATCTCTTACATTCATAGTTGCGGATCGACCATATGCTTTATGAACTTTATTAGGGCTCACTTTTTTAACTTCCTTTGCTACAATGCTGGTATTGAAAAACTTACTCGCGCTCGTTTTGGTCTGAGTGGATATTGTACTAGACATAACAGTATTTGAAGCTGTGGTCAGATTGACAGAATAGTTTTTGGATGTTGTGGCTTTTGTTTGTGGAACGACTATGGAATGTGATTTAGAAGGGTTAGCTTCCTTCCTATAACTGGAAGGCATTTTAACAGGCTCATCAGGTAAAGTAGCTCCAGTGGTCTGTGAGCGGGTCATTCTAGAAACGTCTTCCTTGACAGGTACACTTAAAGATTTTTCCTGCACAACTTCAGTTTGAATAATTGATGTAAACGGTGCAGGTTTAACAGGGGTATTAAGAGCAAATGTAAAACGACCCGTTTTAACTGGCAAAACAGATTCTGGGCTTTCAAAACTCTTTCTTTTGCAATGTCTGGGTGTGACACGAGCAGCATCTACAATACTTTGTGTAACCTGCAAGAACGAGTCATTTTCGAAGAATTCCTCATCAGTCCACAAATCATCCGTTGATTGATTATGAGTTGCTCCCACAAGGGGAGACTGGGGTTTGGCAGCCACAGCCCTGTGAAGAGGAGAACTATGAGCTGATATCAGTGATAACTGTTTATGAGAAAATCCCATTATAGATTTCATCGGACTTGGGCTACCTTGAAGTGTACCTGGAGAACTATGGCCTAAAATTCGACCTTTTTGAGTGGGGTCAAAAAGATCAAAAGAACTGTTCTTCGGGTCCACAGCCTGCATATTACTAGGATGAGGAAAATCTCCTGTACCTTGAAGTCTGAAACCAAAATGTAAATATCTGTGTCAATCTTGTACAGTCCGACTATATCACCATCACAAAGCAAGTCATTTTATGTAACTAAGGTTACCAGTACAAATTAAACATGGAAATAAAATAAAGTACATGAAATTACAATAATGATTTAATTGTGTTTTATAGCATGTTAAGACCCATTTGGATGGACGACCCATCCTGTGATGGATGCTAGATTCATAACACTAAAATTGACTAAAATCACACACAAGCGTTACCTTTGCTCTATATACATACTCAGGAAAACTATTGACAAAATAGTTCAAATAACCTCCAAAAAATTCACTCAAATTTAAATATATGATACATATTCAAGTATATCTGTAATTATTTGTTGCCTCATACACATCTGTAACCTTCAACAATTTTGTACAATCTCCTGAATTGTTTCCTTCATTACTTATTCATTTAAACGAATGCCAAACAATATTTCTGTTTTTAAAAATGGGACATTAGCAAAATTGAATGATTGAACTGAGTATCTCTCTCACTATTTTATCAAACTCGGTAATATTTTAGAATGGTTTAAAATTTGCTTGAAACAGTATACAAACCTAGCAGCGCAAAGGTTAACCCTCAAAATCTTGAAATAAATAATTTAAATTTCCACCCACTTAAGTTTTCGGTCTCAGTTACTTAACGGAGTGCTGGCATATGTACAGCTTCAAGCAAGTTATAAACCTAATAAAATGTTGCTGATATTGATTGAATAGTTTGTGGTTAATGCACAGTTAACCGTTGTGCTGCTTGATCCTTATATATCTGGTTTCAAATAATTTTCAGAGGAAATAAAATACCACTGAAATCAATAAAATAGTTTGTGAGGGCTGCTCAGTTAATCGAAATGCTAATATTCACACTTGTTATTTTTCATAAATACCGTAGTCATATTTTTCGTCATTTGAAGCTGGAAATTATGTTAGCAATTCCAGCTTCAAATGACAAAAAATACAATTGAAACAATTCAGCAGGACATAGGTTACCCATTTAAACCCTTATCTTGGTGATCAAGACTTTTATCGTTTTAAACCTATTTTATTAAACGATCAAATCACTGATATTGGGAACAAAATGTGTGTTTAAACATCAAGATCTACAAATGTTTTATCTCAAAATAAACAAATATATATAGTTTTCACCCACTTGAAGTTGTGGGCTGCGGTAGGGAGACACAACTTCAAGTGAAAACTTAAACAAATGAACTCAGCAGGATAAGGGTTAAACCCACACGATGCATCAAAGCATTATTTTTTATCTCTTACGACTGAATTCCTTTCCTACACCTAAGGGGTTTAGAATGAGATTTTGATGGAACTGTTTTAATAATAACAATATATTTTTTCATTTGCCACTCACATGACTCACTTCAAGTCATTTTCATCCACTAAAAGTTGAGAATTGCTACAGCAAAATGTGGCTTGTAATGGATGAAGATGACAATGTTAAATACAGGCTTGAAATAGTTAAAGTGTGTATGACGTCTATAGCCTAGGCCTATTTATTTAAACTCAAAAAATTGTAGGAGAAATGAGCACTAAAATTGTTGTATTGGCATATGTTTTTATTGAAATTGTACAAATGTAATTACCCCCTCCAGGTTACAATTTAAATTATATAATTTAGAGCTTTAAGAGTTAATCAAATTATTACATTTTTCATCAGGTGAAACACTTTTGTCATTTGAAGCTGTAAATTTTTGAAGTTCAATTTTTCACTTAACTCTCAAACTACAATTTTTAATTGAAGATTTATGATACAGATGCCACTTTAAAAAATATTACCTTGCAGATCTTCTTGGTCCTGTCCCATCCTCATCTGTTTTATTCTCTAGATCTGTAATAAAATAAATGACACATACACATGTATACTAAATAAGGAGAAGCTAAAATACAAAACATAATCTTGTACAGCTTTAATTTATTGGTTTTGCTTTATTAGTTTTTTTTCTATTTCAGATGCCATAGAAATGCTTTAACAACTGGATTTCATTTGTAATGATACAAAAAAGTTGATGATTCATCCATTTAGATTGATTAACTAGATCACAGATTTCGACTATGGAGTAGTTTTTTGGGGGTTCCAAATAACATTTGTGTAACCAGCTTTCAAACGTACTGTATACATTTTTCAAGTGTATCACTCAAGCAATGGTTACAAATCCATTGTAACTATTTTGATCAAATACTATGCACATAGAATGTTCTATTTGAAAATATTGACACCATTAATATAACAAGAGCACACTCGATAATAGCCCGCCGCCGAATTATGATAAAGAAAGTAAAGACGAATGTCATCACGTAAATAACAACCTGAGATATAAATGGTATGTTAAACCAGCCGCTTTTCAAGTTATAGCGCCCACAAGGTCAAATTATGGACGTAAAATAAATGTGAAAAATCGCAATAAGTCGACCATTTTGATTTTTTTACCGGCCATTATTGAGCTTGTCCAAGAACTGCTTATTAGTAACATGCATAACAAACTTGAAGAGGATACTTGTGAAAATGTTGAAGTTATCGTGCCTACAAGGTCAAATTATTGACGTAAAATGAGAAAAATCGCAATAAATCGGCCATTTTGAAATTTTTTTCAGCCATTATTGAACTTGTCCAAGAACTACTTATTAGTAACATGCATAACAAATTTGAAGAGGATATGTGAAAAACTTTTCAAGTTATCGCGCCCACAAGGTCAAATTATTGACGTAAAATGAGAAAAATCACAATAAATCGGCCATTTTTTTTTTTTTTTCAGCCATTATTGAACTTGTCCAAGAACTACTTATAAGTAACATACATAACAAATTTGAAGAGAATATGTGAAAAACTTTTCAAGTTATCGCGCCCACAGTGTCAAATTATTGACGTAAAATGAGAAAAATCGCAATAAATCGGCCATTTTTTTTTTTTTTTCGGCCATTATTGAACTTGTCCAAGAACTACTTATTAGTAACATGCATAACAAATTTGAAGAGGATATGTGAAAAACTTTTCAACTTATCGCGCCCACAAGGTCAAATTATTGACGTAAAATGTGAAAAATCACAATAAATCGGCCATTTTTTTTTTTCGGCCATTATCGAACTTGTCCGAGAACTGGTCATTAGTAACATGCATAACAAATTTGAAAAGGATATGTGAAAAACTTTTCAAGTTATCGCGCCCACAAGGTCAAATTATTGACGTAAAATGTGAAAAATCGCAATAAATCGGCCATTTTTTTTTTTTTTTCGGCCATTATTGAACTTGTCCGAGAACTGGTCATTAGTAACATGCATAACAAATTTGAAAAGGATACGTGAAAAACTTTTCAAGTTATCGCGCCCACAAGATCAAATTATTGACGTAAAAGGTGAAAAATCGCAATAAGTCGGCCATTTTGAATTTTTTTTCAGCCATTATTGAACTTGTCCGAGAAGTGGTCATTAGTAACATGCAAAACAAATTTGGGAAGGAAACATGAAAAACTTTTCAAGTTATCGCGCCCACAAGTAAATGTTAACGCCGACGCCGACGACGCCGAACTTCAATTGCAATAGCCCACCTTTTTTAATTAAAATTAAAAGGCGGGCTAAAAATGCAACAAAAATTATCAGAACATGTGAGAGAAAGCATGACAAAATCGATTAAAATAGAGTAGTACATTACAATACATTGTAATGGCAGAGAAGTGACTCTGCAGTCTAACGAGAATTTCTATTATGCTATGTATCCCTGTGGGCCAACATAATAGCAACGCTGGCTCAACACATCATGTTAACTGGGTCAATCTGATCTGATAATGTGTATTTGACATTATAAAAAGATGTGAAACCTGTTTTATTTTGTTCTTCCTCTGCTTCTTTTAGGACCACTCCCAGGTTTTTCAGCATCTGGTTTGTGTCTCCTTCCTTTAGAGCACCACTTCCCCTGGGACCATGACGCCTGTGAAGACAATTATCATCATGTGTTCAGATTGTTAGATATTATTGGGGATCGAAGTGTCACCAAACGAGTTCCCCAGTAGTATGTGATGACTATGTGAAGTATGAGAAAGCAGTTGATATATTAGTAGCTATTTTGAAAACAAATAACTGTGGCAGCGGTAGACTGTGTGAATACAGTAAGCAGCCCACCTCCCAGGGGCTGCTCAATAAATCAAATCAATACATGCATGTATATGCACATGTTCAAATGGAAACAGATCAATTCGGTTGTCTATCAGTGACATAGTGCCAAACATTGGAGTAAATGTAATTTACTGACACCACATATGGTGCAAGACGAGCTACATATATAATGCTGTCTACTACTAAGATGCAAAAATTAATATTAGTGTATTGGGCTAAAAACTATATATTTAACCCTTAACCTTTGAAGCCTGAATTTACCATTGTCATCTTCATCCACAACAAGACACGAATTGTGTAGTGGATGAAAATGACTTGAAGCGGGTGACAAATTAAAAAACATACTGTTATTTTTTAAAGTTCCATGAAAATTTGATTTCTTCATTCTTCAGAGATGCAAAATGATGCTTTAATCCATCGTGAGGGCTTAAAGGGTTACAAACACTGAAATATTTTGCATAAACCATGGAGACCAAAGCAATTTGAAATCATGATAAATGTCTTAGTTAGCTCTTCCTGTTTCATTCGAATACCTATGTTATGGGTCTACGGCCATTATATATATTTAACTTTTTCAGGGTGGGGATTGACTTCAGATATCTATAGACGACGGCTAAAGCCGCTCCCCGTGCTTAAAGGGTTAAAAAAAACAGCATTGAATCATACAAAATGACACCTACCTTGAATTATGCTTTCCATGAACATGATGAAACCTGGTTGACCTTTCTTCTCCTGGACTTTCCATCCATAATCCAAGAAGAGGAGGAGTACTAGGTGGCTTGTCATTCCCATCAATTCCCTTCAAACAAAATATCTTTCAAGTTTTCCATCTTAGAAATACACATAGATTTTGCTGCTAAACTTGCAATATGATAATTTTGAATGAGTAAAAATGATACTGGTGTATTTGCATATATCTGCAAATTAGCATATTTTTGAGGTGATCACACTTATATTTTGCAAACAAAATAATGAAAATTATGGTAGATATTGTATTTTCACCGCAAGTCCCACAATTTTAACTCCTAGACAGATAATGTCTAAAAAATGCTCTTTACAGAGAGATGAAAAAGATGACAAAGATGGCACAATTAAATATTTTTTGTAAACTTAAGTTTTTGCTTGTACCTCTTCAATTTAACCAAGGTTTTTGATATTCACTCAGTTTCCGGGCGATAAATATTTGTTCAGTAAAGTACATTCCTAATCCCAATCCTGGCATGATAAAAAGGAAACTTATGGTCGACCACTGCCAAAAATAGTTGTCTATAGCCGTACAGCTTATCTCACATGCCGTGCCTCTTTAAGAGGTGAAAATCAATACCTGATTTTATAAACTACCCAATTGATACATCTCAAATGAAAACTAGCAACATCCTTATTGTGATGTCTTATAAGTAACTCTACATGCACAAGCTTAGATTCTTACCTTTTTATCTGAATCAAAATTTTTCAGAATATCGCTAATATCTGGACCAGGTTGATGTCCATCTGAAAACAAATAATAAACTAGATGCTACATTTCCATAACAAATATGGAAGTCTCCACCTTCCAAAACTGCAATTGTATTGCCGATGCAGTAATTTGTAAAGATCGGATAGGCCTGAATATTGGCAACTAGAGAAAATTTATGTTGATTTGCAAGGCCATCTTGAATATATCCAAGATGGCCACCTTGGCTCTTCCTTGCAATATATGCAAAATAGCTGATTGTAAAATTCAACCAGGGTAAGCCATGATCAGTGTGCTCAGAAAAAAAATTGTGAAAATCAGAAGAGGTTGTGCCTGTAGAGCGTGTATGTTGCTTTTGTAAGGAAGAGCTGTGTGATAAACATAGACTAGTGGAAGGAGACCTAACCCTTAAAGCACTGAAATGTTTTTATGTAAACCAGGAAAACCAAAGAGTTTTTTACAATTTGAAATCAGAATAAATTTCTTAGTTAGCTCTTTCCGCTTCATTTGAATATTATGTTACGGGTCTAGTGCCATTAGAAATAGTTCTACAGTGTGGGGTAAGGAATAATGATTGAGTGCCATAGTTTGCAATAGAAAGTTCTTAATCACTAATTTTCAAACAATTTTTTACCTGTAGGCTAAGAAATTTTAGTACTCTGTAACATCTAACATTTGCATCTACCATAAGCACAGCAATAATCATGTATGTCATTTTCTGTCATTGAAAAAAAGTTGAGAGTTTGAGGAGAGCTGTGAGTCGCCCTTAGAATATTTTCTGTTTGTGGTTTCTCAGAGCATCTCAGATACTCACCAAACAGCTAAGAACCCTCAGAACTATAGCCAGCTTTATTTCACACAGGATTTTCAACCATGACATTTTTGGATAAAAGGAAATGAATTCTGGTAAAATCACATTCCTGAATTATTGCTTTTTAAGCATTATCTTACCTGTCACCTCAATAGCGCAGTCCCAGCCAACTTCACTTTTAGGAACCTGTGATAACAGAAAGTCATCACCAGAAGCTGTGATATCATCATCACATGCTTTGTCAGCCAACTGACTATATTCACCCCCATCTGTGATTTTTCGTTCTACCACAGAAATAAATAAATAAATTCAATAAATTAACAATAAGATACACAACTATTTGTACAGCAAAGTTATGGTGGAAGATCTAGTCAAAGGGAGCCTGTCATTCTATTAAAGAGGCTGTCTATACTTTGTTACTTTAGAGATAATCACATAGGCCAGCTACAGATACACATATGTTACAATACCATACAGGAAAATATTATTAATAATAACAAATACAATAATAAACTGCGGACAAAGAAAAAAAATACAGAAAAAACTACATGAATATGAAATGTATTTAGTAAGAATGAGTTAATTAAAGATAACAAATATTCAGGTGGAAAGGGGTTTTGAGCTACCTATGTACGCTTGCGAAAAAACAAAATATGTTAAAAATTGTCTCTTAAGGAATATTATCTGAACCGTATAATAAAATATTCAACAATGTTTATTTTGCATCACAGTCAGCTATAGAAAGTAATGCAGTCAGACCCTCTATCAGTACTTGTCTTTGGGTGGCAAACGCTGAGCAGAAAAAAAGAGTTTTACATCTTTTCAATTATTGTTACAAAAGTCACATGACATATTGTTGATAAACCCGTCTTCCCCGTCGGATCAACCGGCCATGTCTGGTAAAACAGAAGTAGGTCCGGCAAAATAACCAGCCACATCTGACCTACAATCCGGTTATTTTTTGTCTGTTTTGGTTTTTTTGGGTGTTTTTTTGGTCTCACAAGGTGAGAATCGGCCACTGACCACCTACTGTCTGGTGAAATTTCTTTTGGTCTGGTAAAAGTTTACAGGACCTAACCTACTGTCCAGTGAAATTTTGACCTTATTGCGAAAGACTGTAAACCCATATTGAAATCGTTGACTGTTTAAAGTGCTCAGCCCCAATCTCAACCTACAGTGATAAACAGATGCTCTAGAAACATAACAAGAGCTCTGACGCTAACGATATCCCCCACCATTAATTAAATTCAACAATGGCCTCAAAGCCAAAAGTTAAAAATTAGGTCAAAGGTCATAACCCTAAAAAGGCACATCTACACCCCCTAAGGGATGTGTGTGTGCAATATAAAAACAATCCAGCAACCGCTTTCCGAGATATTGTCCAGAAACTGAACTTTGGCAAGAGTTTGTTGATTATTTGATTCTTAAGACCGCCGAGTCACAATAATGGAAAAAAAAATTTTATCAATAACAAAAAAAAATTGTAATGTTGTCTTTTTTAATTTTATTATACCGCAGAATCGCTATTTATCAATATAAATTGAAATAATCATGTGAATTATGAATTTTTCAGAAAAAAATAAGTCAACACTTAAAGAAAGTGTTTTTGTTTAAGTTTACCGTTACAAAATCAAATCAAAAAGTTTTCTTGTTTTTTTTCGACCGTCCGCTCTAAACCTTGATTAAAAATTCTTAAAAATCAATTAATCAAAAAAACTGTGGCCTTATCATCCGCCATTAATCAAAGTCAATAAGGACAGCCTTAAAATATGCTTGTTTCAGATTTCACAGCAGCTAAAATGTCACCAGGGAGGGAGGTAATTATTTTACTTTTCTCCTGCCAGGCCTTGAAAAAAGTTTGTTTCTGATTTTGAAGTGGTTGATAAACTCATTAGGGGAGGGGTTTTCTATTGCTTGCCAGACCAAAAAGTAACCACAACAATATGTAACAGTCTTTAAAACACCAATTTAAAATTTTTATTATGACTGCCTTAAGAATTTGAGTTTCAGACGAAACCCAATCACTGAATGTTTGGAAAATGACTCGTAAAAAATATTTTTTTCAGGGAAAAGGTAAAAAAAGCTTTTCACCTGCAGCATTTATACCCATCTGGCCGATAAATCTGAAACAATCTTATTTCTAATTCAGGCCTAATGGCCACAAAATAGCGGGTCAAAAATTAGCATCCTCCATCAATTAAAGTCAATATCGGACCTCAAAATCGAAGGTAAAAAATTAGGTCAAAGGTCAAAACCCCCAAAAGGCACATCTACACCCTCTGAGGGATGTGTGTGTGCAATATGAAAACAATCCGAAATATCGTTCGGAATCGAAACACGGACGCACAGACGCACGGCCAGACATGGTGATGACAATATCCCCCGCCCCTACTTCATGGGCGGGGGATAAAAATGGTACAAGTTGGGGTGAAAGTTTTTGTTCATTTTTACAATGGAACTTTTAAAATTATAAAATGAAGTTGCACTATGAATACCAACAGGCAAATTATTCCAGGCTTTAATTGATGAAGGGACCAATGAATTTCGAGTGCTTGATAGTTTGGCGTATATTACGGGTAAACACTTGTTTATAATAGCTTCCAGTATTATAACTATTTTCAACTGTCGCTGGTCAAATAGTTTGTAGATATCGAGGAGCGATCTGATGTGTCAATTTAAACAGCTGCAGAAGTTTATGGTTTTGTCATCTCGTTCTGAGAGATTGCCAGCCCCTTTTTGCTTGCGTAAATCCCCAAAAGAATGCTATGGCATTCAGCACATAAAAACGGGCTTCAGTGGTGAAAGGGTTAAATTACTATTGTATTATATTTTATTCAACATTATCAATTACAGTTGGATAGAATGCATTCTATATATATTACTCCTGATTTAGGCCTATTTGAATGGACGCCTAACATTAAAATGGGCTTAAAGCAGGAGTATATATACTGTATACTCCTGGTTAAGGCCCATTTCAATATTAGACTTCCATTCAAATGGGCCCATAGCAGGAGTATATATGCTCCTGGTTTAGGCTCATTTCAATGTTAAACGTTCATTCAAATGGGCCTAAAGCAGGAGTATATGTATACTCCTGGTTTAGGCCCACTTCAATATTAAGCGTCCATTCAAATGGGCTTAAAACAGGAGTAGTATTTTATTATATAAAGAACAAATTTGCATTATAGACACGTAGTTTTAGATTAGTCACCACGTGACAACACCGTCATGAGACACCATAAAAATGGTGGGCCCAAACCAGGAGGATGCCTTATGAGCTATACTATGAAGCCCGAAGAAGATCAACAGATCTGTCTCACATAAATTTTGAAAAAAACGCGATGATGAGATGTAGACCTACCTATAGTCTGTCTGACGGTGGAGGATGTTCCAAAATAAAAGTTAGCTCTTCGGTATCCAGTCAGTCAATTCTCAAGCGATTGTCACAAACTTTTGTAACCATTATTATCTAGTCATTTGGCAACAACCCTGAAAATTTCGCAAAATTCCATTAAGCATTTCAAAAGTTAGACCATTTGACATGTATCACAAATCTGAGAATAAACCGGAATGGAAGTTAATGGGTTTATGCATGTTATAGAGCCTAGAGGAGCATTATAAATAGACATATACTACATGTCAAATGGTCTAACTTTTGAACTACACAAAATTTTGTTTACAAAATTTTCAGGATCTTTGGGGTTGCCAAATGACTAGAAAATAGGGTTTACAAAATTTCATGAAAATTGCTTGAGAATTGACTGACTGAATACGAAAAAACTATACCCGCCATCAGATTAACTTGTATCGCATGTTTTTCGCTGATTTCTCAGTCATTTCTCAGCCGATTTTCATGAAATTTTGTATGGACTATTTGCGAGTCACTCGGCAAATACCGTTCAATTTTCATCGGAAAATATTGTATACCTAAAAAGTTAGACCATCTGGCATGTAATACAATTCAGGGCTAAAAACAAACTTTAATTTAACCAGTTTAATGGGTTTACAGAGGGACGTCGTAATTTCTAATTTACTACATGTCAAATAGTCCAACTTTTGAACTACATAATATTTTTTCATGAAAATTTTACAGTAGTCGCCGCGTGACACGAAAATAGTCCTTGCAAAATTTGATCAAAATAGGTTGAGAATCGACTGAGAAATTGGCGAAAAACATGCGATACAAGTTAATCTGACTGCGGGTAGTCTATAACTTTTTTTTGGATCATCCTCCACCGTCGAACAGACTGTAACTACAAGCCACACACTGGAATAAATTCACCAGAATAGTCTACATAGGAATATACACTTATGGAAATCTGTCATTCAATAAATAAATGAGGATGTTACCCCGGTGTATTTCGGTAAAGTATATGCCGGTAACTAATTAGGGTGACCCCATCTTGGGCATCTAAATTTCTAAAACGGCGTTTTATAGCCCAAACTGAATCATGAACGATACAAAATTATGCACACCTCCTTTCACATCCCTTATTTCATTCTTTTTCTTTGTTTCAAGAGCTTTTGCTGATTTTGATTCATGACTATTACGAGTTTGTTTCCTAGAAATAATAGGTTTATTCAATTTTTCAAGTCTGTCAGCTGCCTGTTTCGTTGACCGTGACGTGCGAATGGGTTGTTGATCAAATTTTTTGTTGGCATCTTCGAAATTGACTTCATCTTCAATTTTGTTCTTTCCAGCAGTGTGTCTTGTGCGTCTTTTCATATTTCACGCCTTTAGTACATTGTAGTTTTAGACTAACCATACCATATCAAATACTGCTCATTTTCCTTTCTTAGGCTAAAGCCAGATAATTTGTAATTGTAGTCTAGAATGCAATCGTTTTACATTAAAAATACGAGAATGGCGGCGAAAATAGGGGGGTTTCACTAAACTTGTAAATCGACCAGTTGCACTTAGAGTTTAACCCTCTAGAAGCTTTATTCTTCTCGAGCCTTGTAGCCTACACACATCACTGTTCCAACGACGGTGACACCTTTGTCTTACAGGTGGTATAGGCCTAAACGTCGGTCTACAATATAAGTATAAATTTAATTATATTCGCCGTCAACTTAACTTGCAAAAGCCATTTTCTATTCAAATCCTAACAGCCCTGAAAATTTTGTAAAATTATAGCGTAGTTCAAAAGTTAGACCATTTGACTTGTAGTAATGCAGCAGTCAATGTATTCCCCGACCCACCCCAGGGCACCGCGGGGCAGCCTGGGGGTTACCACGGGGTTTACCTGGGGGTTTGCTGTTTGTTCAAGCCCCTGGGGTGTGGGGGTTTCTTCAAGTTTTGTCCCCAGATTGGAATCACGGGATTTGCCTATATTGAAAATCATTCTGACTATTCAATTTAAGTGACTGTTATAAAATAAAAGTTTTAATTTAACAAAATATTAAAGCTATCATGTTCAAGTTCAGTGGAGGGGTTGATGTGCGAAAGTCAAATATGTTCAAGGTGATGGGAGGGAGTGCAGGGGCGTCAGCCATGTTCAAGGTGATGTGAGGGGTGTCGAGCATTTTCAAGGTGATTGCAGGGAGAGGGGGTGAGTGCGGTCAATAATGTTGAAGGTAATAGGAGGGGTGAGGGGCGTCAGCCATGTTCAGGGTGATGGCCGTCAGCCATGTTCAAGGTGATGACAGGGGGGGGGGAGTGAGAGTGAGGGGCATCAGCCATGTTCAAGGTGATGGGAGGGGGGTGAGGGGCGTCAGCCATGTTCAAGGTGATGGGAGGGGGTGAGGGGCGTCAACCATGTCCAAGGTGATGGGGGGGGGGGGGTGGGGTGTCAGCCATGTTCAAGGTGATGGGAGGGGGGGAGGGGTGATGGGCGTCAGCCATGTTCAAGGTGATGAGAGGGGGGTGAGGGGCGACAGCCATGTTCAAGGTGATGGCAGTGGGTGGGGGGTCAGCCATGTTCAAGGTGATGGGAGGGGGGACGGGGCGTCAGCCATGTTCAAGGTGATGAGAGGGGGTGCAGGGGTGTCAGTCATGTTCAAGGTGATGCATGGCAGGGGGGGGGGGGGTAAGGGCGTTAGCCATGTTCAAGCTGATGAGAGGGGTGAGGGGCGTCAGCCATGTTCAAGGTGATGGGGGTGAGGGGCGTCAGTCATGTTCAAGGTGATGGGGAGTGAGGGGCGTCAGCCATGTTCAAGGTGATAGGGGTTGGGGGCGTCAGCCATGTTCAATGTGATGACAAGGGGGGTGAGGGGCGTCAGCCATGTTCAAGGTGATGGGGGTGAGGGGCGTCAGCCATGTTCAAGGTGATGGGGGGTGGGGGCGTCAGCCATGTTCAATATGATATTGGGTGAGGGGCGTCAGCCATGTTCAAGTCGATGGGAGGGGGTGAGGGCGTCAGCCATGCTCAAGGTGATAGCAGTGGGCGAGGGGCATCGGCCATGTTTTTTAAAAAGGTGATGTGAGGGGCGTCAGCCATGTTCAAGTTGATGGCAGGGGTTGAGGGGCGTTAGCCATGTAGGCAAAAAAGGGCTACTAGACTAAGTAGTTTATTACAAATTGTATTATAATTGTGTCCTAATACTAATTTAAAATACTAATTTAAAAGTTACACAATGAGGTAGGTCTGTCGTCACATAATGATTATTATTGATAGAAACCGTTTATGAATACAAAACAGGAGATGTATCCCACCCTGTTGGGTGGGGGTTTTACCTGGGGGTTATCAGGGGGTTTTGACATAAAATGTGCCCCTGGTTGTGGGGACTTTGTGTTTTTGGGACACCCAATTAGCAAATCCCCCACATAGCCCCGCGGTGGGGGGTGTCGGGGAATTCGTTGATTGCTGCATAAATTGAAATTACGACGTCCCTCTATAACCCCAAATGGTCCAACTTTTTAAATATTAAATATAATTTTGCCAATTTTTCACCCCAGTTAGGATTTTAAAAGAAAATGGCCTCCGCATAATTTCAAGGAAATCGGTTCAAAATTGACGGAGAAATCACCGAAAATCATGCGATCCTGGTTGGTCTTTTTTAATTTGACGACGAGTGGATATCATGAATGTTGTTGAATAAATACGTTGCCATTCCATAGAGGGGGAGGGCAAGTATAGGCTACGTAGGTGGCCTATAGCCTATGGGAGCCTAATTGTAGGCCTAATGATGATTGTGAGTATACTCTCTATCATCATTATAAAACTGTTTCACATCCTACAGTCTGTTTTTACCAGATCCTGGGATTATTTTTTTTTCAACTTGCTTGGTCGCTTTTTAAAAATTTTTAACAAAATTTTTCTCGGATTATTTTTTTTATCTTCCCCTAACATCACTGAAAATTAGGTGGAATTTTGTTGTCTGTAAGTAGTCTGTAAGTTAGACCATTTGGCATGAATTAGAATTCTTGTTTCACGGTAATGGTGTTAAAGAGAGTTGCAATTTTGAAAATTTATTACATGCCAATGGTCCATCTTCGATAATACACAAACAAAATCAACCAAATTTTCAAGGGTGTCGTAAGGTAATTTCCACAATACATACATCCCAGGGATGTCATAAGTTAATTTTCACAATAAATACATCCCAGGGTGTCGTAAATTTAAGTTAATTTTCACAATAAATACATCCCAGCGATGTCGTAAGTTAATTTTCACAATCAATACATCCCAGGGATTACGTAAGTTAATTTTAACAAGAAATACATCCCAGGGATGTCGTAATTAAGTGAATTTTCACAATTATTAATACATCCCAGGGATGTAAAAAATGCAATATGCACAAAAATACATCCCGGGGATGCCATCGTGATTCAATTTTTACAATTAATACATCCCAGGGATTTCTTAAGTCAATTTTCACAACAAATACATCCCAGGGATATCATAAAGTAATTTTTACTATGAATACATCCCAGGGATGTCGTAAGTTAATTTTCACAATTAATACATCCCAGGGATGTCGTAAGTTCATTTTCACAATTAATACATCCCAGGGGTGTCAAAAATGCAATCCTCACAACAATACATCCCGGGGAAGCCATCATCATTCAATCTTTACAATTACATCCCATGAATGTCGTAAGTTAATTAATACATCCCAGTACAGGGATGTAATCTTTACAATGCTTAGGCCTACTCCCCAGAGGTGTCAGAAATTAATGTTCACAATGACTGTGTACATCCTAGGGATGTCTTAAGTTTTCACAATTAAAAAGGTTTGTAAAGATTAACTTATGCAAAGATTGAATCATGACATTCTTTAATGTATTGATTGTGAAGATTATCCAAAGTACTACATTTGATGCATTTTGATTTTTTCTTATATTTTTTAATACAATAGATTTTTTTATATAGGAAAAGGACCTAAAAGCGAAATGTGTGAAGGTAAAAACGAATACCGTTATATTTAATAATTTTTATTTATATTTCTTAGAATCTAACACAATATGACTTATGTCTATTCTTCAATCCTGATTTTTTTCTGCAGATATATTGACTGCTTTATGGGACGATGGGTGGCAGACGAAGCAGTCAGAGATACGGCTTTTTCCAGAAAAAACACTCACACTATTTCCGTGAATAGTATAAGGTCATTGATGCCAGGACAGTGTCTGACCAACGAAGTAAGCTAAAAAATAACCTTCTGCATGTTTTTTAAAGCAATACTACTACTTTTCTTCATGCGTTGTGTTAGACAACACCTACAAAAGCTAAATTTACAAGGACATTAGCTAACTACGCGAACTGTCAAAAGTAGGCGCGGCTTAGGTCGACACATAGCCCATACCAACCACGCTAACAGCAGTCACTGACCACATTATTTAACTGCACAAATAATAGATCTAACCTCTCTCCTGTCCTGTGTCCATTAAATCCAAATCCTGTGACGATTATAAGCCCAAGCGAGGTAGATGCCTCGACTGTAACGTTTATTAAGAAGAGGTTCCTGTGTACGCTCGTGAAATAATTCAATGTAGGATGGTAAACATCACTGGTGCTATTATTTGTGTATCAGTAGAAGCACTCAGGAAGACAACGTAGAAATATCAGACGAGAGGAAGCAAGCACCATTCACAGTTTATTCAGAAATCAACCAGGAGATGATGCTATGGCAGTGTAACGTTATAATATAATCTATTGTCACCAGCAAATCATAACGTTAATAACCATTGAATGAATGAATGAAATGAAAACTTATATAGCGCCTAACTCCTCGGAGGGCCGAGCTCAGATGCGCAATCTATCCTTATCAAATTCTAAAGAAGAGTCGAGGGAAATAAGCATGGTGGTCATCAGGGAGCCGGGACGGAGAGAATCTGGGTGGAAATGCTAGATCGAAGAAATACGTTTTAAGCAGTTTTCTGAAGGAGGAAATATTTTTAGCCAAACGAAGGGGTGCAGGCAGTAAATTCCAGAGAATAGGACCGGGAACAAAAAAGGCACGAGCACCGAAATTAGTTCTGATATGTGGTACTTTGAGCTTATTTGTGTTGTTTGATCGTAGATGTTTTACGGAGTCTGCAGAAAAAAGAAGACTAGATAAATAAGATGGCTGACCATTATTGAGACAACGAAATACAAAAGTACATATTTTGAATTGTATTTTAAACTTGATTGGAAGCCAATGTGATGATTTTACTAGAGGAATAGAGCGACTAAAACGTGGAGCCTTTGTCACAACACTTGCCAAACATTCTGAACATGCTGCAATTTCTGTATATCTTTAGCTGGAATTGCGTGTAATGAGTTACAGTAGTCAAGTTTGCTTGTCACAAGTGCCACTGCAATTTGTTTTGCTCAAGCTAGAGGTAGATTTTTTCTGATGCGTTTAAGATCTCTAATTTGATAAAAACAGGAACTGGACACCTGTGAAATGTGCTGACGAAAATTCTAACCACTGTAAAAAAGACACCCAAATTCCTTGCGAAATCTGCTGTATTCATCTCATTGTCCAAAACCGCAAGAGGAAAAAGGTTAATAAACTTCTGCGATTTCGATCCAATGAGAAAAAACTCAGTCTTGCTAGGATTGAGTTTTAGTTTAGATTGAGGCATCCAAGCAGATACTCCGGTAATACAGCTCTGAATCATTTTTAGTGACTCGACAAAATGAATAATAGAGTCACCACCCAGCAAACATGAGATGTTGGCCCAACGTTGGTTTGCTGTTGGGCCAACGTGATGCGTGAAGTGTAATGTTGTCGCTAGGCCCCCATGACGCACAAAGAGGTCCGTATCTGAAAGGTGTTGAGTTGTGTGATCAAGTGTAATACGATGGATATGTAGACCTACACCAATGATCCACGTAAAAAACCCCACATGGAATACACATCAGAAGGAAATCTAGGCTCAACCATCACATGATATCCACCAGATATACACGTGGTCAGGTACATGAATAATCCATGTGAAAAATACAGGTGTAAACATGTTAAACCAAAAAAAGGTGGCATTCTTCACATGATATCCTTTGATATCACGTGAGCGGGTATACCATTAGTCCACATGAAACAATTCACGTGGAATACACCTGAAAATGTACACCAATAATCCACATAAGAAATGCAACGTGAATTACACGTGAAAAAAATAAGGCTCAAACTTCACTTGATATCCACATGTAAATTAACACCAATAATACACATGAAGAAATCAACATGGAATACACCTGGATTTTTAGTGGAACACGTGTCCACCAATTTTCCACCCCAATTACACGTGGATTTGTGTGCCTGCTAGGTAACAACAAGAAGAGACCCGTCGGAACACCAGCATGCCAATCAGAACAAAACAAGAACAGTACGCGATGCTAGTCCAGCCTTACATTGAACCAAATAGGCCTACACAAATGATCTGAAAAATACACAAAACATCTGAACCATCTCCATTCTCTGAACAGCACTCTGAGTATGTGGGTCCCCCACACTGGCACAATATTCCAGGCAGGGACGAACTATATATAGAGCCTTGTATGCCATGGATCTGATTTTCTGTGATCTAGTAATTACGTTTTGCTTTGCAAATCCCAGCGCCTGATTTGCCTTGCCTGTTATGTTTGAAATATGTCTGTTCTAATTTAGATCAGAGCTGATGGTAATTCCACGGTATTTGGTTGAGCTTACATACCCTTCGTAATGTTTGCGCAGTGAATAGCTGTAAGCTACTGGATTTCGTTTCCTGGTCACCGAGAGGACTTCATACTTGATTGAATTAAACTCCATCAACCAGGTTTTCTCCCAGAAGGTTAATTTATCTAGATCTTGTTGCAGGATTTGATAGTCGGAATTGGAATTTATTTCTGAATAAACAATGGCGGCATCAGCAAAAAGTCGCACTTTATATGTAAGGAAATTTGGTAGGTCATTGATATAAAAAAGGAATTCCAGCAGGCAAAACCATGTTGAATCCACGTGAAAACAGCGCATCACCCTTTTACGTGGGATATTGGTGGATATTTGGTCACAGGTAAAAGAGCATTCCACGTGGACTTTCATGTGGATTACACGTCGGATTTCCATGTAGAATCAACGATCTAAAACCACGTTGAATCCACGTGGATATTTCCATGTGGAGGTTTATACATAGTCTGATATAAAGTCTGAAGATCTATATCATTCAACTTTACATTTTACCCCGTGGTCACTGGATCTGTTTATTCGTGTGCCATTTCAACTCCATGGACAGCATACAGTCCTGCAGCCATTTCGGCGCAATTGAACTTATCGTACACATTTCCATCTCTGTCCTACCAGGACGTAGGCTTACTCATTAAATTTCACCTGAGTCAAGTGAAGCATTTGAGGGCGAAGTGCCTTGCCAAAGGACACAACATTGAAACCATGTCCCAATTTTAAATCCACGTTGAATCCACGTAGACATTCTATAATTACTCAGCATGTAGGCTATGTAGGCCTCTAAATATAATCAGGCATGGCATGCCATTGCTAGTCAAATCTTATGGGTATTCGGCATTTTACATGTATTAGATATATCCTTCAAGATGTGATTTGCCGGGAAAAACTCATCTGAAATTTATTAACTGTTATTTATCATTAAGACACATTTTGTTTCAAAATCACGATGATCTTATCGGATTATTATATTTTAATTGAATTAATGCATTCATGTAATTCTAGAGATGGATTGCGTCACATAGCAGAAATGTATCCAAAGTCAGTGGAAGTGAAAAGATAATTGAGTCAAATGAGCGATAATCGGAAAGAGCTGGGCTTATACCTAGTCTTATAGACTACTGTCGTGTACTGTTATAGTTTTTAGCATGGGCCACATTCATTTTGACAATTCTGTAGCGCATGCTTTTTGTCGATTTATCTGTCAATAATCATTATAATGATTAATGAACCGATTTCCTTGAAATCTGGCAATTTTCAAGTCATATCCTAACGTCGGTAAAAATTTCGCAAAATTATATTTGATATTGCAAAAGTTAGACCATTAGTAATAAAATTCATGTGTGCTCATAAACTGGTTCATGTGCGCACATTATACACATCACGTGAGCACAAGGAGCTACGATGTGCACTCAAGACATAAAGCTTCGATGTGCGCACATAAAGCAATTTATTTCCGGATATAATACATATCATGTACGCCTATGAAGCTAGAATGCGTACACACAAAGCAGTTCATATCTGCACATAATACACATCATGTGTGCACATGATGCTAGCATGTGCTCACATGAAGCTAGCATGTGCGCACATGAAGCTAGGATGTGTATACACAAAGCAGTTCATATCCGCATATAATACACGTACATGTTTATTTATTACTACATGTTAAATAGATTAACTTTTAAACTTTTTCAATGACATTTTCAGGGTAGATGCCACATTGCTAGTACATATTGTATGTACATTTTCATAAAATTGGCTGAGAATTGACTGAGAAATCAGTGAAAATCATGCACCACGGTTAATGTGCATCCGACTATAAAAAATGATACAAGGCCTAGCGGAGCAAGTCAACAGTGAAAAACACGGCTAAGAAAATTTTCAACATAGTACTATATTGTATGTAGTAGCACAGTACAGGTACTGTCCATCTAAAACTAACAAAGTTTGTAAGCACAGTAAATTGTAATAATACTACCCTCCCATTGATGATGCTTGTTTCATAGCCAAAACTGAGCTAGCGTCAGCCCCTAAAAGGGGACAATTGTACTGTCTTCAACATGTCTTTTGGCAATGGTTGGGACGTTGCCAAAGTTACTGTGGGAGTGTGGCCAGCAGGGCCAGTGTCGTTTGAAAACACGTGCTCTCAGCTAACATACATTGTGAACAATGCTGCGCGCACCTGACTGCTCACCACCAAAATGTCCCAAGCGACATGAGAGATGACGCACATGTATGAGTATGACTCTTCTCAGCACTAAAAATTTGCAGCATGTGTGGTTTCCCACTTAGTAACAAAATTAATACTGATACTTAAAGCCATTATATTTCAAAATCAGTCTGTTAGCCATCTTTAAAGCACAAATAGAAAGACACAACAAAACGAAAGTGATTTTTTTTTTTAGATTTAGTCGCCCACATCAGGCTGCGCTTGGTTTATTATAGTCGCCCATATCAGTGTAAGGGTTAACATGGCCGCTGCTGCAGCTAACAATAGTTTATTGAAATAAAAGACAAAAGCGATGATTTATGTGAAATTTACAGGTTATTTTCAAGATATTTTAAAACTGGTTCCAAAGAAAAGTTTACTTGACATTTATAAAAGAAACAGTTGTTGTCCTTTGTTGGGCGCTCACTACGCCAGGAGCACTGTCAAAATTGCTTTCCTTGAACCTAAGGAGCGCTGAGGAGTGCTTGCATGATCACGCTCCTTTAAATGGTGGACTCCTGTGAGTCTTAACTCATAATTACCCTCCATCGGTGGATGGGCTGAGGCATGTTGACATATAAGTGGTTGTTGGAGGCATCTCGATGCCTGGCTTTTTTAATAGGGAGATCACAGGAAATGGTTGTAGACAGATTTTGTCGTCCTCAAATTATTGTTGACTCTGGGGTGCCCCAATGGTCAGTATTTCGACATATTTTATTTCTTACTTTTATAACACATCTGCTACAGCGAGTGAAGTCAGTAGAGGGATGGTCAGGCACCTGAGGCCTACATCTCAATGCCCAAAAATGTTGTTTTGTGTCCACAGCTAAAGTAAAAGACCTACATTTTTACCAGCTTTATGGTCATGTCTTATCCCTAAAAAATCTCAAAACCAGCCCCAATCCTGGGGTGCTTTTGACTTAGACTTTGACTCTCGGCTCCTATTGGTAAAATAAGCCAAAAGTAACCTGGGCTTGATTAGTAGGAACCACAAAGGTTGCACGTATAGACTTAAGGAGCTTGACTATGTGACCCGTCAGCCTCTTAAGACCTAGCCTTGAGTATGCATCATGCATCAGCTTCAAAAAAGGGACAAGCATGCAAACTATTGTAAGCACTGTTATTTTGTGTTTTTCTAAATGTAGGCCCTTAAGTTTTTTCTATGATGAGTGTGCGCCTTAGATTAAGGCCGCACCTTACCAAAAAAAACATGTGTTTTTTATCTGCCCAGCACGTACATTGGATTATTGCTGATTTCCGAAAACAGTTGATTTCAGGACATATTAAAAAAAAAATCCCCAAAAACCCAGTTCATTTCAGGACATAAAAAAATAATTATCTACCTATTTTTTTACGCTTGTTCTTTCGTCGCCCTCATTAACTTTTTTCACTGTGAACCGCCGGCAGTTCTCTTTGTCTATTGTTCTTTACCAAACATATATGCATATATGGCAATGTAAACCATCAGTTGATTTCTAGCCTGAAGAGTTTTCTTTAAAAAAGCAACAACCTGTCAGGGTTCCATGGGCTCGTTCTTTGTCTTCTACAGTAGTCCCTCCAGATGCGACCCCCTTCAGATGCGACTTCTCCTATTATGCGACTTTTTTTCGTAGCACCGACGTGCTTTACACTGTTAAGCACCCCTTAAATGCGACTTCCCCTCTCCCACGACATGCGACCTTCAAATCATGGCACTACATAGCGACCTCCCCCTAAAGATACGACTTTTTGAAATTAGCTGCTAAGCGGCACTGTCAGCCTGGCATGAACTGCCCGTCCGTCTGAAGATGCTGCTTGTGTGTACATACCGTCAAATACAGCACAGCAGATGTCAAATACAGCACAGCAGATACGTATGTTAGGCCACTGTCGGACTAAGGCTGGTACAGCGTGGTATGAAGTGGGCCAGCATTGACACAACCTTGGTCAACACACTGTGTACTGATGTGTACTGGTAGCTTCAAATCACCGTACCAGATAGAAATATCCTTCTAAAGATACGACTTTTTGAAATTAGCTGCTCACAGACTGTGTCACGTCTGCAGGTGTCTGCCGGCCCTGCACTGACAAGGTACGACTTTTTAATGTCTCAAGCCGACTAAATGTAGAACTACTTTAGTATTTTAGTCACAGCGTTGAGACGCATATCACATCATCGTGGCTGAAAAATGTTTTCCGGTGATATAACTATGTTTACTATATCTTAAATACGTTTTCTGTTATTGATTTATAACCATGTTTAAATGGGGTTTTCAATGTATCTATTTATTGATATGGGTGCAGTTAACATCCAACGCGCTCTTGGCGTTACAAGGTGCATTACACCCCTAATTAGCAGCCGACGTCAACGGTGTCAGAGTGTCAGCGGGGTGTGATAATCATCCCACTTAAAATACCTAGCTTTTTCAATAATGATCGTACGGACATGTTATAAATATCACCAGAAAGCTTATTTAATGCCGAAAATAATGATATAAATTAGATAATGATAGCTCCTAAACTCGCAAAGTTATTGATTTTGAAAATGAGGCAGGGTTTAGCAGTCTATCATCACGGGGAACAAACGTAAAAAGGGTAAGCTACACGAGACGCCAAACCGATGCCGCCATTGACGACGATGGCCCAGCATTAAAACAACACTGCAACAACGTCCCGCGCCGTCCATATTCACAGTCACGTGCATTACAGTGGCTCCGAGTATACACGTGAAGATAATATCTGTGCTAGTGCGTGCCTAGTCGGTATTGTCTTTAATCCTGGTCAACATAGAAGACGCCGACCTCGCCTGTTTGCCATTGAATATTTCAATGAGAATAGAGTGTACATCCATAAGATTTGTTTTTAAATTTTTGTTTGGCAATTCAATGTATTATTGATCAATCCTAGTGTTTCGGGTTGAGTTAGAGTGTGATGTGTGTGACGTATTAACAGATCAAGCCATAGCGTGCACAGTGTCAGCCTTCATCTATCATAGCTATTTTTCACACCTGATGTCGGCACCTTGATTAAGTTGGCTCTACTAGGCTGTACAATGAGTTATGTCAGGCCGCGGAGTGTCAGTTTAGCTTACAACAAAAGCAATGACTGCATGGTCATTGCCCCGACTCAGTGATCATTGACTCAGCCAGATTGATTAGTGTTTTAGCCATAAATATCGCGGCGCTGTTAAATATCACCCAAGCGCTTTAAAATAAAAAAAATAGCGTGGTATCGTCAGCGCACATATATAATAAACGGGCCACAACTGCGTCGCTACCTGGCACGTTTACGGTTTATTAGGGGCAATGTACGGTACATTGTTTTAATGCTGGGCCAGAATGGAGTCAGTGTCACATGTTTTGTAGTGTAAAGCATAGGGCTATATTGAAATGTGAAAAAACACTGCCTCAATGCTTATGAAAACACAAGCAACTTCCAGTACTTCTAAATTAAGTGTTACCGTTAGAACAGGCAATTAACACAGGCTGTCAACTGCGCTGATCGTGTCACAACGAGAATGGAGGTGTCTAAAGGGGCTTAAACATCAAATTCGGCCCATTTTACGTTTTTTCTAGATTTTTTTTCACCCCTCTGAGATACGACTACCCCTCCGATGTGACTTTGGTTCTCTGGCAGTATGGAAGTCGTATCAGAGGGGGACTACTGTATAACTTTTTTAAAAATAGGTCAAAAGTTTTTTTATTTTTTAACCCTCATTAATCATTACAGAAATTTGTCCAATGTTTTTTTTGTCGCCCTCATTAACTTTTCCAGAAATAGGTTCAATTTTTTTTCTGCCCTCCCTCATTAAATTTTAGATTTGTTCTCATCTAAAACAGGAACAAAATATAGTGGCCTTAGCCATGAAGAAGATAGCTGCTTACTAAATATTGATATGAAAAAAAATTTGATTGATTTTACTTCAACATGGACAAATCTACAGTGTACATTATTGTCCAATGCGTCAAAGATATTAGTTCCTGAAGCTCCTCAAACATTGTCCTTCAAATGTACTATATTCACTTATGTATTTTCTATGGTAATTTTAATATATTATACCCTCCTTCAGGATAATTTGTTACCCACTACATATGTACATGCACAATGTCCTGCTTTATTTATAGTAGCTATTTACTCAATACAGCAGTATTACATGTTGTGTGATAATCACAGTTATTTTTAATTTCATTCCTTTAACTTAAAGCAGCTCCTTGGAATGACATCAATTTGCGTTTTTTATTTTGTAATGAAGTAGTGTATCCCACAGATCATGATTTTCTTTTTTACGGGATTTTTAGCTTTTTCATAATATTTTTTATTCACACTTTTATGAAGCCGACTGTAACCCGAACAAACTTTGTGTATACCTAAACACCCGCTAAAGGACGTTTGAATGTTCCTACAGCATTGGGCCACATGTTGATGCCGTTGGCCCAGCGTTGAGCAGACATTCGGTGCTGCGGGGTAACCCCCTTTATCAGCCCGTTCCCACAGCAATTAAAGGTGGCAGTTATTGATGTAACTATGTGGTTACTTTGAACATGTCGTCTTATATGGTCAGTATTTGCTGTCTATGTTGTGGTATGCTGTAAACAAACTTGTTTACACATCAGTATATGTCTTGGAAATAAAGATTGTTTCGTCTTTTTCAGTGCCCTCACATTGTGTTTGTTACATTTTTATATTTTATTTAAGATCAGTAGGTTATATAGCTTCATCTAAATTAAACTTTCAAAATTGACAAAATTGAAAATTCTCATCCACGTGGCAGCTTTAAATCATAAGAGTGATACACTCCTTCATTATCAATCAGGCCACTGCAGCTTGAGCACGATCAATAAAATTTATAGTTCAGTGACCTGAGTAACACCAACTATTTGTCAATCTTTTACTGTACTGCCTTACATTTTTTTTACATTTGTTGCAGATATTCTATAAAGACATTGGGCAGTATATATTCCCAAGATTATCAGGTAAATAATTATTATGTATGGGTTATTATGATAATTCATTTACCATTTGCATTTTGAATAATTTTAAGACACCTTGAGATATATAATAAATGTCTAAGTATTGACGTATTGATATACAGTATATTCAATAATGCAAATGTATATGAAGGCCCTGCATTCTAATCTACTCTCAATCATGTCAATTGCCGAATAAACGTACCTGTACGGTTTTTTTTTAGTGTGGATATCCTCCCGGTATGGGCTTATTACAAACAGTATGTTTATTGATTTTTCACAGGCTAATGATATGACCCAACTGCAGCCCAGCTGTTCTCCTTCCCTCGTTTTTCGCCTTCTGTCTTTGCCTAATTTGATGTCGCAGTATTCTCTACAGATTTCAACGTCATCGTTATCGCAATTTTCCTTTGACATGTAATACTGTTAAAGAGTCAGGGTTCTTATGGGGTCTTAAAAACCTTGAATTTTTTTTTTACAAGGCCTTGAAAGTGCTTGAATTTTGTCAAAAGCCCTGAAAAGCCTTGAAAATGAACCATTTTAAAAGCCATTTCGCATTTTTTTTTAAAACAGCCAATAAGCCATTTCATAGAAGTCATCATGCATTTATTCTCTGGAGTCAATAAGTGGGCTTGGTACAATACATGTCTGCATGCTTGCTAATAAACAAAATTAGTTTTTTAATGTTTGTATTAATGTTTTACCTCGTTTGCGCGGGGCCTGGAAAAACCTACTTTTGGGCCTTTAAAGGCCCTGAAAAGGCCTTGAATTTTGTTCTGCCCAAGGTGTACCCTGAAGAGTAATAACCCAAATAATAGTCACAATATGTGTTCTTTTGTCATACAATTAATAAGGGTAATTTTACAGTTGTCTGGTAAGTACCGGTACTTTTATTCCAGTAGGTACTTTTATTGAATTTAGAAGATCTTTCCAATAGGTATTTTATTCCGGTAGCTATGTTTGTACGGCGCTTGAGAGTATATTTCTAAACATCTCATATTTTTTAAAAAAAAGGTAAAAAAAAGTATCATGTATGAAATTATTATATATGTAATCCTAAATCACAGGGAACATTTTGTTTCAATATAGTGATGAGGGATTTTCTGCTTTAACCCCTAAAGCGCCGAAATATTTTTCTACAAACCAAGAGACCAAAGTTGTTTTTTTCATTTGAAGTCGTCATAAATGTCTTAGTTGGCTCTTTTCGCTGGCTATTATAAATGTTTTACTCGCACAGTGCGGGGATTGACTGACAGCGTCAGATTTGGTCCTCGCACTGAAAGGTTTACACTTGACTCACATTTCATCCCAAGCATATTTCATAGATATTTGCCTCATTTGCTTCAATATTTATGAACAAATAAGATAATGCTCAAATAAGATCACACAGTTTTGCAATTTTTGTGTTCTAATAAATCAAATGTGACACAAATCATGACAAACCATGACCCAGATTCAATGTTTTTACATTTTATGTGTTATAGCCAGTCACTATTAAAATTCTAGGACAGAGGGACACAAACACAACTTTGAACAGATTACAATACATGCAGAAATATATTGATCTTCCTGTATATTGGAGTGCCAAGTTTAAATTTTAGGTAGAAGTAGTGAATGGATAGTGGGTATAATCATATTGACATTTATTTGAATAAATACTTTATTTGCAATCATTTCATATTATTGGTATGTATTCCGATTACCCTTTGATGTGCTTCATTTTTCTTTATAATACCCTAGAATGCAGTTAAGTTATATACATATTCTAGGTACTTATGATTGTGTTGACAGAGAAAAATGAAGAAAACACACCACAAACATTACAACCCTGACAAGATGGAAGAGTATTATGAAAAGTGAGACTAACTATTTACTGAAAGGTGAACGTGGGGTAAATTTAGGCAGGCAAAACATTCAAGAGCTCCAACATACCAATATTATTATATATTCTATTTATAATCAATTGTATACAGTTTAAGTGAAATTTCAAGCCTGATATTCATCTTCAAATTATTGAATTATATGACCAACAGAAAATCTAACACTATTGATTATTTTTTCATCATCAGAGACCTTCCTTTGAAAGGATTACATTTTCTTTTCAAAATTCCTCTACTTTTTATTTTTCAGATATTTATCTTCAGACTCAGATGACTTTCTACTCATACTAGCAGATGAGGTAAGAAACAAGTGTTAGCATGAAATCCCACATTTATTGGCTTGTGTGGATGCATTCATGACAAATGTCTAAACTAAGGCCACAGGCTATTAACCGTATACCACTAAGCACAGCTATACAAGTAGTCGTTTTTACCATTTTTTATGGCTTTTTTATTAAATGGTTTTATCACAGGTATTGGGAATGAAATGTGTGTTTTAAACATCAAGATTTGAAAATGTTAGGTCTGAAATTAAACAAATTTTATGAGTAATTTCCACCCACTTGGAGTTGTGGGTTGCGGTCCTAATATTATGACACGGAGACACCTCCAAAATTGTATAATTTTATTTTTTGAGCATGCACCACAATCTTTTCATCAATTTCTGAGCAATATTATTTTGTTTGAAAATTGCTTCAAACAGTCAATATGTAGGCCTGTACAGGCCTGTAAGTACAAGGGCAAAATAAATATTTGTGTTGTTTTTCACCAGGTGGATCTCTCTCCTGCTCTGCTGGCCAGGATTGTTTTGGAGAGATTTCTGGCTCACACTGAGTACAACAACGAGACAGGTGGAGAATATGTTATGTTCAACACTCACCTAATTCAATTCCCTTGTTCTACTTAATTGTGACCTACTATTTTCATTCATCATAAAAATAGACTTTTTTGTTGAATTGATTTAATATGTGAATAACTGCCCAGCAAACACGACACATTGAAGCAATGTTGGGTCAATGTTGGCCCGCCGTCTACGACGTCGGCCCAACATTGACCCAACAATGCTTCAATGCCTAGTGTTTTCTGGGTGAGGATGTATTTATATCACAAAATAGCTTATCAATTTTGGGGCATTTTATTAGGTTTGAAACTTTAACCTTTCACTGCTAAGCTCCACTATAGTTGTTTTTAATCTGTTTTATCAGCCGATCAGCCAAAATGAAATTGGTGCTTAAACATCAAGAGCTGCAAATGTTTGGTCTCAAAAACTTCAAGTTGGTGAAAAATAAATTTCATAGCTTAGTATTTTAAGGCATAGGAGGGTTAAACAGGGAAAACGAGTGTTTGACCATACAGTACTGAAATGCTCCTGGACAAGCATCTCATAATTTAGCGTGAGTCCGGGATCACCCCAATATGCTATTAATAAATCCCGTCATCCCAGCATGCGGCCGGTCGTACAAACATTTCGCACGGGCCCGTCGATCCACACTAGAAACGCTATACACTATACCTATTTTGACACACATTACCTGTAATATTATTAGTTTTACACTTGATATTAAAAATCTGAATTAACTATAATCTTGGATATGGTTTGCACCAAAATGCTGCTATGGAACATGTTTATCGATTCAGGCTACGCACATAAAGACCACATGAGTGGAGTATACTTTCAGCCATTCCCCAACCCATATGGTTTGATGTTAAGAAATGTGTAAGATGGTTGCATGTATATAGGTTGAGAGGATTCCCATACAATTTAAACGAATGGATCACAAATTTCCGCCATGTGCCTCACAAATGAAGAAACAATTAGGCTAACGCTTTGATTCAAATATTTTCACAATATTAAAATTATAATAGATTGCACCAAATTTTTCTCTGCACAGTCTAGCAACTTTCCTAGAATAATGGTAATTTAAGCCTTCGGATTTATATCAGATGCATTTGAAGGCTCTATCTCTGACCGTGAAATAGATACAATCTGGACTGCTAGATATATTGCACAGGGGTGATCTGGCTCTAGCCGATAATGGCTTTACTATTGAGGATTTGATAAAGAAAAAGGGAACAAATATTATCATTCCCCTATTTCTTAATGGGATGAGCAGACTGACACCACAGGAAGAAACGGAGACTAAAATAATTGCTAAAGTGCGTATTAATGTTGAACGCACCATAGAAATACTTTAAAATATTAGATTATTTAGTAAAACTATCGCCAAGATCCTGCGCCACAAGGTCACAAGGTAACCTCATTTAAAAAAACTCGGGTAAATGCACATATTGGTAGAAGGTTAGAAGGTTGTTTTTTATATACTGGAACCCAGAATTATTGGTCGAAATACGCACGTACTACGAATGGTGACACCACAGAAGTCCACACAAGAAAATCACACCACCTCAATCCAGGTACCTCCAGCTGCATTGACAATAAAAGGCATTTTATTTTCTTCGTACAAACTGTCAGTATATTTAAGGACATTTGATTTTGACTAATCCTAGTGACAATTCTAATGGCAAAGACGGATCCAGTGAAATTTCATCAGAGAAACATATATGCCTATAATTGCAAACAGTCATGCAGACAGCCAGGCGATCCCGGCTGCTTGTCCGACTCAGACGCGTACACGTGCGTGTGCTATTATTAGCATGCTATAGCGATTCATCCTCGGACTCAAGCTATTGCTAAGTACCTCGTGATTGATAGGTGTACCTGAAAAAAAACCTCTATCCCTGTAACCCTAGATTCACAATAACCAGGGTTGACGAATTTCACTGATTTCTCAGTCAATTCTCAACCAATTATCATGAAATATTACACACACTATTTTCTAGTCATGCGGCGACTACTCTGAACATTTTAGGTATTTGAGAAGTTAGACCATTTGACATGCAATGAAATTTTGAGACAAAGTTAATGGGTTTTGTTTATAGAAGGCATCATTTACTACATGGTAAAAGATTTTTAAGCTATGCAATATTTTTCAATGAAATGTTCAGGGTAGTCACTGCATCAGTAGAAAATAATGCTTGTAAAATGAATATATAAAGAGACCAAGGGTTATGTATTGCGGCTTTTTCAATGGCAAAACACGCAAAAAAGTTGTTCGAATGCATGAATACATTTGAACATTCTTGTGGATTATGCTTTTCCTTTTTTTGCGACTGTCACCAACATCAGTGTTGAATGAAAAGTCATGATCATTTCTTCAGTATATTTGTCGCAGGCCTTTTTCTACATACATATTACATTTGCAATCACTGAGTTCGTGTAATTGACTGATAAATCAGGTATTTGAGCATTTCTTAAACTTTAAAATAGAAAAATCTTTTTAAAAATGGCATTATTTAGTTTTTTTTTAGGTGTTTGTAGGCTGATTTTTCTTCTATATCCACTGTCTATAAAAGTACTGGTAACAAAAAATTGTCTGTTACTGGATGCGCACAGTAATTAGCATTTATCATAAGTGAACAAACTGTATGCTAGGGCGGAAGGGGAGAGAAATTTCTGTGCAAATGCATCTTTTTTTTAAAAGTTGATAAAGCATGATCTGATAGTGAAGACTGAATGCTGTTTGCTCATCACATGTACTTTATGTCAGTGAAGCAGTATAAATTTGACATTTTCATTTTTTTTTTTTCATTGACTGGACAGAATGAATGGTGAAAAGGGTTAAAATAGTTTGGTGGGGAGGTAGATGGTCACCAAAAAAAATGTTATTTTTACACTAGTGAAAATGCTGATTAAAATATACAGTCTCTTACAATACAGTCCCTTACAGATGTTCCCACTTTTAAAGACAACCATTCATCATGTGTATAATTAACTTGCTTTGAATAGACCTATCTGTTCACATTAATTTTTTCATATTTTCATATGTCGTACCTTTTTTTTCTATTCCAGTGCCAAAGTCACGTATTAGCAGTTTATTGAAAGAACCTACGCAAATTTCAGACCCAAAACTGACCCAGCAAATTTATATGGTGAGTCAAAATGTATCAATTGTTTTGCATGTATTCATAATGTATGACTGTGTGATTAAACGTGTGGTATTGAACAAATGAAATAGACATGTTTTCTGGAATAATAAATTTGCTCAGGAAAGATTGTTCAATAATCAGTAAATTTCTTTAGCGCTATTGTTTATCAAATCAAATGCTTTTAAGCAAATTGCTTTTTCTTTTCAGTGTATTACTGCTGATGACATATATGGACCTATCGTAGACACAATTAAGCAGTATCCTTTGTTTTATGTAATTTCTTACTTTTGTGATTCGTGTAGTTTTAAAAACCTTAGGCTATTGTACTTATCATTTAGAAACATGAGACATTTATTCTATATCGGTTTAATCATAGATGGTAGCCCAACATTTAATTGACATTGGTTGAACATCTTGTATTTGGGATGTCTTCTATTCTAAATTTCTAATATGTGCATAAAATTTTTTAGTACTAGATAGAAATAATAACTGCCAAAATCGATTATGAAAATTAATGCATATGACTACAATAATAATGGATTTAATTATGGGTTTTAATATTTCCACAATATAATTCAAATAAATACTTTTACATTAATGTTATTGTACTCTTCACATTTGCAAGCTCTATTGGTCATGAATACGAATGTCTATTGAAAAGAAATCTAGAAGAGAGAGGCTTAGCATATCTAGGTAAGAATAGTATTCAGGCCCCACCTGGTGAGTAGAAGTTGATATTTTTCAGACTCGAGTGCCATCTGGTGAATTGCTTTCAATTAACCATTTGTGTGGTAACCCACGATTTTGGACCAAATACTGAACAATTAATATTACTATAATTCTGTATGGTATAATTTGTTTACAGATGAACATGACCTGCGAGCCAAAGGCTATGACAAGACACCAGATGTGAAACTGGAAGTACCAATAGGTCAGTAAGAGTGAACATTATGCATTCCCGTTATCATGCTATACATGTAAATCTTTTTCTTTTATTTTTTCTCCGTACAAGAGATAAACATTCTTCCAACCTTCACTCACAACATTCAGACATTGGCCCACCACTAAGCCGATGTTCAAACAATTAAAACTGCTCTATTATTATCATATTCCTTATTTTACTGATTTCTGATGTAAACTAAATTAGTACACTTTTAACCTCATTGCTGCTAACACAGAAATGACACATTTGCATTTTTCGTCAATATAAACTGATGGAACTCCAAAAATGAAGTATTTCACATGAGTATTCTGTCATTGAAATACATGTATTATTTATAATACAATATGTTGATAGCTGTAGACGGTCAAGTGGTCAACTGGATTGAGAGTAAAGCCTCATTTGGAGATGAAGAGAGTCACCAGGGTTACCTGAAAGAGCAATTCTGGAGCTACTGGAATAGGTGTGTAAGATCAACCCTTTAAATGCTCAGGGCATTTTGTTAACTTTCACAGCTTCCATCATCGTTATTGAAGTCTGGAATTTCTGCGTCACTCCCCATCTTTTTGCTCTATATAAAATTGTTTCAAAAATTCTAGTAAAATAGTTATATGTTTTGGATGTGAAGGAGAGCATTAAGCCAGATTTTTTATCCCCCACCTGTAGTGGAAGGGGGATTTTAGTTGCGCCTGGATTCTGTGCTGCGTCACGTTTTCTCGTGGGCGCAAAAACTCCAAAAAGGCAGGTCAATTTTTATTGAAATTTTAACACAACATTCCTAGCAACATTGGAATGTGCAAGTGATTTTTTAAAATGGCCGCCAGTGGTCAACTCCAAAATTTTTGTGCTGCACATTTACCAGTTAGCCTGATTGTGTCTCTTTAACTTTTTTTTTATTGATATAAATACTTAACTTAATTTACTATGTATATATTAGAATGGTTTGATTTCGACCATTTAATCTGTGCATGAAGTGATGTGAATCAAATTATTCGCATTTTATTCACTACATGTTGAGATTTGAGACAGCAATTCACAGCTTGTAGTGAATTAAAATTTATGATGTTTGAAAAGATTATTGAGAACCGAGACATACATTTTTTTTTTATGACTTTGTCAGGGTGCCTTAAAGATTGTGGAAAAAATGCACATTACGGATATGATTAATAATTCAGGGTTTCCGCCAGGGGGGGTCCGGGGGGTCCGGACCCCCCCACTCAGCACCACAGGGGGGGATATCCCCCCCTTGTTGGCCAGAAAAATTAAAATATTTTCCATGTTTTACTGTCATTTCGGTTAAAATGGGCCATTTTAAGCACCAAAATTTCAAAACTCTGATTTTTTCCTCCTAGGGGAGGACCCCCAGACCCCCCGTCCCTTTTGGACCCCCCCTCTCAAACATTTCTGGCGGAAACCCTGTAATTAATGATAAATTCTGCATTACCACTGGAGAGTGATTAAAGGTAACAAGACATATTGTCATAAATTTTAGGCCATAACCAGGTGTAGGTTTCTGTCCACCTTTCCAAAAAATGTAAAATAAAGCACTAAAATACATTACATTTACCAATTTTTATCCTCCTCCCAACGGAGTTCGAGCTGGTGGTTATGGCATCACCTCAGGTGTTCGGCCATCCTTCCGTCTGTCCACATTTTCATTTCCTCAAAAGATCTTGGAAACCCATGGGGGGATTTTCAACATCTCTCTGCCAAAATAGCTTTTTTCTTTAAATATTTCTGATTTCTGGCGAACTTCTGATTTTCTGGAACATATCCCTACCTGCGATTTCAGGTAGGGATATGCCCTGACAAATTTTCAACTTGATCAAATTCAAAATGGCCGACTATCGGCCATAATTAACTTCAATACTAGTATGCCTGATATCTGGAAAACTGTGCCAGATAGCTAGACCATTACTATAAAACAAAATGTGCGGTTTTACGTAGAGATAATATCCCTACCTGAACCCGCACATTTTGTGTGGGATTGCAAAAGGCCTATATAATAGACCTAAATATTAATGTACTGAAGTCTCTCTATATATTTTTGATGTAAATTACATAAATGTTTGCTTAGATTAAGTGAGTCAAAAGTAATAATATCAAAGATTGTTGAGAAATGCACAAGTTAACAATGTGTCTCTGAATGCTTAGTAGATATCCTATATTCCCGCTGGTTATTATCTGGTAACATGTTGTAAAAAATATCCCAATTTGATAAGATGGAATCAATCAACTACTTTTGTATGGAAATTAATCTAATTTCGCCGAGATTCGTGAAAATCACCATTGTTGGTCATTCTGGTGTTTTGTCACCACACTTTACAACAATTTAATCTTGACCTAGATTTTCGCTCAAAACATATTCAAGTTCATAGGGTTTGCCTTTGTGGAGGCCCAATGTTAGGCCACTGTCTATGACGATACCATCCATGACACTGTTCTAACATTGAGCCCCCAGCCACAGCACCACTTACTGGAAAAAAGTCCAGAAAATATGTATTTGGTCATTATGGTTGTCAAGCATTCCCTGTAAAATGCCAGTGTAAATGTAGTTTGTGGAAGGCGTGCATATTATCTTATGAATATTCTATGAGACTTCTTCTATTTAGAAAAAATACAAGATGGAGGAAGTCATTATCTTTATGCTATTTGTATGGTTGCCTTTGTTTATATTATAATTTACCGGAGAGCAACTCGCTGGAATAGATCACATCTCACTTTCTTAGTAACAAAAATGTGTTCAGCAAAGCACTGAGTTGGAAAGGAAAAATTCAGACACCACGGTGTTGAGAACCTACCGCGACCCACAACTTCCATGTTTATAAAAGTAATTATATCTTTAAATTTACAGGAAACTTTTTGCCAATGTTATTTGAACACATATTCCACTTAAATGATCTGTCAGCAAAATGTCTATAAACCCTTCTGGTTGGACAGATTTATTACATGAATATTTTTAACTTTTAATTTATCACACATCATTTCAACCTTTCAATAATCACTTTAAAAAAAATACACCAGCTAGATATCTATTTGATAGTCGTACCCCCCCCCCTCCCCCTCCTCGTACATTGTGTCTCATTTGTAGTGAAATTGAATATTACAACACAATTAGACAGAAAATAAAAATTATAAAATCATTTATTGAATTGTATAATAGCTTTAACCCTTACAACGTAGAAATATGTTCTATATAAATCATGGAGATCAAAGGTTTTTTTTTCACTTTGAAATCACCATACATGTTTTAGTTGGTTCCTTCCGATTCATTTGAAAACCTATGTTATGGGTCTACGGCAATTATAAATATTTTACTCTTTCAGTGCGGGGATCCACTATAGACTTCAGAATCTGACGTCTATAACCCTCAGATTCTGGTGCAAATTCCAGCTTCAGATGACGTAAAATATTTCTATTTAAAATTTACATCTCACAAACTGAACTGTTTCATTAACTGATACAGGAACACATCATGACGGGGACGTGGGTTTATTGTGATACGTAAACATTACAACACCCGTCATTATAGTGACTCTCACATATGCTGACTGTGGACCAACATCAAACCAACATTGGGTCAATGTTTCGTGCTTGCTTGGTGGCACGTTGCAAATCCCGTCAAGTTTATCGCGTCTAGAACCATTTGATATCGTTTGAATTACTACTTCAAATAACACTTTTTGAAGTTTTATGGTAATCAGCAAAATAGTTATGTCAAATTTTACAGCTAAATGTCATTTTCAGGCAGTTGAAGTTGTGTGTCGCGGTAGCGAGACACAACTTGAACTGCCTGAAAATTGTACATTTTTTAGTAATTTAGAGGTGTTGAGATCAGAGGGTGCAGGTATCGGATAATGGTGACAGTTTTTGAAGAGGAGAATAGTTTCCGAGCTATCATGTCTTGTGGCTGAAGCGGAAGGGTGTGATGCTCTGTTGACAAAGCCGGGGACAGTCGTAATGACTGGGCGTCCTGCGCAGTCCCCACCCACGGCTAATTGTGGCTAATTGACTCATTTGCAAATAGAAGGCCTTGGCAAGGTAGACGGATTTCTGGCATTTCCACGACAGTCGTCCATTTAGGACTCCCGAGACGGCCATTTGGGAGCCGAGATTCTCTCCGGCAAACGTCATTTCCTTCGGGGGCCCAGCGCCCGGTTGTTCCCGCGGTTGGAATTGATGGTGGTCGTGGCGGTGTTTACTCATCTAACGGGGGCCTAATGACTTCCCGTCATTGTTATTTGATGACAGCAGACGGTGGCCGGAAGACGATTGTTTCACCTTGCTGAGGTTGATGGCTTGTTGGGTGGTAGCAGGAGGTATGGTCTTAACGGGTTACGCTACCTCATGGTATCAAGACTGCCCCATACATGCACTGTAAACTGTAAAACCTCACATATAGACATATCTGACTGATTCCCACTTATAATTACTTATAATCTGTACGTGAAACAAAAATAGTCATTGTTGGTCCAAAATCTCTATAGATTCCTTGGTCCATGAGACGTTTAACCCTTACAGCGCGGGGATCGACTTTAGACGTCAGAATCTGACGTCTGGAGACGTCCGATTCTGACGTCTGAAATCGATCCCCGCACTGTAAAAGTAAAATAGTTTTAATGGCCGTAACCCATAACACAAACTAGGTATTCAAATAAAGCAGAAAGAGCTTACTAATTTATGATGATTTCAAAATGAAAAACCCTTTTATTTCTGTGGTTTGTATAGATATATTTCAGCGCTTCAAGGGTTAATTAAAGTTATTGGAAAGTAAACTTTGCTGTGGAATTATCTGCGCTTGAGAATGTGATATTGTCTTGATCATAATATGACATGTCCGGATGAGTGTCAAGTAGGTGATCATAGATGTACTTTGTGGAAGTATAAACCTTAGCGTTTTGCCGATGGACAGCAAGGCCAAAAGATTCAGTCAACACGAAACATTGACCCACTGCTGTTTTATTGGTCGGCCCACCGTGTGCGACGTTGGTCTAACAATAAAACAGAGATGGATCAGCGCCGGGTGTTTGTTCGGGTGGCCATGCTGTGTCAGTGGATTGGAAAAAGTCGGTAGAATTTGAGACATTTTATTGGTCAGGATCGTGCATCCCAACCAATAAGAATTTTTTCGCAGCGTTTGAGTGAAGTTCTATTTTTGACGCAATGCTGGTTTGTTATTGGGCCAGTGTCTACGACACATACCCAACATTAAACCAACATTAGTTTCAGGTCAGTTTTTCACAGCTTTGGAGAAAAGTCCAAGCATAAACGAAACTTTTACGCTATGATGGTCTAGTGATGGCCAGTGTCTAAGACACTGGTCCAGCATCAACCCGATATTGATTTACAGTTCGTTATTGGCTCTGGAGGGATATCAGAATACATGGGACGTTCATGCAGCGTTGTTTAAATGCTGGTCCAACGTCTTCGACGCTGGCCCAACATTTGAACAACGCTGTATCAGTGTCCTGTGTTTCCGGAGATCAAGCGTCCATGAAGATTTCTAAAACAAACACGACGCTGAACCAATGCTGTTTTAATGCTGACCCATCGTCTGCGACGCTGGGCCAACATTAGGCCAGCATTGGGTCAATGTGTCTTGTATGTCGGGATCATGAGTCCAGAAGGCCTACTCTCATCAGGAGCTGATTAAACTCACAGCCCACATGATCACCTGGCCATTAATCAAAATTAGCGGGTGACACAGCGGGCCCCGTGTGCCACACTAGCGCCGCCTGGGGATCAACTGGCCACTGCTCTCACAGGCTCAATACGGCTGCACGTAATAGCGCCTGATGAAAACCCGGCCAGAGCTGCCCCGCGCCGTGATTGCTCTGTCAATTCCTTCACTACTTTTTAATAATGTGTTGATAATACCGTATCAAGCCGTGACACTGTGTGATTTGCCATGACGCCATCATTCGTCATCATCAGCGGGGAGCAGGGAAATAATCGTCATTAGGACTCTGGGCGGCCAAGGCACCGCTCAAGTGGTTTGCCTGCCACCAGAACACATGCTTGATGCCCATTTCAACGGCTCACGTCCTCGCTGACATTGAAATTACTGGCCGCGTCCAATCTGACCATGAAAACAGCAGGCATACCGGCTTAGCCCGTAACCCTCAAAGCGCTGAAATATTTTTGTATAAACCATGGAGACCAAATGGTTTTTACAATTTGAAATCTTGATAAATGTCTTAATTATATCTTTCTGAATCATTTAAATACCTATGTTATGGGTCTACGGCAATTAGAAATATTTTAATTATTTTAGTGCGGGGACCGTCTTTATACGTCAGAATCTGCCGTCTACAGACGACAGATTATGACGTATAAAGACGGTCCCGACGCTGAAAAGATTAACGCTCTAGCACGACTATAGTAGCTTTTAATTTGTTTATTAGCTGATCAAATCACTGTCAATGGGAACGAACAAACATCAATATTTGCAAATGTTCGCTCTCAAACCAAGCAAATATGATTAATTTTCACTCACTTGAAATTGTGGGTCGCCGCAGCGACAGACAACTTCAGGGGGTGGTAAATAAAATTATTTTATTCAACGCTTCAAGGGTCAACCCTTGTCCTGCTAGTTCCGTATATTATATTATATTATATATAGGTTATAAAGCAAGCTTCAAACCAAGTAAAGAGTCACGGGAATTGATCAAATATATTGTGGTTTGTTCTCAGCTAATCAAATAATTTAGTAAATTTTTCATAAATATTAGTCTTTCGTCATTTGAAGCTAGAAATTACGTTATCAACGGCAGCTTCACATCAATGTAAAATACTACATGACTATTCTACAGGAGAGGGCTTGGCAGCTGACAGACTATCTATCCTAGAAATAACACTAAATAATTGTAAAATGATGGGATCATGATGAATAATCCTCGTACATCTACCATATTATATAGATAACTGAACTTATATTGATAACATGTCTTGATGAGAAGATCCAAAGTGGATCAATAGTGAAGAAAAATTACGCAAATATGCACGGGCCGAATCAAAACTGTTTTAGTCCAGTCATTGACAATTCATCTGGTCCGTTTCTAATCAGCTACAATTTTGGATGAAATAGCGCGACATATAGAAGAAACTGGTATTGATTATACTTTTGGTTCTACCATGTAACACGGCTACAAATCAATTGGACTCAGATGTTTTTAAACTTTCTATCACGTGTTTTAAGAGATTCTCCTATAGTTGTCAATGTTAGAATTTCTGGCATTTTTGATTGTATCTGTTAATGTATTTGTAATAATAAATTTAGATTACATAATTATATTTTTTATCGCATATTTTCTTCACAGCTTCACAATTTCACTCATGTTAATAAATAGGGGTTTATAGTTTATATAATTATTTTTAGTTTTGACTTCTTGTCTTCAATCCTAAACAATATATGTAGAATTAGGGTTTAATAATTATGCCTCATTAAATAACAAATTCCTCTATTTGAGAGAAATATAAAATGTTTATCCTTCACAATTTAGTACTTTAGCGCCGCCTCTATTTTATATAAAATGTCTGTTGGCTTAGTCTATCCTAGTGTTATGTATAATGTCATTCTGACTGATACCAAAATTACAACTAAATGGATGACGGATAAAAATAAAGATTTTTCAACCCACTAGATTATGCAAATTAATTATAACAATTTCCCACCCTGTAATAATTAAATTTAAAAAAACTGAATATTTTGCTAATTTAAAATATATTTATTTAGGTATCCCCTTTTTGTATTGAAAAAATAATGTATATTTTGCTAATTTAGAATATATTCAGTTAAGTATCTCCTTACTATTTATGAAACAATGGACCTGGTTCTACTCTGACTCTTTTAAAAGTACTATGGAAACACCTTATCTTTAGCATTCAGTGATTGTTTGCCAGAGCAGAAACCCATACTCCAACCACGTTAAGTTATAGGCAGCAGACGGTCAATTTGCCCTGCAAGAAGTGACCAGATCAAGTAATTCTTGTGAGTAGGTCTGGGAGCTGGGCCGCTTGCTGGTTGACAGACTGCTACAGTGAGCATGAAGGCCCTTCACGTCGTAAATCTGCCGCCAGTTACAACTGGTTAACTGGCCGCTGGCACAAATCAACCTGTGGGTAGTACGTGGTCAGCTTTCATTGGTGCCACCCTGTGGAAATTAGTCGCTGCTCCGGCGCTGGACATCGTCTACGACGTTGGCCAGCACCGGACCAGCGTTGTGGCGGTGTCTCTGGCGGCTGGTGACATTGTGCAGATTGGGGGTTGAGTAGGGTGACTCGGTCACCATGGTCACGGTGCTGGTGTGGCCCACCAGGGCAGAAGTGAGAAGCTTGGTCGCTTTCAGATCCAGAGTTATGGGTGAGGTCCCACCACCCCGGCTCCCTATGACCCACCACTGCCTCGTGGTGACACAGTGGCATCCTTCACCCGGATAAGACGACTTCTACCCTTGGCCTGTTCTCACCCCGGTGCCACACCCTGGCTACATCACCCCCGCGGGTCAGACCCCCATCACCTGGCAAACACCCCTTGCCTACTGCCTAATTTGTCCTGCTCTTGCCCTGTTGCCTTTTGGCTCGCGTGGCCACTAATTACGGCCGAGAGCTTCTGATTTACACAGGAGAGAGCTGGCTGGGGAGCAGTGGCAGCTTCTTATTCTCATCTACTGACCATTTATTGCCCCCTGTTCTACCCCCGTTAGTGGCACATTATGTAGATCTCCAGTGCCCCTTACCCTCCGTGTCATCTCTCCCCTTCTCCATGACAAAAAGCAAGCCGTGCCTAGGCCACAGTGTCCATTCGAACTCATCACCAGTGACCTAACGACGCCTGAATGCTAGCCGTGCGTCTCTGACACCAGCCGACATTCAGCCATCATTTGGAATTGTATCCATGTAGCCAGCAAATACAAAACATTTGTATAACATTTATACAATGTTGAACCAACGTTTTTTGTGTTTGCTGGGAAAGCCACGTAGCTGTTGTGCCGCCCATGAGTGAGTGGGCACAGGATCATCCCGCTATTCGGCCAGCAGAAATTTCTCATTTAAGAGTTCATTGGCGCTAGGACTACCTGGTGTATGGACGTGCCTCGTAAACCGTGCTCTGTAGCGGGGGATGGTGCGCACCGCTCAGCCAGCGGCTTCAGACAGGGATAATACCGAGGCATCCAACCAGAAACTGCCTTCTAGGATGAGTGCCCTCTCAACAACCACTCTGGGATTTATGACTTCGCTGACAAGCTCAGAGATTCCATTTTCTGCCGAATTATTTTCTAATTATTTGGAGGGGATTGAGCTTAGCGGAGTTTGATGCGGCGGGCCGGCCGGTTATCCCTCAGTGTTGTTGGTTGATGATTACTACTCGTCCACTATCCGCCTCGTCCCTCTTTGTCTTCCCTCATCCCTGCTTTCCTCTTCCCCCCCCTCCTCATCTGCAATTGCTTGTTTCCCTGTCTACCTGCGGCCCATCCATCCAGCCTGTCTCCGCCTAAACCCCATGTGTCTCCTTCAACCAACCAAACCCTCCAAACTATCCAGATCATCTAGATTTAGAATTTGTAGGCTTCAATCTTTCGCAGGCTTTAGGCAGACGAACCTCATTTACTTTCCTGGTGAGCATCGTCTTAGCAAACTTTACTTTTAATTTATTGTGAGAGCTCATCAGCCTGTTTGTCCGTTACGAATTGAGAAACAAAAGAAGTTGAAGAATGTTGAATTGATGCATACATTTAATGAAGTTGGGAGCTCAGGCAATTAATTTCAAATGTTATTCACTTTTTAGCATGTTTCATTGTAATCATGTGATAGTAATAATAAAACAAAAAAAATAAACTCCAGTTGAATAATTTTGCTACGCTATTAACTTTACGCTATTTTTGTCAACAGAGAATAGTATACTCACAAAACAACATCAGCTACATAACTATGCCCAAATTCAGATTAATTTGGATTGCATGATTTCACTGATTTCCCAGTCAATTTGCAAAGGACATTTTCCAGTCAAATCCTAACAGCTGCAAAAATGCTTCAAAATTATATTGAATATGTCAAAAGTTAGACCATTTGACATGTAATGAAATTCTGGGTTTAAAAGAGTTAGTTTAATTGGTTTATAGAGGGACATCATAATTTACTAGTTGTCAAAATGTCTAACTTTTGAAATACACTACTATATTATATAACGGGGTTGTTAGGATTGTTTTGAAAAACACGGTTTGCAAAGTTTAATGAAAATCTGTTGAGAATTGGCTGAAAAATCAGCGATGCATGTTCACATGAATTTGAGTTTATATATTGTGTGATTTTTTTTGGTATAATGGTTTACCCAATAAATTAATATGGTTTTCAACATTACATTATTGTGTTTTCACCAATAAAATAATGTGTCTTTCAACATTGAATACTCAAGAGTTGGAAGTTGAATCGTGTATCTGGAGGAAATTGTAATCTGATTCTCTTCTCATCATACCCAACAACATGGAGATGAGCAAGTGATTAAAGATGCTACGGAAATAGCCGTGACGGATCAACTTCATATTTTTTTATGGTCGCAAAAACTAGTCGTCAAACATTATTCAAATTTTACAATCACATTCCCAACATAAGGAGATGTGCAAATTATTTTTTCAATTTTTACCGAAATTCAAAATAACCGCCATGGATCTATTTCCTATTTTTTTGTGGGCGCAAATTTATGGCGGCGGATGCTTTAAGGCTTCTGGCCTCTTGTTGATCTGTGATCGTTGTCCGAGACATTTTTATATCTGGCTCTACTGACCGAGACTTTTTATGTCTGACACTTAGATTTTCAATATCGGCAATCATTAGGTTTACATTTTGGGACTTTCTGACGTCCTATACTGTGGCTTATTTATCCGACTGTTTAGCTTCTGTGTGACATTTCGTGACTTTTTATATGTTGACACAGTGCACGCGTCAGACATTGCGTGTGAAAGTTACCACTAGGGCTTGTATGCCCCCCTTTCCCCCGACGTGACCTGCAGACAGACAGGGTGACTGTGTGTGTGACAGGGCATGTCTCCCACCACCCCTAACAGGATCACTTCTCCTCTGACAACTCTCAACATTGGTAAACAGATGTATCAATTCTGGCCCAACGTCTTCGACTTTGTCCCAGAATTATTACATAGGTTTGTTTTGAATCCGTGGTCGTTGACAGCCTGGGTGAAGTGCTTATCGGCATCATGCTTGATGACCACCTCATCTGGGGTCCCCACATCTGACTGCCCCTGCAGTAACACCTCTTTTTAGACATGTTGTCCACGCGTGCATCGGTGCATGTTGTCTGGCTACAGCCGAGAGAACTTGTCTGCTTGGGGAGTTGCTGAGTTTTCCGATTGCTTGCCCTGTTTGTCGCCGCTGGCATTGTAGAATTTGCTGATTGCTTGTTGCTGCTGGCATTGCAGAATTTGCCGAATGCTTGCCCTGTCTGCTGCCACTGGCATTGCAGAATTTTCTGATTGCTTGCCTGCTTGTCGCCGCTGGCCTTGCAGAATTTGCCGATTGCTTGCTCTGTTTGCCGCAGTCAGCATTGCAGAGCTTACCGGTTGCTTGCCCTGTTTTTTGCCGCCGCTGGCATTGCAGAATTTGCCGATTTCTAACCCTTTTTACCGCCATTTACCGGCATTGCAGAGCTTATCAGTTGCTTGCCTTGTTTTTGTTTGCCGCTGTCGGCGTTGCAGACTTTTTTGATTGCTTGTCCTGTTTGCCGCCGCTGACGTTGCATAATTTACCAATTGCTTGCCCTGTTTGCCGCCGATGGCATTGCAGAATTTGTCAATTGCTTGTCGGTTGCTTGTCTATTTTACCACTGCTGACATTGCGGAATTTGCCATTGCTTGCTCTGTTTGCCTTGTGTGCGAAGTTTGTCGGTTGCTTGCCTATTTTGCCACCGCTGACATTGCAGAGTTTGTCGGTGCTTGCCCTGTTTGTCGCCGCTGGCATTGCTAGCTTTACCAGAGTCTAGCAGCCAGTTTTATCAGCTGTACAGCGCTGATAGCACTCCCAAGATCACTATCACTGCACACAATCCACTGACCAAATTTTCATTGATGAGATTTTGTGACAGGACAGTTCAGCAGGGAGCTGTGAGTGCCAGAGAAGCTGTCCAGCATAAAGCCAATAGGTGAAGTAGAAAGATAAGAGGCCCGCCCCAGTAGACATCGCTCCCTGATTTACGGGTCATCCCGGACTGTAGCACCGGACGCTGGCGCCACCACCTGGATCACCCGAACAACAAACCCAACCAGGCCTCCAGCAAATTAATTGCCGGCCGTCTGTATTCCCATTCAAAATTTAACATTGCTTCCCATTCGGAACCAGTAGGATTTGCTATGTTGCCTTTTATGGAGATGCCTGCGATTTTGTGGGCTTTAGACGGGGTTTGTTGTGGTCCAGAGGGGGCCGGGCATGCCAGACCATAGAGGAGTTTTCTGACTGATGGGCCGCGGGGGGTGATAACAGGATCGTGCCCCTGGGGTGGGGTGGGGCACCGGGTCAGTCCAGGTGAGTGATGGCCAGCTGACCCCTGACCCTGTGATGTAACCTTAACCCCCCTGTCTGGCCACCCCACCTGCGACCTGCCCATTAGTACAGTCCCGGGTGGGGCTCCGGAGCACCGGGCTCACTCGCTAGGCGTCCCCGCAGTCTACAGTTTCCATGCACAACAAAGTCTGTCCAATTTGTCGTCTCATTCGTCAGTGATGTGGGTTTCTTTGTTGGTTGCTGCTGATAGAGCAGCGTGTTCTCCCTGTGGTACATAGATCAGAGGGCAATGGTCACCTCTCATTGTTTACCATACCCTACTGATTCCTACCTGACCGAGAGAACAAGTCAAAAAGCTCACTTGTCACCTCAACTTAGTGTAAAACACCAGCAAACATGAGGCGTTCACCCATTGTAGGTTTGATTTTGGGTCAACTACGCAGACGGTGGGCCAACGTCAGACAACCCAGGAAACAAACACGAGATGCTGACCCACGTCGACTTTTGGCCAGCGTCAGATACGTTATATCATTCTCTGTGGCAAAATGATACTAACTGTCCTATCCGATAAAACACTATGTTAAAAACAAATTCACCCTCTCGAAGTTCTGTCTCGCTATCGCGACCCACAATCTCAAGTGTGTGAAAATCCCTCTTATTTGTGTAATTTGATGGCGAACATTTACAATTCTTGATGTTTAAGCAGTCATTCCGTTCCCAATAACTGCGATTGAAACATCTAATGAAACGGATTAAAAACAACTATAGTCGTGTTTTATGAGTTTACTTGGTGTAAAACCCTAACAAGATCGAGACGTTCACCCGTTGTATGTTTGATTTTGGCCGGCGTCGCAGACAAAATCAAACATATTATGGGTCAATATCTGTTTTACAGATGGTTGGCCAACCTTAACCCTTACAGCGCGGGGATCGACTTTAGACGTCAGAATCTGACGTCTGTTGAGACAGATTCTGACGTCTAAAGTCCATCCCCGCACTGTAAGAGTAAACATAATTAGAATCGCCTTATACCTATACCATAGGTATTTAAATGAATCAGAAAGAGCTGATTTAGACATTTATGATGATTTCAAATTGAAAAAATGGTTTAGACAAGAGTAATTCAGCGCTTTAAAATCTGACGTAGAGACGTCAGATTCTGACGTCTAAAGACCATCCCCGTACTGTAAGAGTGACAATATTTATAATGGCCGTAGACCTATAACATAGGTATTCAAATGAATCAGAAAGATCTAGTTAAGACTAATATCATGTTCATGATGATTACAAATTGAAAAAAACACCTTTGGACTCCATTGTTTATACGAATGTAATTCAGTGCTTTGAAGGTTAAACATACAACGTGTTTGTTGTGACCCAGGGGCCGTATTCTCGTACAAGTTACGATATATCGTAGGCTTCTGATTGGTCGAGATGGTCATCTCGACCAATCAAAAGCCTACGATATATCGTAACTTGTACGAGAATACGGACCCTGCTACGTCAGATACATCATTCTCTTGGCAAACTGCAGACTTGGTTTGTGAGTGAGATCATATGGCCACGCATGGTCGCTGTCGCCCGTCAAGATGCTCATTGTTATGAGTTGCGTATGAATAGTAGCGTCTCTGGCGGCATAGGTCACCCTACACGTCATTGGCGAGTCGTCGCCTGTTCACCATCACCCCGCAGAGTTACTCTACGTTGTTAGCCCCATCACTAGAAAGACAAGCTGGAATTTGTAATGGCGGTCGGGCCAGACATGCCCATGCTCGCCCCGTACGGCCTGATTGCATCCCCCGGCATGGAGCGTGCATTTTTCTATGATTACGGCGTGATTAGGGGAGAGGCGCAGCACTGCCTATTACTGCTCAGGCACTTCTGCACAAAGAGCGGGGGAAATTTCCCTTCAGCTCGCTGACAGGCGCCAATTTTTCATGTTGCACAATAATGAAATCTGATGTGGTGCTAGGAAATGAAGCAGAGATTGGGATTCCTGGCAGGAATAGGCTGCTGCACCTGCCCTGACAGAATCTGCTCCCCCCCCCCCGCCTGCCCGGCCTTCTACTAGAACTCTCCTGTTTCCCAGAATATATGAGAATTTGACTCAATTTTGTTTTAATGTTGGGCCAGCGTCGTAGACGGTGGACGAACATTAAAGCGACATTGGACCAACATCTCGTGTTTTCTGGTTATGACTTTCCCTGCACGGTTTGCCTGCGTGCCTTCACTCTCCTGTGCAAACTCAAAATGCAGTAACTGTTTACTTGAAAAGTAAGCAGTCACTGTCTTTTGGATTTTTACAGCAGCAGTGAAATCGTCCTCCACAGATATCCAGACATCACTAGACGTTGGCTCAATGTTGGAACTACAGGTCCAACCTCACGCCAACATTGAGACAGCGTTGAGCCAACGTTCCATGTGAGCTGTAATACATACATGACAATGTTAACTACATGCTAAAACAATGTATCATACATTGGTACATCACTGCACCATTGAACTCTGAAATATTTCTGGAGATACTATTCGTCTGCTGACTGCTGGGCCAATGCCGCATTCCTTGGCCACATATTACAGCAACCCTGCTAATAAAAATACTACCTCGATGTTTTTAATATTTTGTTTTGTTCCATTAGTTAACTGGGTCTAATTTCTTTACTTGACTATCATCACTATTACTGTAGGCTACTCTGAACATGATACCGAAGTTTATTCTGCTTTCACATTTTTTTATCCCAGCTATTTTGGCAACTGATACTGTTTTTTTATTGCTACTGTTTTACTGACATTTATTCAATGATTTTGATGACAACAATTTTCCTGGCAACGTTTAATAGTTTTTATGTTTGCGACGCTTGCCCAACATGAAACAAACGTTGGTTCAATGCTTCTTGTTTGCTGGGATCAACAATCTTTCACGTTATAGGAGTTACTTATTTTCAGCGTTCCAGTTCGTCAGGCATAGCTTGCAGATGTAATCAGAGTGCACCGCGCTATCTGTGCAAAAAATACATGACCAGCAGTATGTTTATCAAAGCACACTATGTTTCTGGGGGTTTTCCCCAATAATTTACGGGATGAACTTAGAACTTGAAAGTCTTTGATGTCTCCAAAGCTTGATACAATTGCCTCTCCAAAGCTTGATACAATTGCCTCTCCAAAGCTTGATACAATTGCCTCTCAAAAGCTTGATACAATTGCCTGTTAAATGACAAAATCGAGATATTGATACATGAAATAATCCTTGTTTAACACATGTTCTTCTTTTAAATTACTGTGGGTGATGATACGACTCTATGACATTCTGATGACATTCTGATTCTGTTTTGTCATGATTATTATAACTACTATAACAAATTGTGGACCCTCAAACGTCGGAAATGGAATTGAAACTTACCGCTCAATATTTTTTTACTGATTACTGATAATTCAATGGAATCATTTTGAAAATGCTTTAGTATTGCCAATACTTTCTCAATTATGAAAATGTTCTCCTAGCGTTGATTTTCCGTTGGATTACTCATTAGGCCCGAAGGTTGAGAATATACAACATTTATCTAATCTTTCTCCACTCAAGGTCTTCTGATCTTGTTACTGATTTCTGCTAGTAACGCATGCATGCACACTAATCTATTTAGCATTTATACAATATAATTGTACATTGGAATTGATTTTCCCTGAAAATTTGTCATCACTATTAACTTGTTATTTCTAGTTTGGCAAGACCATTCAAGGGAGTTTCACTGTAACCCTTAAAGCGCCAATCTAAAAAAAAACAAACATGGAGACCAAATGTTATGATTATGGGTCAACGGCCATTATCAATATTTTACTCCTTCAACTTTAGACATCAGAATCCCAAAAACAGTGAATAAATATTTCTAAATAGATAGATAAATATAATAAGTATTATTATAAAAATTATTGTACCTTGAATAAATAATCCCGGTAAATAATTAGTCAGCTCTACAGCTGTAATCATTATGATGTGGAGTGGGTTTGGGGGGGGGGGGGGGAGGTAGTGGGGGTTGGGGCAGGAACAATTTTTAAACATATATAGGGACAAAATGTTTGATTAACAATTAAAATATCTTCATTCAAATATGATCATGTTCTATTTTTGAACAATTGTGAATAAGTTCACTTTTGTACAGTGTACCTGCTGTCACATCATGATTCCACCCACGAAAGTGCTATTTGCTCCTTTTATTTCAAACTTTATCGAAAGTTTCTCCTCCCCCAAAGTAGCTTGAAAGCTTGTCAAGTTTGTCCTTCAGTCGTTGGTTAGAGGTCACTGTGCTGATGCTCCGGATTTCTTTGGCCAACCTGGTGTAGACAGCATACCAGAGATCTCAGTCGTCTTTCATCCTGATACCCCTGACCCAGTGTCTCCAGAACAGAAGAAGAGTCTGCTGGAATTAGCCCTATCTGCCTTTCCCTGCCCATTCCCTCCCTGGGAAGCGCAACCTCTCCTAACGACACTTTAATTTCCCATGATGTTGGTCGCTGACACTGCGACCCGGCACTAGCAGACCGGGGGAAGGGGGGCTTTCATCAACTAATGTAATTTAGAATATGACCAGAGAGACTGTCTCGGCGGAGTGATCAGTCCCAGCTCATGGCTTTACCAGGCAGGCTTTTTCCCCAAATTGAGACTATTGCTCTGTTTTCTGGCCTAGCGGGTTCCGCAGCGCAAACATAGGCTCAGTGCTGTGCCAGCGTCGTAGACGGTGGCACAGCACTGAGCCTATGTTTGTATGTTTGAGTTTGCGCTGGAACGAGGGCAGAAGAACACTGGCGGACCACCAGAAAACCACCGGAGGACCACGGGCGGACCACAGTGACACCCAGGCTAACCAGCAGGACGCAACAGGCACGTCAGCCTCCACTCCGGGCGCGATCCACAGAGACACGCCGCCAAAAAAACCACAGAAAAGAAACCTCGTTGATTAAATAGGAATCTGATCTGTTAATGTACAGCTGGCAATGTCACGACACGCCGTGCCCTCAGAAGCCGTCCACTTCTGAGACGTGTGTCTTTTTCTAGGGGAGGTGATTAATTTAAGGCGTCTTCAAAGTGGTGTCCGTCATCGACTTGGGGGAATTGACAGTTTTGAGAGGAGATAGTACTGTGAATTTGTGTGGCACCTCTCAGATCAGCGATGCTGTGTAAACACGCCATGGGTGAAGGAGCTGATTCTGCCTGCTTTGATGACTGTAAATGAAGGTGTGTTGATGCCGTCCAGGTGTGTGGGAAGGCGTTCTGCTGACTCAGCACTACCTCAGCAGGCGCAGACGTGCGGGTGGCCCTGCACCATAGATCAACGTCGGCTCATCTATATATTACTCCTGTGTCTGACCTAGATGTTGTGGTTGGTCGAGATCACTATCTCGACCAATCACAGGTCAAACCTATGATGAAACTCCAGCATAAGTATACACATAATGTTAGTACCTCTCTTCAGCAGGAATGTTAACAGTTTAGTGTTGGTCAACAACAGTAATGTTACTATCTGACGTCAGGACACAAGTGCATTGTTCATTAACACTACATGTATCATGTATATTCCAAGGAAATAGAGCCACATTAATAGCTAGTTAAATTAATCATATGACCAAATGATCACGCACTCCTAGAATTGGTAGGAACGTTTTATGCTGAAATTATTTGTGCTACGAGATTATGTAATGCACACATTTACTTTTGTTTTAGACGTAATTTTATTTGTTTAAAAAACGTTTATAGCTAGGCCATGTCACACACAACTATGAAACATAAAGTTACATTTTGAAATGATAGGAATTTCGTGACTTATATTTTTGAATTTCAGTCGTCTTTCTTTTGCTTTATTAACGATTGAACCACTGATTACCACGTAGGCCTATATCCATTTACGTCATTTATATTTGATGTATAATATCCCTTTATAATTTAATTCCTATACTATACAGATTTAAAAAAAACTTTTATATTTTCTCAATTTAAGTATAAAGAGATTGGGAACATCTGAAGTTCCATACTTAGCCCATGTTTCTCTTTAGTGATGATTTTCTTTTTATATTTAGTGTAATTATTCGAAATAAAATATCTTCTCCCAGATGCAGTTAAGTTTTAATTACCAACGATATAAACGGGGTATGGTTTATTAGTTTATATGTTCGGTTGGTTCCACGCTTAATTCCACATGAAAATTTTGTGACAGCATGTTTTTTATAAAAAAATATTATTTCATTATACACCATTTACACAAATAAAGATAAATGTATCCCTCCGTGACAAATACAATCATCAGTTTCATTAGTTCAATTTCCTTGTTGATAGTTGTGTTTTTTCCTGTTTTCTGTGGTTATCAGTTATCACTGTTTTTATTTATTCAGAGAATGCTTTATAATGAGGACATTAAGGGGGATCTGTTTCCACCAGCCGCGTTCTTGTTGGCTCTCTAGCTCTGTAATGACGGTGTATACAATAAAGTTGACGTCCTCGCGCTGTGCTTTTTTCAACGGTATTTTTATTTTGTATTGCTTATGGCGCCACATTATTGAATTTACTTTTTTACCCACTTGACATTGTGTTTCGCTATAGCAACCCACAACTTGAAGCGAGTGAAAATACTCAAAATTAATATTCACAATTTGAGTGATATACCAATGTAGTAAATGAAATGCCAATTTCTAATTTTAATTTCCTTTTTCGAAGGAAAACAAAAAGACAAAAAACGGCTAAGACGTGATTAGCGCTTTAACCCTTTAACCGCCGGTACCGAATATATTGGTTTTCTTAAATATTTTTTACTACTGCCTTTTAAACATGTTAAGGATATTTTAGCAATATTTGAATAGAGTTGACCTTCATTTTGTGAAATCTGAATAATTTTCACTCGCTTGAAGTTGTGGATTGAATCAGCGAGACACAATTTCAAGTGGGTGAAAATTCCAATTGAATATTTTGGCGTTTAAAGCTTAAAGTATAGATGAACAACATATCCTACTTAACTAGTCTCTACATCAATACGTCCATCCCGATAGCTCATTTTGCTCGGTAGTGGCTACAAATTTCCTCTTTAATCCTTTAAGCCCTCACGATGCATTAAATCATCATATTACATCCCTGAAAAGATACTTAATTTTCCTACAACTAAGGGTTTTAGAATGAAAATTTCCACGACACTGGCTTACCAATACATTGCAATTTTCTATAATTTTTCAACCACTTTAAATCATCTTCAACCACTACAGTCGCAATTCGCGGCTTGTAGAAGATGAAGATGACAATGTCAATTCAGGCTTGAAAGGGTACGATATAACAGATAAGAGTTCATTTTACCAGCAAATTTAAACATCAGATTCTGACTTTGAGCTGCGTCGACTTGGCCGCTGTGCTGCTAGACCCACATAGGCTATATACGGCTCCTGGCATGTTTACCCTTTAAACCCTCACGATGCTTTAAAGCATCACTTTGCATCTCTGAAGAATGACTTAATTTCCTAAAAACTAGGGGGTTTAGAAAGATTTATTTATGGAACTATTAACAATAATCTTTTTTTTTTCATTTGTCACCCACTTAAGCATGTTAAGTTATCTTCATCCACTACAAACCGAGAATTGCGACAGCAATTCGCGGCTTGTAGTGGATGAAGATAACAATTGTAAACTCAGACTTGAAAGTGTTAAAAGAAAATAATGGAACTGTAAAATAGTTTGTGATAGATGCTCACTTGATCGAATCATTTTTTTTTTTCAATTTTTTTTTTCACAAATTTGTAATATTTTTTGTCATTTGAAGCTGGAAATTGCGTAGCAATTCCAGGTTTAAATTACGAAAATAGAAATAAACATTTTCAGCAGAACAAGGGTTTGTGAACATTTATTGTTTCAAAAGATGGATTGTGTTAGTATGTATGCTTGATGAATTTTGTAGTCAAAGAGTCCATATTTTACCCTGATGATAATTTTAGGTTGTAAATCACTGACATATGACACATGGCAACTGTGAAATTGGAATGGACTTTTCACAACGCATTAGATTTTAAGACTTATTTAAAAAATGAACACTTGACGAATATTAGCGTCCGATCTATCACCTGCCATGTAGCATAGTTTTAAGTTTGTGCTCTAGCTTAATTCGGAAATGTTACTCTCCCCACATATTCATTCAGCACCACAATAAGTAGGCTACATTTGGAGTTTGGATTGTACGGTATTTTATCTATTCATTTGAAAATTGACTTCCTACCTACATCTACCGTAATCTGCTATTTCAATTTCAATCCTTACAGCTCGGGGATCGACTTTAGACGTCAGAATATGACGTCTGTAGACGTCAGATTCCCGCACTGATTAAATTTAAATATTTATAATGGCCGTAACATGGATATTCAAATGAAGCAGAAAGATCTAACTAAGACATTTGTGATGATTTCAAATTGAAAAAACTCTTTGGTCTCCATGGTTTGTACGCAGATATTTCAACTCCTTAAGGGTTAATATATATTATTTTGTATTGTCTCGACTTCTCGGTCTGTGGGATTAAATTAATGAGAAACAACAAACAAAGCAGTTTAGTTTGATGAGAGTTTCAGGGTCCTTTCGTTTGTACTTGTCACAGTGACATAGGATGTACTGGTCATGGACACGGCACTAGTCAGACAGGTAACAGGTGACCGCCCCCCCCCCCCCCCTCCCTGTGACGTGGATACTTCTGTCTCCCACTGGACCACTCTGCAAACAGAAGACGTTGATCAATGTTGATTTTATGTTGGTCCAACGTCTACGACGTTGGCCCAACATAAAATCAACATTGGGTCAGCTCGTTGTCTCCCTGTAGACCACTGCAGGCCTTTGTTAGCACAGCCAGATAGTCTTGCGTGACGCCCTATACAAATCACTCGTCAGCCCCCAGATCCAAGCAGCCCAGTCCCTCATCCAATCATCTACGACGATCCCGACCAAAAAGAAGAGATTGAATTTAATTCATTCTTTTCCAATTTTCTCGGCAATCCCTCGACCCTTTTGCGGTGTAATCCCCCTATCCCTCATGCGGGCTGACAGGCAAGTAGGCCTCAATATGGGATGATACAAGGTAGAAGGGGAGGTGGCGATTAGGAGCGCGGAGCTCCCGTCTAGCCTTCCCTCTAACGAGTAGGCCGCCGGATTGACGGGCGCGTTTCACCCACTCCTAATTGTGATTAAACCCGCACAATGCTCCGGGACAATATCTGGCCGGCCTTTATCGTGCTGAAGGCATCCTATCCTCTCTGTGCCGCCCTCTAAGCCGATCATTCCTGCAAACCAGGATCTGATTTGGCTGATGCGGCGTCCCGCGGGAGCGCCAAATCCCCTGTTAGAACCCACCCAGAGTGCACCATCACGCTGTAACCACAGTCATCAAGACTCTACACGGAGAAAATGGCAAGTGTTGTCTTGAAGCTGTGCCAATTTCGGAGGTGAATTGCTTACTTCTCTTTTTTCATTTATTTGAATAGCAGAAAATATATACTTTTATGAAAAATAGGCATCACCTGAATTGGATTATTTCACCAACTATTTCACCACTAACTATTCTATCAATTGCTCTGTCATTATTGTTTTCTTGACATTAGGCTTAAGACAACACTGCCTACACCTCATACCTAACAAGAGCACCTACAAGTTGTGCCAATGGCGCCGTATATATATATGGTTTTAAGTTAGTTTCAATGCATATACAATTTGGATGTCAACTACACTTAATGTTTTTTTAGCTTTTTTATACGCACTTGGATAGCCAGATTTTGAATGTGAAAATGTTTTTTAATCTGTGAAACAATCTTACGATGAGACCTAAATTTTACAAATCCAAGAAATGTTCAGCCACTTGAAGCTGTGGATCGCGGTAGCGAAACACAAGTTCAAGTTGGTGGAAATTTGAATTGAATAGCTCTTGAGCTCTAAAGCACCACAGAGACATGGAAGTTCTAGTTTATGAGAGATGAGGCTCCCCAAGGACCCATTTGTCTCGCCCTATCACCTACAATAGTTCTCCCCTGCCTATAGTCTACGATTACCCGTGATTTCGTCTTTCACCCTGGTGAACAATCACATTCATATTAGACGCTTCTTGGGTGGTCTGCCGCCGCTGCCACTTATTAGAAGCCTTGGTTCTGTTGACAGTGGCCACTGGCACTGGTCATTGTCCCGCTGGACAACGTAATGGCTGCCTTGCTCGCCGCACTCGCCACCGGCAATATTAGTCTATCAGCTCCCCCAAAGCTGTTTGATATGCCACACCAAGTCTCGTAATAAAGATTAAGCCACACTGTTTCTGTTACAGAAATGTAATACCAGCTAGGTTTAATGCATCACAAAGGCGGTGGCATACTATGTCTTACAATTGAAAACCTTCATATGTTTTACTAATATTAACGGCAGAGGCGTTTAGTTCAGACATCTTGCCAAAAAAATGTCGCCATATTTCGTCTTTCAGACATATTGACATTAGTGTTGTCTTAAAAAAAAACATACCAATTTCTTAGCTTTTATTTATGCAGAAATAAAAGCTAAGAAATTGGTATGTTTTTTAAGATATGTTCAGTTTCAGTTGTGCGTGGCTGATATTTCAGGGTGTTCCACTTATATTATTGTTTCTGAAAAATGACTGGGGCTCCTGATATTGTGTTTTTGCAGGGGTTTTCTGCCACTGTACTGATCTCACTGGACTGTCCATCCATTTTGGCATGTTTTTCTCAAAGTTGAGTTTGTGTGATAGCTAAAGAATGATCAGTGTTCCCTCCCTCCGTGTTTCACTTGGTGATCTCTAAATATTTCTCCTTCGTATTTTAATTAATTTTTTTCATATCCGGGGGGGGGGGGGTAAACATTTCATTCACTGTTCCCTGAACATTTCTTTTACTGCGGTTTTCATGATTAGTATTCCACTCCTATCGTGATCGTGATCATTTCGCTCGGTGTATTTTGTACTTTCTCAGTGTATCCTGAGTAATTGTATTTTACTTTATACAGAGTTTTTAGCTATTCCTCAACAGGTTCATCCAATTGTCACTTTACATTCATTTTAGCTGTCACTGGGATGTCAGTATATTATACAATAATCGACACCAGCTGACACCACTGAGAACAAACGCAATATTGTTGCACAAACCATGGGGACCAAAAGGGTTTTTTTCAATTTGAAGTCCTCATAAATGTTTTAGTTAGCTCTTTCCGATTCATTTGAATATCTATGTTATGGGTCTACGGCCATCATAAATGTTTTAATTATATTTCAGTGCGGGGACCGACTTTACACGTCAGAATCTGACGTCTAAAGACGCCAGATTCTGACGTCTAAAGACGGTCCCCGCGCTGAAAGGGTTAAGCACATTCCCATTATACGTCAGAATCTGACGTCTAAAGACGCCAGATTCTGACGTCTAAAGACGGGCCCCGCGCTGAAAGGGTTAAGCACATTCCCATTATACGTCAGAATCTGACGTCTAAAGACGCCAGATTCTGACGTCTAAGGACGGGCCCCGCGCTGAAAGGGTTGGGCACATTCACATGCTTAGTAGCCCACCCGATGCTGTCGCTTACATGTTTCACGTGCAGCACGCGATACTGCTGTGCTTTGCTAAATATAATACAAGGTCACAGAAAATTATTTAGGATAAAATTCATTGGCAAAGCCCCATCAATTGTTTAACTGTGGAATAAATATGACACACTTGTGTACATAAACGTATTCACGTGGGGCGTGCTTTTCATCGCATGGTCAAGCTGTGGTACGCGCTAGCGGGCCGCAGCTTGACAAGGTGGTGAAAACCCAAGCGAATGCAATGGAGCTACTTTGACCCGCGCTGCTGGCGATAGCGCTCTGCCGCCGTGGACTCAGTCGGCGAGCTGAGCGTTATGTTTGCGCTGCCATATCAAGATGAAGTGGGTGTCGGGCCAGTCAAGCTTGTTGAATTAATAGCATTACCAAGGCCATGTTCATTAAATCGCGGCAACGACATAATCATTTGCTGATAATTGCATTCAGCTTGTGGAGGGCCGGTTTTGCGGTATAAGAAGCAAAACTGACACGCGATGCGACCATTAATTTTGTCGGCGGTGCCATTTTGCGCCCGTGAATCTCGCTGTAGATTCATCAGCGTTTCCAGACAAATGTAGTTTCGGTTCGCAATCCTCTTTGTAGCTCTGCGTCGCATGTGGACATAACTGTCTCAGTCGGCCAAGCAACATACTGCCATCCAAATATCAGGATATAAGAGCCCTTACACTGCTCAACACGACTAAATTCGTTTTTAATATGTTCACCCCTTACAGCGCGGGGATTGACTTTAGACGTCAGAATCCGACGTCTGGAGACGTCAGATTCTGACGTCTAAAGTCGATCCCCGCAGTGAAAGAGTAAAAATATTTCTACTGGCCGTAGACCCATAACATAGGTATTCAAATGAATCGGTAAGAGCTAACTAAGACTAACTATTTATGCTGATTTCAAATTGAAAAAAAACCCTTTGGTTTCCAAGTTTTCATAAAAAAATTCTGCGCCTTAAAGGTTAATATGTTTAATCTGTTTTTTTACGTCAATAAAAGCTTTGATATTGGAATGAAATGGGTCTTTCAGAAATCAACATTTGCAAATATTTTGTCTCAAATGAAACAAATGTGAGTGTTTTCCACCCACTTGATGTTTTGGATCGCGGTAGCGAGGGACAACTTCAAGTGGATGAATATTTAAATTATCTAATTTAGCGCTTCAAGGGTTAACAGTTCTGCTCCCTCTGGTACTATATATCGCCTCCTTGGATATGAAAGGGTGTATATGCCACTTTGTAAAGTGGCAGATACACCCTTTCATATCCAAGGAGACGATATAGTGCTACTTACTATCACTATGCATCAGTCAAATGTTTGCTTGTTTAGTGGGATTTTAAGTACAAAGTCAGGTAAATAACGTTGAGAAATAATTTTACTTACTAGACAAGCTAGATGGGGTTCAAAAACATCGAATCTGGAGGGCAGTGTCATCTCTTTCATCTCACCATTCTCGGGATGTTCTCCTGGCCCAGTTTAGCTTATGTATGCACACAGGTGGCCTAAAACCCCATTCATTTCATATTATTTTACAAAACATCGACAGCGGATAAAAAAGATTTCAGTTATGGTAGCACCTAAATTTTCATTACTCAAATCCTAATATTCACTAATCTGTACACACAGGTAAATCGTTAGTTTACTTACTTGAAGTTGTGTCTCGCTACCTCGACCTACAACTTCAATTAGGTAAAAAAAACCTTTATGTTATGTACAATATGCCAATTTAACCAATTGAATGACCATTTCTCTTGATTTGATGACAAATTAAAAAAACAGCTATGAACGTAATTTGAGCACTTAATTATAAAGGTTTGAAAAACAAGTGTAGGCCTAAATTTCTTGCCTACCTGTACCTCAAGGGTTGCGCCGTACCCTGGACTCCTTCCATTGTGGCATTATTATGAATAATAAATGTAGCCCAGTGGAGATCACTACGGATACTGTCTTTGAGGATATATATTTGAGTCGTCGGTTATTTTAAAACTGGTCGGGTATTTTCATTTTCTTCAAATCACACAACCTGTTTGTTTCTGTTTAGATATGCAGTGTTACTATGCCATTCCGTTTCAAAATATATTAAGCATGATTTATTTCTTTTATTATATATTTGTTTTGACAAAGACATTGTTTTGTGACTTTCAATTATAATTATTTTTGTCATTTTTTGTGCTAAATTATATTGTGTATCGGCGCTGGCGCTGTTTAAGGTTCTTAAGAGTGTATATATTCAATACGCATCATGTTATCATCAATCGTTTTTTATCTCAATGCATTAGTGCGGACATACTGTTATCAGTTTGGTCTTTTTACCTTATCACTTTTACTGTTCAAGATATCATATTATTTTAGTCTGAATTGTCATTTAAATGGCCATACTGGCCGAAAAATGACGTAAAAAAGATATTTTACTTACTTACTTTTAAATGTCACTTTGTTTTATTCAAAATTTATACAACTTTAGGCTATTGAACGAGGACCTCTATGACTTTGATTTTTTCCCGATCGGCAAATTCTCTCGTTCACGCGATTCACTCAACAATTTTCTATATATCGCTCTAAAAGATATACCATATATCTATTTCACCAATAGCTCGAATGAGTTCAAAAATGTGAGGTAAAATGTATGTCGCTGCGGCAAAAATGGCCGACTATCAGGATTTTTTTTTTTAAATATGCGTATGCCCTGAAATATTTCTAGTCGATAAAATTCGAAATGGCCGACTTGCAGCCATTATTGACTTTAATATGCGTGATATCTGGAAAACCGTGACAGGTAGCTAGACTATTATGGAACAAAATGTACAGGTTCAGGGAGGGATATGCCCTGAAAAATATCAACTCGAGCAAATTCAAAATGACCGACTTGCGGCCATTATTGGCTGTAGTATGCGTAATATCTGGAAACACGACTAATTTGAAATAAATGGTCATGAGATATGTGTTTAATAAAAGTCAACATTTTAAAAGTTATAGTCTAGATAACATTATTTCAAATGATTTTCGCTTTTAGGCGATGATTAGAGGGTGAAGCCTAATTCCGTCGCTGACAAGCATTGTTAAAAATGTTCGAATCTAGTTGCGAATTAAATCGATGTAATCAACCATTTTACCAATGACATACTGATTCTAATTCGCTAACCCCTGTGCTGTTAGATTGCACAATTTATTATCTCCTCTGCTGTTGAATTGTGCAATTCCTTATTTTCATTCATTTGAATATGGAATTCCCACGTAATTTCCAGCTTCAAATGACGACAAATAATTATATTAAAAAAATATACATCACGAATTGTCATGAAATATTTTATCAATTTCCGTGGCATTTTTTTTATTTGATTCTTCTCTGAAAACGTATCTGTTTCTGCATCATTTTGTCAGAATGTTCGGAAGCATATCCCTGTCATGCCGACCATCTTCTATATTTTTTTATATTAACTGACTGCCCCAACTTTTAAGATGTTTGAAAGTATATCCAGGTCATAGCAACCATTTTTTCAGTCTTTTGTTTTCACCACATCATTATATGTCAGCTAGATATCTTGACAAGCGATTGTTGATGTTGATGAGTTCAAATATTAAACCTTTGTATGGTCTGAGTTGAACCATTTACACATATGATCAAGATGTGTAAATGTCAGGTCTCAAATTGAACAAATATGAGTAATTTTCGACCACTTGAAGTTGTGGATCGCGGTAGCGAGACACAACCTCAAGTGGTTGAAAATATAAATAAATTAACTTAGGTTAATTGAAATATTTTATTTGGTAAGTGTGAGGGGTGGGTGGTTGTTTACTTGTACTTGTGAGCACGTTTTCTTCTAGTTATTACTTGAAGGCACTTTTTTACTAGAATTAGAGGAACAAGACATGCATAGTTTTAGAGTAGGCCCACATGGTGTCAACACTACTATGAGAGTAAGCGATGACAATTTTAATGACGACTACGATGATGATGATAATAATGACTGACAATGGTGACAAGGATGATAGCATTACAGACTAGCATCAAAGGCCTCATCCCTGGGTGCATTATGTTTATTGCCTTATCACCCCTCTGACTGCCATTTCAATGATGAAAATGGCACTTTGGGTTATTGGATATGAAATTGGCAAATCACTGGTGTGTCCTCACGGAGGCCTCTCTGCGGCCGACCAGAAAAGTGCGCTTGCTACCCGCTACATAATAATGGCCGCTATGACGATACGTCAGCACAAAGCTGCCTCAAAATTAGCCCAACGCCACTGGCGTTGGGCTAATTTTGAGGCAGTTTTGGCTGAACGTATCTAATTTTGTGAGATTGCTCTATAAAAGCGGTGTGACGCCTCATTGGGCTTCATGAGTTTGCAGATTGCTGGGGAATGTGGCGCACTGAACGACATGCCCCGTCCTCCACCAGAAATAATCTACATTATAATCTATATGTAAATAGCAGGCGCAGTGAAGAGAAAAATCTCAGAATAAGCCACAGAGGCCTGTTCTCAAATTCAGTTCTCTTTCTCACGCTCTGTGCAGTGGTTTTCACTATGAGACGTATATCGATATCAGCCGATATCGCACTCTTGCTGTAGTTTGAGCTGCAATGTATGGCAGTAATATGCAGTGGTCGTGTGAGAAAATACAAACGCTGGTTATTTTTCGTGCGATATGGGAAAATAGAGCACTCGTCCAATGAATAAGGTGTAAGGCTTTATCGCACTAAATATAATACGGATGGTTATAAATTCACAGAAAAATTATTTTTTAGGAAAATATATCATGTGAGGAGATGACCTGAATATATTTATAATTGGATATTTTATGTTTGTGAAAGAACGAAAATATTCAGTCCTAAAGTACAATGACTATACTACGATAGTGAAAGAGTTGTGTCCAAAATACCTCTAATTCTAGTATCATGATACTATTTTAAGCTGATTGTGCGGAAGTTGTGAACTACTACGTTTTCTGTTGAGTAATGGTTCCTGTTAATTTATAAATACACCTATTGGCGACACAGGGTGGCGAACCAACGTTAACACAACCTCCCACGTCTGCTTTATTGGCAACAAACACGAGACGTCGACCCAATGTTGTTTTATTGCTGATCCATCGTCTGCGACGCTGGCCCTGCAATAAAACAACGCTGGGTGAACGTGTCCTGTTTGCTGGAATATGACTAACTAGACCGATTTACTAAGCTTTCTGATTGCTGACAAAGTTACGGAAGTACGCCTACCAGAAGACCTGAACTTGCCTGGTGGTTTACTCATCTAGTCACAGTGGTTGTCACGTAGTCCAAGACTAGCCAACAAACATACACGTTGACCCGGTGCTGGTTTAATGTTGAGTCAGATTCACGGACAGTGGTCCAACATTAAACCAACACTGGTTAACCCTTACACTGTAAGAATAAAAATATTTCTAAAGTCCGCAGACCCATAAAATATTTAAATGTTGTATTCAAATGAATCGGAGAGAGCTTACTAAGACATTTATGATGATTTCGAATTGAAAAAAACCCTTTAGTCTCCATGATTTATGCAAACCTAATTGTCAGCGCTTTATACTTAATGTTGAGCCAGCTTCACAGACGGTGTCCAACATTAAACCAGCACTGGTTAAATGTCTCGTGTTTGCTTGGCAAGGGGTGGTTTTTCAAAAAACGTCTTTTCGAAAACGGGTTTTTGACCTGTCCACGCCCCTTAAATTATCCAAGGAATAGTCCAATTCGAAACTTTTTGAAGTGTCTAAGCGTATATCATTACAACAATCCAGACAGAAGACACACATTTTTAGTCATACATTATACACCCTAAATCTCCCTAAATAAACATTTTTATATTAAAACTAATTATTATCAACATGCCTGGATAAATTATATGGGGTGATGTAACAGTTTTAATTGATATACTTTTCAGTAGACGGTCTCAGCATCCAGATTTAAACACAGATCTTCCAGTGTGGATTGACATACACTATTTGTGTTGACAGGTTTGGACGGAACTTGTGATTTACTGGTTTGGTTTATGTTGACAGGTTTGGACCAGGACTTGTGATCTACTGGTTTGGTTTCTGACATAGACTATTTTCTGTTGACAGGTTTGGACCGGGACTTGAGATTTACTGGTTTGGTTTATGTTGACAGGTTTGGACCAGGACTTGTGATCTACTGGTTTGGTTTATGTTGACAGGTTTGGACCAGGACTTGTGATTTTGGTTTATATTGACAGGTTTGGACCAGGACTTGTGATTTACTGGTTTAGTTTCTGTTGACAGGTTTGGACCAGGACTTGTGATTTACTGGTTTGGTTTATATTGACAGGTTTGGACCAGGACTTGTGATTTACTGGTTTGGTTTATATTGACAGGTTTGGACCAGGACTTGTGATTTACTGGTTTAGTTTCTGTTGACAGGTTTGGACCAGGACTTGTGATTTACTGGTTTAGTTTCTGTTGACAGATTTGGACCAGGACTTGTGATTTACTGGTTTAGTTTCTGTTGACAGGTTTGGACCGGGACTTGAGATTTACTGGTTTGGTTTATGTTGACAGGTTTGGACCAGGACTTGTGATTTACTGGTTTGGTTTATATTGACAGGTTTGGACCGGGACTTGTGATTTACTGGTTTGGTTTATATTGACAGGTTTGGACCAGGACTTGTGATTTACTGGTTTGGTTTATATTGACAGGTTTGGACCAGGACTTGAGATTTACTGGTTTGGTTTCTGTTGACAGGTTTGGACCAGGACTTGTGATTTACTGGTTTGGTTTATATTGACAGGTTTGGACCAGGACTTGTGATTTACTGGTTTGGTTTATATTGACAGGTTTGGACCAGGACTTGTGATTTACTGGTTTAGTTTCTGTTGACAGGTTTGGACCAGGACTTGTGATTTACTGGTTTAGTTTCTGTTGACAGGTTTGGACCAGGACTTGTGATTTACTGGTTTAGTTTCTGTTGACAGGTTTGGACCAGGACTTGTGATTTACTGGTTTAGTTTCTGTTGACAGGTTTGGACCAGGACTTGTGATTTTGGTTTATATTGACAGGTTTGGACCAGGACTTGTGATTTACTGGTTTAGTTTCTGTTGACAGGTTTGGACCAGGACTTGTGATTTACTGGTTTGGTTTATATTGACAGGTTTGGACCAGGACTTGTGATTTACTGGTTTGGTTTATATTGACAGGTTTGGACCAGGACTTGTGATTTACTGGTTTAGTTTCTGTTGACAGGTTTGGTCCAGGACTTGTGATTTACTGGTTTAGTTTCTGTTGACAGGTTTGGACCAGGACTTGTGATTTACTGGTTTAGTTTCTGTTGACAGGTTTGGACCAGGTCTTGTGATTTACTGGTTTAGTTTCTGTTGACAGGTTTGGACCAGGACTTGTGATTTGCTGGTTTGGTTTATATTGACAGGTTTGGACCAGGACTTGTGATTTACTGGTTTAGTTTCTGTTGACAGGTTTGGACCAGGACTTGTGATTTACTGGTTTGGTTTATATTGACAGGTTTGGACCAGGACTTGTGATTTACTGGTTTGGTTTCTGTTGACAGGTTTGGACCAGGACTTGTGATTTACTGGTTTGATTTCTGACAACTCCTATTTTCTGTTGGCAGGTTTGGACCAGAACTTGTGATTTACTGGTTTAGTTTCTGTTGACAGGTTTGGTCCGGGGCTTGTGATTTACGGGTTCGGTTTCTGTTGACAGGTTTGGACCAGGACTTGTGACTTTCTGGTCTAGTTTTTGACAGATTTGGACCAGGACTTGTGATTCACTGGTTTTGTTTATGTTAACAGATTTGGACCAGGACTTGTGATCTACTGGTTTGGTTTCATTGATGAACTGGACGTGAACAGAGAGAAGGGGATCATGTTAAAAGACCACTTCCCTGAACAGCTGATAACCATGATGAATAAAGAATGAAGCCATAGATTATACTGTCTGATACTCACCTATTGCAACACAAAACATTTACCTAATGTTGGCACACCGTCTGCAACGTTGACCCGACAATGTACCACCATTGGGTGTACGTCTCGTGTTTGCTGGGTAATACATCATGCGCTGTTAACTCTTAGCCTGTTAAGTTAATTGATTTAAATTTTCAGCCACTTAGAGTTGAGTCTCGCCACCGCGACCCACAACTTCCAAGTGGCTGAAAATTACACATATTTGTTTAATTTGAGCACAAATATTTGCACATCGTGATGGTCAGGCACACATTTCATTCCCAATAACAGTGATTTGGTAGACTAAGAAAACAGATTAAAAACGACAATATTCGTGATCAACAGGATAATGGTTAATGTTGGGTTAGTGCTGGAGATGTTGACACGGCGTTGGTTCAACAAATCTCACCTTGGCTTTGTATTTGGCTAGTTTTATCCCAGAAAACCAGATGTTTAATTAATGTTGCTTTGAAGCTGGGCCAACGTCGTAGACGTTGGGCCAACTTTAAATCAGCATTGATTTTATCTTCTGGGTTATTCTATTACCAAGTACTACATGGATTATTATCGTCATCAACATTGTATAATAACATCTATATTCATCTCATCCAGCTATGCATTTAATTTATATACATATGAAACTGTTCATGTATTTTTAAATTAAAAATCACACAAAATCAAAGTGTTGTTGTTATCAATTTATATATATATATGTGTATTATATATGGTATTTTCGTCGCTTATGGCAGTAGTATGTAAACTTGAAAAGACAACTAAATATCAATTTCTTTCTTAAAATTTGACAGGACTTTAAAATGATCTGACTGGCAACCATGTGTGGTGACATTTTGTTGGCATACTACCGTTACATGATGTCGTCTTTATCGTTATGTTCGCATTTTCACGTAACCACTGCTGTTAAATATTATGATAAAAGTCTTTGATTTCGTCTCCCTACATGTAGCTTCCAACACACATCTTCCGCCTCTGACATTATAACCATCTAAATAGAAGCCATTGATATGGTTGGCACGGATCTATGCCAAGCTCTAGAATTAGGTGCTCTTGTTTTTTAATTTCATTAGGTAGATTAAACACGGGGATTTGAAATTTGAACAGGTAAAACTTATCCTGCTAAGTTAGTTTATTTAAATTTTCACCCACCTGAAGTTGTGTCTTCAAGTGGCTGAATATAACTTATATTTGTTTAATTTGAGCACAAGTATTTGCAAATGTTGATGTTTAGACGCACATTTCATTCCCAATAACAGTTATTTGGTCGACTAATAAAACGGATTAAAAATGACAATAGTCTTTTTTAAAATTTGGCAGGACTTTAAATGATCTGACTGGCAACCATGTCTAGTGACATTTTGTTGGCATACTAGCGTTACATGATGTCGTCTTTATCCGGATAAGGGTTAATGCGTTGTTATCATCATTGGGGAATAACTAAATGATTGACGATTGCAGAACTACACGTTTAGTCTGAGGCAATTCCAATTTGATGTGGGAGCAGGAGTAGGCTCCCGCTCCCGAGGTATTGGCGAATGACATAGCTACACATGTAGTTCTGGTGCCTATTTTAGGCTGCTTAATATATAGTTTTTCTTCTTCACTTCCTTCCATAATTTTGATTGATTAGACCTAGGCTTCAAATAATTAATCATATAAAACACGATGATTAAATAAACAGCAGTTCAATCGTGGTGATGGTTGGAAATATTTTCCGTTTGGTCCATTTTATCCATTTTGATTTTCATATGGATCTATATAGTTTAACGAGCTAATAAAAATAACGCTAAATGCGATTTTTACGACAAATAATAAGGACTGCTCACTAGTGGACATTCAATGCCTGATTCATGTCGTAATTACTTTAACAATGCCACGTCGAAATGTCGCCAACGAAACATGGAGCTCGGCACCGGATAAATTATTCCAACGCTCCAAACTGATTTTGCTCAAATTGGGCCTATATGCACCTTTTTGAAGTGGATGAGGTAGACGGACAACATATATGGTTTTAAAAGTAGTTACTAAACATGCGCCTAGCTGTTTAAGACATCCCAGATGTCAAGAAAATTATATTATTTTAGCGTAGGCTAAAATGAAGGTACTGTTTCGGGAATCATGGTTTCCTTTAATTTGTATTGCTTGCTTATCAAAAATGTACTCTTGATATATATCTTTTAAAAGTAAAATTGAAAATAAGAATAGTAGGCTACCAGCTATGAGATATGAATGAGATGCATACAAAAGGTTTAACCTTTTCACTACCATACATGACGGAAATTTCCGTCGTCATTCGTCAATGAACGTAACTATAAAATGACACAAATTTTCGTCAAATATATACTACATTTATGTATTTTTCGTCATTTGAAGCTGGAAATTGCGTTAGCAATTCCAGCTTCAAATGACGAAAAATAGAACTTCTACACCAGTATATCTGGATCCTGGTATGCACCCCGGCCTGGAAGTCAAAGGGTTAACAACTTCTGTTGTGACTTGTACAGCTTCCGTTCGGCTGAGATACTTACCCTAGATCCTTTCTTTTCTCACCATCGGCCTCGTAAGCTGCTTTTGGTGGCATAAAACAACATTGCCTGGTCGTATATTCAGGTATTATCAGTCATTGGTAATAGTCCGTGATACAGACCAAAAGTTGGTACCACTCGGAGGTACCAAACGAAATTTTTACACCTCCTTAGACATGCCTAGGGCATGTCAAAAATGTATGATGGACATCTGAAAGGAGTAGCTTTTTAAAAATATAGCGATTTTATTATTTTTCAAGTTTCGCTACTGTTATGTATATGAAAAATCTATAATAAATAGTGTTTGGACACAGTTGTATGCCTCGTCAACCTACCTACGACCAGAAACACTATTTAGACGGATTTCTCATCCGTCCATCTGCCCCTCCGTCCGCTAATTGTTTGTCGGTCTGTCCACCGTCAGTCCGTCGTCCGTCCGTCCGTCTGTCCATCCGAGCAAATTAATTAAGTTTGCTGTGGATAATCATCGGCGCCTGAGTCTAACCACCTTTGTTGTTTTATTTTTGTTTTGTTTTCTTGTTCGTTTTTTACAGGTTTGCTCTGTATGTAGATTTCAATGAACATGTTCTATTTCCGTTATTGCTATGGACATATTTCACCACTCTTTCCATACACAGATGTATAGGCCCTGAATCCAAGGTCGGTGAATTGGATGTTTAATGAATAGAAATAATTAATCACAAACAACCATCTATAGTACTGGTAGGTTACATTTCAATTTTCAGCATTTTTAATATCGTGAGGAGAATATTATAATATTATTCCTTAATATACTTAGTTAAGAGATAATGATAATATTTGCAGGTGGTGGTCAGCAGCATATCATATTATATACGTTGATTAATTAAGACAATTGTTAAAGTAACTTTGACACAAATTTGAACGAAACATTTATACATATATTATTCTGTTCCAGTAGCCTGTAAATAGGCCTGTAAATAGGCGGCGGAGCAAGATGGAATCCGACGAACTGGCATCACACTCAAAACGAGCACGAACAGATGTACATATGTGCGCTATTTGCCACACAGATTCACCAGTCAAAGAATTGAGCAAACCAAAAGATGTATCGTCCTGGAAAACACTTCTTCGTGCTGCTGAACTTCATGGAATAGAATCAATTTGTCAGTATGCGACTTGCACAAGTATCCCTGATATATATTACCACAGGGAGTGTCGTTCCAATATCACTCACAAAAAAATGCTAAATAAATTGATGACAAATTCTGAAATTGACAATGATGAAGCTGGACCATCTCAGCCAAGAATGACACCTCACGGGTCTCTTGTGAGTGAATCGTCCAGAGTTTATGAGGAAGTATGCATATTCTGCAATAAGAAAAGCAAATATTTAAAGGGGAAAAGATCAAGAGAAGCCCTTATAAAATCATGTGATTTGCGTGCTGATGAGACAATTCGTAAAATAGCCCAGCATAAGTCATTTTAGCCATATGTTCAAGAGATATTGCGGCAGCTGAAGCCCACTATCACAAGTCTTGTTACATTAATTATACTAGGCAAAGGATTGAAAAACAAGTAGCAGATAATTGTGAGGATGATACTGATATGTATTCAAAAACAGGGAGAGAAGCATTTCAGCTCATATTTGATGATATCCGAGACAAAGTATTTACATCACCCTGTGTAACAACAATGATGGAATTCACTAAGAAGCTGGTTACCATTTTTAATTCATTGGGGGTGGACTGTGTGAGAGAACATACAAAAAAACACATGCGCCGAAAACTGGAAGCTGAGTTTGGTCACAGTCTGAAAATATTCCCTGACGAGAAAGGGAAATTACTTGTTCTGCCAGACAATCTTACAACTGAGATGCTTGCCATCGAGTATATGCAACTTAAAAAGGAGTTGGAATCACATAAATCAAAACACGAGATGGCTCACATGGTAAAGGCCGTCGCTTCATCAATCAGGAATGACATCAAAACATCTCACCAAAATCTACCATGGCCACCTATGCCGGAAGACCTGGATCATAGTTATGTATTTCCCCCAGATTCACTTATCCAATTTCTACGGACTCTTATAGGCGGTGATCAAATATGCAATCCATCTGAGCGCATTCAAAAACTTGTGTGGTCTTATGCTCAAGATCTGATTTATAGCACATCAGCTGGGTCAATAAAGACAGCAAAGCACATATTGTTACCCTGGACTGTGAAGACCCTGACAGGGAATGTAGAACTTATTAAAATTCTCAATCGCCTTGGGCATGGTGTGTCATATTCCATGCTACAAGAAATAGAAACCGCACTTTGCATCCAAAAGGTCACTACACAAGACAACCAAGGTGTCACACTCCCCACAAATGTCTATCCTTGCATCCCCACTGTACTAGCATATGACAACATTGACAGGAGAGAAGAAACATTAAGTGGGGATGGATAATTCAACCTGAGGTATTTACTGCTGAACCAAAACAGGTGCGAGTTGCAGTACGAAAGCGTAAGCAGAAATCTGTCTCTCCCATGCATTTAATTATGCCACAATACAATGCTGGTAATAGAGGTTGCCCACCACTAACTGTCACAATTTCACTTGATGATGAGGGATATGAAGAAAAAATAGCCCATTTAAAGAATGTGATATGGACATTGATACGTCAGTGTGATACAAACAATCAGATCGTGAGTTCATGGACAGGATTCAATATTTTAACAAGAAACAACATCAGTGTTTCAAAAGACACTGTGGGTTACCTTCCAACAATCCATGGACCTGCTACGAACATGTCTACCGTGTATGAGGTACTGTGCCAAGCACAGAACATCACAAAAACCCTCCATATTGAAGAAGTGATATGCGTTTTCGATCAGGCTTTGTATGCAAAAGCAGCTGAAGTGATATGGAAACAACCACAGCAATTTAGCCAAATAGTTCTCCGGCTTGGTGTTTTTCACACCATTTGCACTTTATTAGCAGTTATTGGCAAGAGATTCGGAGATGCAGGTTTGCGTGATGTAGCAATTGAATCTGGTATAATTGCAGAAGGATCAGTTGGCAGTGTACTTACTAGACGGCAAACAATACAAGCGTGGTGTTCGACTACACAAAATAATATATGAAGCACTAATGAGGATCATGTGGGAAGGATTTCATTCATGGCTAGAGGACAATCACCCTGATGACCTGCCATATATGAACGTGGTTGTCTTAAAAATGAAGGAACTATATGATGACCTGTGTCAAAGTCGTCTGAATGAAGTTATCCAAAACGAGTCTTGTGCTCGAATATTTATGCTGTACAACACATATTTTGAAAAACTAAGAAAACAAAGTGGCCAAATAGCATCATTCTGGATGACTTACATTGACATAGTGGATATACTTCTAGGTCTGATCAGGGCATCGAGAGAGGGCAATTGGCAGCTGCATTTGAACGCAATTCACTCTATGGTCCCTTGGTGCTTTGCATATGATCGACAAAACTATGCACGTTATCTTCCCATCTACTATGCTCAAATGACAAGCCTACCTAAAGATCATCCATTTTCATATGAACACCTTCAACAGGGAGGGCTATCAGTTCAGAGGTCAGAGCACAACCCTTTTGGGAAAGTTCCAATTGATCAAACAATTGAAGAAACTGTGAACAAGGACACTCAAACCCCTGGCGGAACTAAAGGCTTCAGCTTGAAACCGGCAACGCTAACAAAGTACTACGTAAATGCAGAATACCGTAGCACATGTCTGAGACAACTTCGTAGCATTATTGACCAGCAGAGCTCAAGGCTGAGTCACCACGATCTTCAACCAACTCGCATTAAAAAAGATGAGTCAGACGTTCAGATAGTCATTGATTTATTAGAAAACAGCTGGACAAACCCTTTCTCTGCCAACTGTGATGGTACTATGAAGAAAACTAACAAGGCTGTATTAGCAAACAGACTTGAAGAAAAGGTGTCTGCAACAGAATCTGTCTCAGTGCCATCACTGACCATCATTGGTGGAATGTCACTGATACACAAACTACCTGGTGAGAATCGTACATTTTCTGAAGTGTCTGATCATTTATTCTCGTTGGTTCTACAAGCAGCAGGTTCCAGCGAAGGAGTTGACATTGTGTTTGATGTTTATAAGGATCAGTCAATAAAGGATGCAGAGAGACTGAGCAGAGGATCCAGTGATGGTGTACAGTTTACTCAAATATTGCCTGCCCACAGAATAAAAAACTGGAGACGAATTTTAACCTCACAATCAAGCAAAACACAACTCATCAAATTCTTTGCTGCTGACTGGAGGCAGCCACGCATACGAGAAAGATTGGGCTCAAAAGTTTTACAGTTAACATGTGATGAAAAGTGTTTCAGAATTACGCATGAAGCCGCAGTAGAGGTTGGAGAGTTGAAAACCTCTCAAGAAGAAGCAGACACTCGTATTATCTTGCATGCCAAGTATGCTTCAGGTTACAAATCGATTATTTTAGTAGCTGATGACACTGACATTTTGCTTCTCTGCCTGCGATTTTGCAATGACATCGATTCCAATATCTACATACAGAGGTCCAGCCAGTCACGGATCAGACTGATAGATGTAAAAATGTTGGCATCTGCAATAGGGAGAGGGGTATGCAACTCACTGATTGGCATGCATTCGTTTACAGGATGCGATACAGTAAGTTCATTTTCTGGCCATGGAAAACTTAGCGCATTGGATATACTGATTGAGAATAAGAAATTCCAAGATGCTTTTGCCAGATTTGGTCAACAATGGACTGTTCCAGACGATCTTTTTGACATACTACAAGAATTCACTTGCCGTCTCTACTCCTTGCGGTCTACAACCTGTGATGTAAATGACTTACGTTATGAGTTATTCAGAGCCAAGAAAGGAGCTGTAGCTTCTGGAGAGCTCCCACCCTGTAGTGACTGCCTCTGTCTTCATGTCAAAAGAGCTAACTATCAAGCAGCAATATGGCAACACTGTTTGGAGAAGTTTCCTCGTGTACCAAACCCTGCAGACGGGCATGGTTGGTCAGTAGACAATGGCGACTTGACAGTGCAATGGATGAGTGGCTCTCCAGCTCCGGATATGGTCCTCAATTTTATGTCCTGTAACTGCAAACGGGATTGCCAAGGGTCATCCTGCCAATGTGTAAGCAATGGTTTGAAATGTACAGATGCATCCTTTCTGAAAGACTGCTCCAATGTTCGAGAAGGCGAAGATCTCGAACAAGATTCTGATGAAGAAGAAGATTGTGATTCTTTTTAATTATTAATTTCAACAGTAATTATAATAGCTGTTTATGGTGACTGTGTCGTTAACATGATTGAAGGCTGATGTAATTGTTTATATAATAACTGGTTTTAAAATAATTTCTGATCAAAATGTTTATTTCTTTGGTCAAACCGTCATCTGTAGCTAGTCATGTGTTGCTTGTCATTCGAGCTAGTCAGTCATTGCTTGTATGAAATATATCTCTGTTGCAAGCTAAGTATTGAAGAACAGTTACTTAAAGTTTTTAAAGGGCATGTCTGCCTAATTTTTTTAAATAACACTAATATATAATCATATACAATCATGACCCCATTATTTAGTCAACTGTACTCTATCTGTATAAAACAAAACATTTTTTGGTTTCATTCTAGTCAAAAAGTGTCATTTCACTTGCAGCTAGTCATTTATCTTTAGTGGGCCTATGTGACAATATCTGTCCCAAACCAGGTATTTGCAATATTTGGTTATTGTGTATCAGTTTCATTTTTAGTATATCGCTTAAAATATCATCACATTATTGGCTTGTAAATGTGTCTTATTCGGTGAAATTTACAATATAAGTGTTTGTGCATAAATGACACACATTTTTGATAGTGTTAATAATGACTCTGTTGTTGTAGTCTGTAACTGTGTGTATATCCAGAAAACATGACACATCGACCCAATGTTGGCCCGCCGTCTATGAAGTCGGCGCAATATTGGTACAACATTTTGTCAATGTGTCGTGTTAGCTGGGTATGATGAATATTATCTGTTATGATTATTCGTCAGAATATTGCTTATGTCATAGTCAAATCATATAATTTCACTTGATATGTCTCGATTTAATTTTTTAGTGCTCAAAGGGTCATTTTCGCATATTAAAATCCCTTTAATAATTTATTTTTTATGTTTTCTCAGTTGCGATTGCATGCATTTCTGCATTGACATATCTCATATAATCGTGTGATCGGCTTTGGTAAATGTGTCTGATAACTGCCTTTGCAGTAATCTAAGCCTTTGTGTTTAAATGATATTCATACATTTTTATATATTTTCATATCATCTATAGTGTTTATAGTAACTGTTGTTGAAGTACATAACTGTGTATTATGATGAATATAATCTCCACTGATTATTTATTAAGATTTTGAATATTTTCCTAGTCAAATCGTACCATGTCACTTGATTTGGCTGTTTTTTTTAATTATATTTTCAGTGCTTAAAGGGTTATTTTCAGATATTAAAATTAGATTAAATTTAATCAAAGTGTGTTTTTGTGTTCTTAGTCACCATTGCATGAATTTCGGCATTAAAATGTCCCCCACAGCCATCTTATTACTCATCACTTACATGACATAATGACAGAATATACCGCGAGAGAATCATAAAAATAATACGATAGTACATATAAACAAAGTGTTTTTTCTAACCTTAAGCTACTACTTACAGAGGTCCATCATACCATTTTATACTCCTCAGATGCATGGCTAAACGAAAAGCAAAATTTTTTTTGGTACCTCCATTTGGTACCAATACCCATTTTTTTGCTATCTGTACCACGGACTATAATGCTCGTCTCAGCCACACGGGTGACTTCATAGTGTGGACGGGACATTGCTTATTCTTGGCCTGTCGACACTGACCCACTGTTGTTTTAATTGCTCACTGCGGTGGGTATTTTTTTCAATTACAAGTCGGCCCATGATATTGGTCAAAAAGATTGGAGGTTTTTACATTGACACATGATACTTTTCGATGACATGCAAGTATAGCTCACTTACCGTCACTGATTATACAGGGGTGTGATTGGGGTAGGCCCACGAAATAATCACAAAGTCTTACCGCTAGTCATTTTCGACCATTTTTAGGATAGGCTTAAAGGGACTGGCCCACGCTAAAATCATCAAAAAATCGGTGATTTTATTTCGGGTTCTTAATATGACCATATGATGTAAACATGTACATAGACTAGAACTGCAATTTTTTTTAATTTTTGTGCTGCGCATTCACCAGCTAGGCTAGATATAGAGACGAAATTCCTGATTTCTAATTATTGACAACCATGTCAAAAATAGGAAATGCGGGAATTTCGTCTCTATATCTAGTCTAACTGATGAATGCGCAGCACAAAAATTATAAAAATTTGCAGTTCTAGTCTATGTACATGTTTACATCATATGGTCATATTAAGAACCCGAAATAAAATCACCGATTTTTTGATGATTTTAGCCTTGGCCAGTCCCTTTAATTTAGATTATTAAAAAAATCGAAAATCTACTAAAAGTGGAAAACACTTCACTGTATATAAATATATATCTTTTAATTAGTAGGACAATAAATATCAGCTTTTGAACATGTTGGTTAAGTAAAATAAAACGTGACATCAATCAGCAAGATTTCAAAATCGTTGACCTTCTTTTTGTCAAATCTGAATAATTTTCATTCACTTGAAACTGTGGATCACGGCAGCGAGACACAACTTCAAGTGAGTGAAAATTCCAATTAGGTAATTTGGCGGTTGATGGGCTAATGTTGTTTCAATGTCGTTTTTATTCGTATGTAATAGTTTTCGCAATTTAAAACAAAAATGTGTTGATATACATTAATTGCATTAATGACAACTTAACTATTTGTAACCTTTTTACATGCTTTTGTATATTCACGTTTCCAACGGATCACCTTTTGAAATGCTTCGTACATACGTTACATGTATCATAATATGTAAAATGCTGAAAATTTATATCTTAGGTCATTAAATGGACTATGATCTAAGTTATCGCTTTGGTCCAGACCAACCATGACGGATGAAAGGAGAGTTTGATTTCTGCTTCATTTCACGTTATGTAGGCTGTAACAAGCGATGCGTTTCAGCTGCATCAGTTCAGAGAGAACATAAGTGGATGTCAGAGCAGATGTTTGCCACTAAAACCAGACGCTGGTACAATGTTGGTCCAACGTCAAAGACGTTGGACCCAACATTGTGCCAACATCTGGTGTTGGTCTCCATCGAGGACGTGCCAGAACAGAAGGGGCCAGTCGATGACGGCAGGCAGCGGGGGTCTTAAGGGGAGAATGACTAGCCAGCCAAGATCCAGAAAGAGCGTTTGATGGGCGGCAATAAGAGGAGACGTTCCAGTGGGAGTAACGACCTCTGCCAGCCTCAAATGACGCGCGCTGCCGCCCATAAACACGACCAGAATCATCCCCAGCCAAGGCCTAATAGTCCCCAGAAAGAGACTGCCAGCCTAATATTGCTAACTTGGATGAAATTAAGCAGCTGTCGGCAGCCGTGTGGAGATGGTGCGGGCATTACGGACACGGGACAAGGATTGAGGATGAAGCTCGTTCAGGAGGCCGCCACCTGATTCCATGCTATAAAGACGAGCTATTCAGGTCAGATTACTGTGCTGGCATTGCCTGCCTACATCCTCAGCCGGCTTACTAGCCTAATAATGCCTGTCCTACACGAGCCACCAGCCATACAAAACATGTCAACCAAATGCTCAGTCTGGGCGATGTGAACACAGACGCTGACCCAATGCTGGTTCAATGTTGGGCCAGCGTCGTAGATGGTCGACCAACATTGAGACAACATTGGGTTAAGGTTTCGTTTTTGCTCTGGGCGATGAGAACAAATTTGAAAGACTTAGAATTGTTTGCTCGGTTTTTCAATCTATACGTTGTCACTTTCTGCACCTAAGCTAATTATCAATCAGCAGTCAAATGATGTTATGTATTAGTAATATTACTGTGATATCGTACAGCATTTTCAATGTTTTAATTATGTATCAATCAACGGTCAAATAATGTTATGTCTTATATTAGTAATAATACTGTTATATCCTAAACCATATTGAAAGTTTTTTCGCGTAGCCTCCTTGCATATATATTTATAACATTATTTGTTCATTAAAATTGTTTTTTTTATCTCATTTTTTGCATTATTTATCTATTTAATGCAGTTGTACCACCAACAGTGCCACATGAATGTGAATTCAAAAGTCATATTATCATCAAACCTTTCTCATGCGCATTTCTAACAAGCCGTAACATGCATCAAATAAAAAAGTTAATGTCATAATTATTTTATAAAAAATATATATTCCATTAGTAGGTCTATATTGCATGTTTAAACAAGCAGATGTTGTAAATGAACTGTGTTGCTGCTACTGCAAAACCTCTTAAATTTCCATTGCAACATAATTTTACAAAGGGAGTTTATATACAATTTGAATGTTTCCCCTTCACTTTAAAACTGTATACCCATGAACGTTAGACATGTTTGAACTCTCTTTGTGGAGTCATTTTAACAGAAAGGCAACTTGTAATGATTAGCTTAATTTATAATCTGTTGATTTGTAATGTCATAACTTGATATAGGCCTATAATGTATAATTATAATATGAGTGTGTTTTCCCAGCTTTTCAGGACACACATCATATCCCCACTAATGTTAACTTTTTCAAAACAGTAGGAAAGTACACATCAATGGCAAATGTAGCCTACCACGTAATACAGAATATTTTACATATATCAATATTATAAAGTAATCATGGTCCTTTTCCAATATGGCTTTGAGACGCTATAGATGCCGCTTTTCTAAAGTTCCTATTGTATCAAATAGTTGTGTGTGCCTGTCTGATGTGTTAAGATATTAATGTGTTCCTTTACATTCTATAACAACGGGTCATTGGTGAGTTTCGTTTCTTATTTCCAACTTTTTGATGTGGATAGAAACAAAACGATCAGTGTTTTTTTCACACAATGTCTTCAATGTAATCAAACTCTAAATTTGAAACCGTCTGATGGCATGTGCAATTACATTACCACCATACTTAAAAAGTGTGATCAACAAATGATGATGTCATATAATATATTCTAAATTATTGTCCACTTTGTTCCATGAATCTGGCACCTCGAGACATTCACTGTCTGCCCCGTGTTAACCCTTATCCTGTTAGTTAGTTAATTTATTTAAATTTTCAACCAATTGAGGTTGTGTCTCGCTACCGCGATCCACAACCTCAAGTGGTTGCAAATTACTAATATTTGTTAAATATCTATTAAACAGATTAAAATCGACTATTGTCGCGATGAGAGCTATGACTGCAACAGGTTTCAAACTGATTTTTGCAAAGCGAGGTTTCATATAAATTGCTTTCAGAACAAATCGATACGTGAGAATGAAAATATCTTGCTAGTCTGATATTTTGGAGTTTCTCACCAGGCTGAGAATCGTCTCTAACCTTACAACGCTGTAATATTTTTGTGTAAACCATTGAGAACAAAGGGTTTTTTCATTTGAAAGCATCATAAATGTCTTAGTTAGCTGTCTCTGCTTAATTTGACTACTTATGTTATGGGTCTACGGCTATTACAAATATGGTAATTCTTTCATTGCGGGGACCTTCTTTACACGTCAGAATCTGGCGTATTATGCCTACAGACGGTCCCCGCGCGGAAAGGTTTAACCCTTCAAACCCTCACGATGCATTGATGCATCGTTTTACATTCCTGAAAACAGACTTAATTTTCCTACAACCAAGGGTTTTAGAACGAAAATTTCCTTGAAACTGGTTTACCTATACATGACAATTTTCGTTACTTTTTAAACCACATCAAATCATCTTCATCAACTACAAGGCGAGAATTGCGACAGCAATTCGCGGCTTGTAGTGGATGAAGTTGACAATGGTAAATTCAGGCTTGAAAGGGTTAATACCCCGATGTATACGTTATTCACACGATGAACTGTGGAGCGTTTCATAAATTATATTTCAGCGGACACCAACATAACATTAAAAGCACACACCCATGCAGGCCTATTACACAATTACTTCATTTCTTTTCAAATGAACACAGATAAAATAAAGCTTACTGGTAAAAACTACATAGGGCGTATTTTTTTTATAAGCGGGATTTTGAATGAGCAATTGATTAATATGACTAATGGAATTGTAACTCACTTGTTAAAGGCGTTATATTAATTTTATTCTACTGACAACATAATCTTGTAATTGATCACAATAGGACCGGTGGAGATAAATTAGCTGCGTTGTTTCAATTTAAGTTTTTCACATTAATTGAACCATAAATGTGTATAGCACTGTATCCATCATAGACTGCTGGCATTCCTCATGGCACACGCAATGCTGCTGCAGCTGTATATATATGACTAAGATGGACTGCCGCTCCCTGCCACTGCTAACATGCAGGGAGACATGCGTGACACCCAGGAATTAATTCCTAACAAGCAACTGATATCTGGCTGAAATTACAGTCACACTAACTCCTCCTCCGCATCTCTGATATGATATGCAACAGCTCAGCCTCCTGGCATCAACACACCACGCGACAGAGACGCAAAGACGAGATGTTCAGCACTGCTGGGTCAATGGTGGGCTAGTGTTGTCATCAACAGACCACATGACAGAGTGCATCTCAGCAAACAAGAGATAATAAACCAACGTTGGGTTAATGTTGTGCCAGCGTTGGCATAAACATACGACTCAACTAAATAAAATTGACCCTTACAGCGTGGGGACCGATTTTGGACGTCAGATTCTGACGTCTAAAGTCGATCCCCGCGCTGAATGATTAAAATATTTATAATGGCAGTAAACCCATAACATAGGTATTCAAATGAAACAGAAGGAGCTGACTAAAACATTTATGATAATTTCAAATTGAAATAAACCCTCTGGTCTCTTGGTTTATATACAAATATTTCACCGTTTTAAGGATTAATATTATACCAGATATTGAGCCAATGCTGGTTAAATGATAGTTCAGCGTCGTGGATGGTGGCCCAACATTGATTCAACGTCTCTTGCTTGCTGATGTCGTACACATCCAGGATGATTCTGGTTTAACGCCGAGCCAACTTCATGGGACGTAGGCGAAACTATGAGCCGGCATTTGTGATTTAGTTGCTGTTTTGCGTTATTAAGTGATATTTTTGTGTCTGCGATGTTTAGCAAGGCTAGGTGTCTTAATTAACCAATTAGATGCAGACTTGGTAAGTTTTTATCTCGGGAGTGATCTACACTCACACAGTTTTGCGCAATAAATTGACGATGTAGCACGACGGAGAAAATGTTTAAAGAAATGGTAATTGTTCTTTATTTATAGCTCTTTACTTTGCAATAAATACAGTTAATTATGCGGTAAAATGTTTTAGGTCTTCATTGAGATAATATTTTATGGTGTTCTAGGTAGTATTCATAGATAAATATTCATGAAGTAAAATCGTTGTTTGTTAAAGGCCCATTTCCCAAGTACCTTATCTTAAAAAGTTTAAAATTGTGATATATAGGCTTATATCATCGTAACTCTATATTATTTTTCTCCACCCTCCATTCGAAAGAGATATATACCCAGTAAGTGTGTATTTCGGAATGTTCATACAATTTCTAACAACCATCTCTTATTTATATTGAGTTTGACCAAGCCCTTCAGGGTCTAGATGAAGGGTCCGATGTTGATTTATTGATTTATTCATTCATGTATCCATTGATTCGTTCGTATGCTGGTGCCCTCATTTTCATTCACGGAGAGCTGTGAATTCTCATCTCACGGTGATGGAATTTGATACAATACTCAAGTGTAATATGAAAAATTAAAGCTACTAATGTTCTAGTTTTCTTTACATTTCAAGATCTAATTTTATTCAAAATATGTGAATGACGTTGTGATATGGGTCGGGTCAAGGGTTAGCTGGACAGTAGTTGCCGAGTGGTCAGTGAGTAGCAGGCAGTAGTTGTTGCTCAGTGGCCAGTGGTTAGCTGGCAGTAGCTGTTGCTAAGTGGCCAGTGAGTAGCAGACAGTAGCTGTTGTTGAGTGGCCAGTGAGTAGGAGACAGTAGCTGTTGTTGAGTGGCCAGTGAGTAGGAGACAGTAGCTGTTGTTGAGTGGCCAGTGAGTAGGAGACAGTAGCTGTTGTTGAGTGGCCAGTGAGTAGGAGACAGTAGCTGTTGTTGAGTGGTCAATGAGTAGCAGACAGTAGCTGTTGTTGAGTGGTCAGTGAGTAGCAGACAGTAGCTGTTGTTGAGTCACCAGTGAGCAGCAGACAGTAGCTGTTGTTGAGTGGCCAGTGAGTAGGAGACAGTAGCTGTTGTTGAGTGGCCAGTGAGTAGGAGACAGTAGCTGTTGTTGAGTGGTCAATGAGTAGCAGACAGTAGCTGTTGTTGAGTGGTCAGTGAGTAGCAGACAGTAGCTGTTGTTGAGTCACCAGTGAGCAGCAGACAGTAGCTGTTGTTGAGTGGCCAGTGAGTAGGAGACAGTAGCTGTTGTTGAGTGGTCAATGAGTAGCAGACAGTAGCTGTTGTTGAGTGGCCAGTGAGTAGGAGACAGTAGCTGTTGTTGAGTGGCCAGTGAGTAGGAGACAGTAGCTGTTGTTGAGTGGTCAATGAGTAGCAGACAGTAGCTGTTGTTGAGTGGTCAGTGAGTAGCAGACAGTAGCTGTTGTTGAGTCACCAGTGAGCAGCAGACAGTAGCTGTTGTTGAGTGGCCAGCGAGTAGCAGACAGTAGCTGTTGTTGAGTGGTCAGTGAGTAGCAGACAGTAGCTGTTGTTGAGTGGCCAGTGTGTAGGAGACAGTAGCTGATGTTGAGTGGTCAATGAGTAGCAGACAGTAGCTGTTGCTAAGTGGCCAGTGAGTAGCAGACAGTAGCTGTTGTTGAGTGGCCAGTGAGTAGGAGACAGTAGCTGTTGTTGAGTGGTCAATGAGTAGCAGACAGTAGCTGTTGTTGAGTGGTCAATGAGTAGCAGACAGTAGCTGTTGTTGAGTGGTCAGTGAGTAGCAGACAGTAGCTGTTGTTGAGTGGCCAGTGTGTAGGAGACAGTAGCTGTTGTTGAGTGGTCAATGAGTAGCAGACAGTAGCTGTTGCTAAGTGGCCAGTGAGTAGCAGACAGTAGCTGTTGTTGAGTGGCCAGTGTGTAGGAGACAGTAGCTGTTGTTGAGTGGTCAATGAGTAGCAGACAGTAGCTGTTGTTGAGTGGTCAGTGAGTAGCAGACAGTAGCTGTTGTTAAGTGGTCAATGAGTAGCAGACAGTAGCTGTTGTTGAGTGGCCAGTGAGTGGTTCACAGTAGCTGTTGTTGAGTGGCCAGTGAGTAGCAGACAGTAGCTGTTGTTGAGTTGTCAGTGAGTAGCAGACAGTAGCTGTTGTTGTGTGGTCAGTGAGTAGCAGACAGTAGCTGTTGTTGAGTGATCAGTGAGTAGCAGACAGTAGCTGTTGTTGAGTGATCAGTGAGTAGCAGACAGTAGCTGTTGTTGAGTGGTCAGTGGGTAGCAGACAGTAGCTGCTGTTGAGTGACCAGTGAGTGACAAACAGTAGCAGTTGTTGAGTGGCCAGTGAATAGCAGACAGTAGCTGTTGTTGAGTGGCCAGTGAGTAGGAGACAGTAGCTGTTGTTGAGTGGTCAGTGAGTAGGGGACAGTAGCTGTTGTTGAGTGGCCAGTGAGTAGGAGACAGTAGCTGTTGTTGAGTGATCAGTGAGTAGAAGACAGTAGCTGTTGCTAAGTGGCCAGTGAGTAGCAGACAGTAGCTGTTGTTGAGTGGCCAGTGAGTAGCAGACAGTAGCTGTTGTTGAGTGGTCAGTGAGTAGCAGACAGTAGCTGTTGTTGAGTGACCAGTGAGTAGCAGACAGTAGCTGTTGTTGAGTGGTCAGTGAGTAGCAGACAGTAGCTGCTGTTGAGTGACCAGTGAGTAGCAGACAGTAGCTGTTATTGAGTGGCCAGTGAGCAGCAGACAGTAGCTGTTGTTGAGTGGCCAGTGAGTAGCAGACAGTAGCTGTTATTGAGTGGCCAGTGAGCAGCAGACAGTAGCTGTTGTTGAGTGGCCAGTAAGTAGCAGACAGTAGCTGTTGTTGAGTGACCAGTGTGTAGCAGACAACAGCTGTTGTTGAGTGGTCAGTGAGTAGCAGAGACTAGCTGTTGTTAAGTGGTCAATGAGTAGCAGAGACTAGCTGTTGTTGAGTGACCAGTGAGTAGCAGACAGTAGCTGTTGTTGAGTGGCCAGTGAGCAGCAGACAGTAGCTGTTGTTGAGTGGTCAGTGAGTAGCTGACAGTTGCTGTTGTTGAGTGGCCAGTGAGTAGCTGACAGTTGCTGTTGTTGAGTGGTCAGTGAGTAGGAGACAGTAGCTGTTGTTGAGTGGACAGTGAGTAGCAGACAGTAGCTGTTATTGAGTGGTCAATGAGTAGCAGACAGTAGTTGTTGTTGAGTGGTCAGTGAGTAGCAGACAGTAGCTGTTGTCGAGTGGTCAGTGAGAAGCAGACAGTTGCTGTTGTTGAGTGGTCAGTGAGTAGCAGACAGTAGCTGTTGTTGATTGGTCAGTGAGTAGCAGACAGTAGCTGCTGTTGAGTGACCAGTGAGTAATAGACAGTGGCTGTTGTTGAGTGGCCAGTGAGTAGCAGACAGTAGCTGTTGTTGAGTGGTCAGTGAGTATAGACAGTAGCTGTTGTTGAGTGGTCAGTGAGTAGCAGACAGTAGCTGTTGTTGAGTGACCAGTGAGTAATAGACAGTGGCTGTTGTTGAGTGGTCAGTGAGAAGCAGACAGTAGCTGTTGTTGAGTGGCCAGTGAGTAGTTCACAGTAGCTGTTGTTGAGTGGCCAGTGAGTAGCTGACAGTTGCTGTTGTTGAGTGGCCAGTGAGTAGCTGACAGTTGCTGTTGTTGAGTTGTCAGTGAGTAGCAGACAGTAGCTGTTGTTGAGTGGTCAGTGAGTAGCAGACAGTAGCTGTTGTTGAGTGGTCAGTGAGTAGCAGAGAGTAGCTGGTGTTGAGTGGCCAGTGTGTAGCTGACAGTTGCTGTTGTTGAGTGGCCAGTGAGTAGCTGACAGTTGCAGTTGTTGAGTGGCCAGTGAGTAGCAGACAGTAGCTGTTGTTGAGTGGTCAGTGAGCAGCAGACAGTAGCTGTTGTTGAGTAGCCAGTCAGTAGCAGACAGTAGCTGTTGTTGAGTGGCCAGTGAGTAGCAGAAAGTAGCTGTTGTTAAGTTGCCAGTGCGTACCAGACAGTAGCTGTTGTTCAGTTGCCAGTGAGTAGCAGACAATAGTTATTGAGTGGCCAGTACGTGGCAGACAGTAGCTGCTGTTGACTGGTTATGAGTAGCAGACAGTAGCTTTTGTTGAGTGGTCAGTGAGTAGCAGACAGTAGCTGTTGTTGAGTGACCAGTGAGTAAAAGACAGTGGCTGTTGTCGAGTGGTCAGTGAGTAGCAGACAGTAGCTTTTGTTGAGTTGTCAGACAGTAACAGACAGTAGCTGTTGTTGAGTGGCCAGTCAGTAGGCCTAGCTGACAGTAGTTGTTAATGAGTGGTCATTGAGTAGCAGACAGTAGCAGTTGTTGAGTGGCCAGTGGGTAGCAGACAGTAGCTGCTGTTGAGTGACCAGTGAGTGACAAACAGTAGCAGTTGTTGAGTGGCCAGTGAGTAGCAGACAGTAGATGTTGTTGAGTGGTCAGTGAGGAGAAGACAGTAGCTGTTGTTGAGTGGCCAGTCAGCATCAGACAGTAGCTTTTGTTGAGTGGCCAGTCAGCATCAGACAGTAGATGTTGTTGAGTGGGCAGTCAGTAGCAGACAGTAGCTGTTGTCGAGTGGCCATTCAGTAGCAGACAGTAGCTGGTGTTGAGTGGTCAGTGTGTAGCTGGCAGTAGCTGTTGTTGAGTGGCCAGTGAGTAGTTGACAGTAGCTGTTGTTGAGTGGCCAGTGAGTATCAGGCAGTAGCTGTTGCTCAGTGGCCAGTGATTAGCAGGCAGTAGCTGTTGCTCAGTGGCCAGTGAGTAGGTGACAGTAGCTGTTGTTGAGTGACCAGTGAGTAGCAGGCAGTAGCTGTTGTTGAGTGGCCAGTCAGCATCAGACAGTAGATGTTGTTGAGTGGGCAGTCAGTAGCAGACAGTAGCTGTTGTTGAGTGGCCAGTCAGCATCAGACAGTAGATGTTGTTGAGTGGGCAGTCAGTAGCAGATAGTGGCTGTTGTCGAGTGGCCATTCAGTAGCAGACAGTAGCTGGTGTTGAGTGGTCAGTGTGTAGCTGGCAGTAGCTGTTGTTGAGTGGCCAGTGAGTAGTTGACAGTAGCTGTTGTTGAGTGGCCAGTGAGTAGCAGGCAGTAGCTGTTGCTCAGTGGCCAGTGAGTAGCAGGCAGTAGCTGTTGCTCAGTGGCCAGTGAGTAGCAGACAGTAGCTGTTGTCAAGTGGCCAGTGAGTAGCAGGCAGTAGCTGTTGCTCAGTGGCCAGTGAGTAGCTGACAGTAGCTGTTGTTGAGTGGCCAGTGAGTAGAAGAGAGTAGCTGTTGTTGAGTGGTCAGTGAGTAGCGGACAGTAGCTGTTGTTGAGTGGTCAGTGAGTAGGAGACAGTAGCTGTTGTTGAGTGGCCAGTGAGTAGCAGACAGTAGCTGTTGTTGAGTGGCCAGTGAGTAGCAGACAGTAGCTGTTGTTGAGTGGCCAGTGAGTAGAAGACAGTAGCTTTTGTTGAGTGGCCAGTGAGTAGCAGACAGTAGCTGTAGCTCAGTGGCCAGTCAGTAGCAGACAGAGACTGTTGCTCTCCCCTGCTCCACCATTAGACTACTCACGGCTGGCCGGTGACAGATCAGCCCTGTTTTCTCTGTGCTTCCAGCAGCCCTGCCCCCAGCCACCCGGTTTAATCGGCCATGTTGCAAATTTTATTTCTCGGGAATTTTGCTTGAATGGCGCTGCGAATAGCCGTCAGATCCAGTTAGCGTGCCTGCGGGTGACGACTGAGGCTAATGTGTGTTGATGGCGCTCCGCTCGTGCCGTCCACCCGCGCCACAACACTACAATTAAGCCACCCAACCCACAAAGTCACCAACAAAAGAAGGCCGCGTGTGCAAGCCGACTTTCCGACGGCGGAAGTGTGGCGCAAAGCGCATGCGTCCCACTCTCGGCCTGACTTCCGCTTGACTGGTCAGATTTGCTCGCATGGTGTCCTGCCAGACGACAACTTGCCTCCCTTCGCCAGCATCCCAGCAAACACCCAATGCTGATTTAATGTTGGGCCAGCGTCGTAGACGGTGGACCAACATTAAATCAGCGTTGGGATGGTCCACCTTGTTTGCATGGAATGCAGCTGTTGATGCCTTTTTCTGCCATAGGTGACAACATCAGTGCCAGGGATTACAGAGAATAAAACAGCCTTATCCAAACTCACTACATCTGAAATACCCTATTTATTCAGATCGTAAGAAAAACGACTAAAGGTAAACTGCTAGTTCTAGCGCATCTCCAAGCTCCTAGAAATACCTATAACGGATCAACATGTCATTAAACATCCCATAATTGGTGTGTGGGATCAATATTATCGTAACAAGCGCCAAAGCGGTAATTAGTTTATTATTAGCGACATAAAGCGACACAATCAGGCTAAAATCATGAACAAATCAGTGTTTTTATTTTGGCTTCTTAATATGACCAAATGATGTAAACATGACCATAGACTAGAACTGCAAAAGTTTTTTTTAATTTTTGTGTTGCGCATTTACCAGTTTAGCGAGATATAAAGATTCCTGATTTCTAATTTTGGACATGCATGTCATATGGTCATATTAAGAAGACAATTTATAATTACAGATTGTTTGATGATTTTAGCCCGATTGTGTGGCTTTAACTACATTACACGATATAATATTTGTAATGTCTTACTTTGAATAAATGCACACTGAGTGATAAAGTAAACCCTTATATCTGTAGTTCGGAACACTTACATAATTATTACCCAGTAGTATTCCGCTCCTAATTATTTCTACTTTGTTAATAAATTGTAACACTTTTTGGATATAATTTCATAAACAAATATTATCGAATGGGAAGTGGTAAATTACTCGATCCTTTAAAAAAATTGTATTTTAATCAATTTGGTAATTATGCCATCACAGGCATTTGTACGACAATTGTCATTTTATGTGTGTGTAGAAGAGTTAGAATAGTTTTTTTTTGAAAGGTAGTACAATTATATGTTATATAATTACTATATTGAGTGAGCTGCTGAACACTTTTTAGCTATGTGGTAGCTTTTCATTCACGGCATCTTCTATAACCCCCTTGACTTTATTCCCCTAATTTCGGTTTCTCCTGTTTTAAAAGAAACTAAATTACAAAAAATAGTTGTGTTTTAGCCACCACATGCGATATAAAAAATCCGAAGTATATGTTCCGTATTTGAGGTCATTTTTAGCAATGTGTTTTTCTATACATTTTAAGTTCAAAATCAACATTTATCAAAATCAACATACATCGTACTAACAGTATATAAGATAGTATAATAGCAGTATAATAAGATTGTCTAAACTTCCTCTTATTTCTATTAGAAAAGTTAAGATCTTCTATACTTTTAAAACTTGCCCATCAACCATAAATCCCGCTCAAAATGAGGACAAAGGATCTGACGTTTCCGATACTGACCTCATTACCAAGGCATCATCAAGTGAACATCAACATAACTGACAGTCTATTTATCCAGATGTCTTCCTGCAGCAATCAGGATCTACTTAATCCACTTGCATTTACTTAACCCCTTCTGTGCCTGAATGGCTTGTATTTTTCCTTCATTTGAAGCTGCAATTTGCAGCTTCAAATAAATGGAAAATAAACATCCAGAAAAATTAATTATTTCACTAAATGAGGATCTATCATAAATTATTTTGTCAATTTCAGTGGCATTTTATTAGGTTAGGAACTTACTTAAAAACGTTTATATATACACATTTATATTGTAACATATTATGCACTGTATCATATAATGTACTGTTGATTTTAGTGACGCATAAGTCTACACATAAGACTGCCCGTCGTCAATATCTATCTATCTATCTATGGGCCTAGCAGGACAAGGGTCTCTAATTTCACCAGATAGCTATATTCTTCACAATGACCACATCAACAAGTACATAGCTATCACTGCTGTACACCCCTAAACTACATGGGAGTTTATATGTATTCGTCTGTGTTGGTATGTTTTTATCTCTCAATCTTACTTCACCAGCACTGTCAAATAATCGCATTTTTTTTTAAATCTCTATTTAAACTCATAAGAGTAAGGCATAGTCCCGGCTTCGGGCTTCCTTCTGTCGCGATATTGTCCCGATGTGCAAAAAGGGACGTAAACCAGTATACATATACTTAAACTCATACAAAACATTACGACAGTTGGTTTTAAGCTGTAGTATTTCCATAAGATTGATTAGCATTATTGACTAAAGGTATGCTGACAAATTAAAATTCTATCATATAAATACATTTATAAAATAATAATATATTTTAATGTTTTTTTAAATATTTATTTCGTTTTAAAAAACACTAAAGAATGAAGGCAGGAGGTGTATACGCCTAGGGTGTTGTCATGTTCTTTCCACATTTTGTTACTGTTTCTGGCATTGATTGTTTCGTCAACAAACACGCGGGGTGACTGTGGCATACATTGTTTATTCAGACAAATACATTGTTGAGTGGCGCACATTGTATTTGCTTATAAAGCTACAATAACATTCTCACAACGGTCCACAGCTACAAGTTTGAATACAAAAGGGAGATCTGATGACAATACTCCAGAACAGAATCCAAAAACACCACGACAAACACCGTGAAACAAAGCAGGGTGTTTGTGGATAGCGTCAATTAAGCCATGCAAAGACAGAAGGCAGTAACTGCTTACTTTTCAAGTAAGAAGTTGCTGCCTTCTGTCTTTTCACACAGTCAATATATGAGGCAACAGATGTTATAAACCTTGATATCGTCCAAGTCGAGAAAATATGGTAGCTCAATGCTGACCCAAACTCGTTTTGCGTTGAGTCAGCATTTTGCCAACATCTAGTATCATTTCAAGAATGAAAGTATTGCATTATTTAAAACAATCAAATCTCTGAATCTTAGAAAATCTAAGTTCGTCGTCTGTAATTTTCTTTATTAAATTTTGTTTGGCCAATCACTAATTATTATTTAATAATTTTATTTAAAAATGAAACCGAGGAAAATTATGCGTTATCTATATGACATTGCACAGGTGGCTGAAAACTTATATTATTTAATTTAGCGTGTAATTGTTAGCGTCTATCTATAATTTGGTAATAATCCATAAAGGGGAAATATGAAAGGAAATATGAGCGAAATAGACATTTTCGGAAGAAAATTTAACAAATATTAATTGAAAATTACGAAGCGAGATACAACTGCAAGCAGGTAAATGTTTTTTTTTATTCAATTTGATTGAAAGAAAATAAAAATATGCGATAATATTCCCTCGTATCAATAAAAGCTTCAAGGTGTATAACAGTACAAAAACGATCATTTTCCTGGATTAAAATCAAACCATATGTCTCTAATGATCGCAGTAGCCTATATAAGTAACAGTGCTTTAAGTTATGGTCAGTTTGTAAAAATCTTACACAAACCAAACCCCCCCCCCCCCTCCCAGTGAGGTAACTCTGAATAAAATACATATAATTTATAATATATAAATATGAAATAAATAAATAAATGTTAACAAGCAGGAAATACGTAAATAAGGATTATATCACACTATTTCAAATGTTTAAAAACTAGCGCAGCTTGAATATTCCTAATGCTTCTGTTGCAGTGAAATGCAAGTTCGCTGCGGTTTACTGCCATCATTAAATAGTAGATTATATTCTTGTAATTCTATGTAGATCACAAAAACATCTTTAAAATAATGGTGATGTCGATACTCCACGAAGTTATGACATCTCAGCCAACCGTTTTCTTTAAGGTTTTATACGAACATGCATTGTAGTAGTTCCGTTTCATAGGAGCCTAGCATACTGGTAGTGTATCAAACAGGTTGCGCCGATGGTGTATCTATGCGTCAATTAGAGAAGTAGGCCGAGGCTCTATGATGTTTAAAGATGAAAAAGGTGTCAGTTTAATTGTGAAAACCGTGTTCCAATCACATCCTCGGAAAAAATCCACATTGATAAAATGTGGATACAATGTTTCTATTCAGTGTATGTGTCTTTATGTCGACACTGCCAAGATCTGCACTGTCGCTTAATCATATTAAAGAAATTTTACCCCGCCTCACATAGTTTTATTCATGGTTGTCAAAAAGTCTAAACTTGCCAGGTTCATCAACAGGTATTGAATTTTGATTTGTATTGGTAGAACACTTTTTTCTAATAATATTTTAACCATAAAAAATAAAAGTCAACATCTGGTAATGCACCAAGTTTTGACTTTTGACACCCACGACTGAAACTAGGTGGCGGTCTTTAACCCTTAGATGTCTGAATTTACCATTGTCATCTTCATCCACTACAAGCCGCGAATTGCTGTCGCAATTCTCGACTGGTAATGGATAAAGATGACTTGAGGTGGGTGACAATTTTTAGAAAATTGCCATGTATTGGTTAAAATTGCATGGATATTTTCCTTTTAAAACCCAAAATTAAATCTGCTTCCAGGTATGTAAAATGATGCTTTGATGCATCATGGAGGTTTAAAGGGTTAATTATAAGCATTGTCTTAGACACCACGTGGTGACTACCGCCGTCTGCTGTTGGAGCGTGATGTTGGAGCCGGGCGTGCTGTCTTGGTTTGGTTATTTCCCTTGATGCCTCTTATACCGGCAGGACTGGGGGACTTGCTGTGTGCAGCACGGCGCTTCTTCTTCACCTCCAACTCCACATTCACGTGCAGCTTGAAGTTGGGGAACAGCTCAGCGTGGTTCTCCAGCAGGGGGATGTAGTTGTACTGAGGAGGGATGGAGATATCTATGTCATCTTCCATCAGTAAGAGCTGCTTCTCCACCAGTACATATGTACTGTGTGATGTCAGGTGCTTACTGGCGTAGTCCAGACGGTGGGCGTCCAACTCCTTTACCAAACCTGAAATCACAAATCATATGCTTATGTTATGTTTTTTTATAATATCAGAATATACTATAGATCAGGTGATATTCGCGAGGTTTTATTTTTCGCGAGGAGGACAAATTCGTGAATTCAAGAATCTCGCGAAAATTATAATAGCGCTACTAAAGAAAAATAAAATTTAAACACGCGAAAATTACCAAATCTACAGTATGTAAAATAAAATCATTGAGTCCCCTGCCCCGTGTCTATAAATTTATGTTACCAAATGTGTCCGCATGATTATGTCATCAGTGCGACTGCATAAGGCAATGCCCCCCTTCTCAAAATTAAATTTCCTCAGCATCGATTAAAATTGTCAAATATTAGTATTTGACACTCTGAATTTATTAGGATAAATCGTGGGACATTTATTTGGACGGTCATATTTAAGACTTCCTCTCGAATAATCAGGTCGAAAATAGTTTATTTAGAATCAGTAACATTTCAGTTACATGCCAGCATGCTCGGCTCACAGGTCGCACAGTCATTAAAAAGTTATGGACATTTTTCGGACCTTGGGGTCCAGATCGCTCTCAGTCACCGACATGTTGAATTTTTCCGGTGGAACAAGTACATCAATCCACAGCCTCGGAGAGGACGGCACGACTAACTACGAAGTCCACATGTCACTGAAATATCAACAACGCTATATTCCGCTTGACAACAAAACAGCTGGGGTGCACCATTGTTTCTATTTTCTCACCTCACAGGATTGTAATGAATTACGCCTTTTGGGTTTCACTTTTAAAAAATTACCAACAAAAACAAAACTAGTAGTCAAGTTCGTCTTATGCTACAGAATATTTAGCTCAATCTCGTTTTGTCAGTTCCAAAGTAATCAATATTTATGACCCACCCTTCTTATATCACACACTCGCAAAAGGTATTTATCGAAAGCGAAAATGATTTTTCAGTCTACTGTGCATTATGTATATGCGGAGGATATTATACCCAGAAATTGATCTCTATATTTGCACAGACTTGGGCCTACCTTTGTACCACCAAATATTTTTTAGGCAATAGTTTTATATATAAGACACTTACTGTGCATATATCTATTCTACCATGTAAGCCCACACAAACACCTTCATTTCTATCCTTTATGTCTCTCTCTCTTGTGCTATCAATTGTTTATCTTCCATTGCTCTGAGAAGATTTGACCATTATAGAACATGGCCTAATTCTATTGTAAGTTGGAATATTAACAGATATGGCTCGAGGCGTGTGTGTTCAATCTGAATAGAACTGAAGCAGCAAACAATCTGTGGTACTGGGATAACAACAAAGCTTTCGACAGAGTTAAACTGCACGCACGGTACCTTGAACGTATATGTGGAGACGTCCGTGCAGTGGTATCCAAATGGCATGTTTATTTGTAGAAATAGTTAGCGCCATTAATACGTTTCTCAAATATAAATAGTGAATTAGGCAATCCCAGTGAACACGATATGTTGACCCAATGCTGGGTTAATGTTGGACCACAGTCTTAGACGTTGGACATTGGACATTGGACCGACATTGACCAAACATGACCCACAATGTGGTCAACTGGAATATATGCTACCACGTAATGAGCCCATGTGGAGGCATATCTAAATATATATAATAATGAAATGACTGATGTAGTGGATTAGCTTATTATTTCATTGTCGATCAATTTCATCGGAAAATGATCAGAGGTAAAATGAAATGAAATGAATCGGGCTTTAGGCCACCTTTGTGCACATATAGGCTAAACTGGGCCAGGAGAACCTCCTGAGGATGGTGAGATGATTGAGATGACACTGCCCTCCAGACACAGGATTCGAAATTCGAGCCCTGGCAGTCTGAGGCCGAGTACGCTACCTCTCGGTCACGGAGGCTCCCCACAATACTGACTTTCACACGTGGATGGGGAAGAAACATTTTTGTTTCTTTCAAACCGCCGGGACCGGGGACCGAACCCCGAGCTCTGGCGTGAAGGGCAGCGGTGCTAACCACTACCCTAGGGCCTCTGCCCGATGATCAGAGGTATAAACAAAATTATGTAGATTTCCACATATGATTAAGTTATCTATACTAATAATTCTACTCATATATAAGAGTATAACATTTCTCGTAACATGTTATAGATAGTTTACGAGTGACAAGAGATTTCTGCGAACACTTCAAAGATATAAAAAAGTGTATCACTTAGGAGAGAACTATGTCATCAGTTATGTTACACAACGAACACTATAACATATTAATTTATTAGCTGTCGACCTTTGAAGAATAAGTTGAAATAATGTAATATGAGATGCTGTTTTTGATAGAAAAACAATTACGTCATTTTAAACTGACTCGTCAATTTAATGTATCTGAAACTATGTGACATTCTCATAGTGTACATCACAAATCCTCATCATAAAATAATACATAGATATTTTAAAAAAATTGTATTTTTCCATCATAGCTTGTTTACAGGCATGCTTAGCATTTTTTTTTCTTTTGAAAAAACATACATTTTAATTGTACGAATAATAACGTTATCTTTATTGTGCTGTTCTTTTAAATCTAGTTAAATAAATATAGTCTGCTCATTTGACTCAGCTGGGCTAGTATCTTATAGATTTAATTACGCCAGGGATGGTGAGGTCTGTTGACTTAGTATTGCTGGACAAGGTAAAGTTGCCTGGCGCCTGCTCTATAATTTGCACATATGGTTGATGAAATCAGTCATCCTGTCTGCGGCATTGGTCGGTGTTTACTCTGTCATTCTCTTCCCAGCCTCCACAAGGATCATTTGCCATCCATCAGCCATCCAGACGACAACTCTATGTTAACCTTCTACATTCTGGTCATTACAGTAAATTATGGAATGTTATATAGTCTTTACATTGCATAAACACATTTATGACACGTTTAGCATGCTTGATAAAGCCCATCACATCTTAATATTTAGGATGTTTATTTCAGGTTGATTAAGTTATCACTTGCAATGAAACCCCTTTCTGTTAATTATTTATTTATTTCCAGACATCCTAATAACAGAATCAATCCAGTAAAATAATTAAACAGTATACAAATATAAACGGTTTTAAATATTAGTTGTCCTTGGTTTGTGATTCGCGTATAATTCGTTGAATATTTGAGCACAAAATATTGTATTTACAGTAATTACAATTATTAGCATTGAAAACAAATTTAGCATAAGACACTACACTTGCAGACAATACGGCGAGCGGGTAATGGTAACACTTAACAGTGTGGTCGTGATCTTCACCATTGTCTTCCTGCAGGCGAACTGTTGCAGGAATTGGCGACATACAAATAAAAAACACACACAAACAGTCCCCGTGCCGGACGGTCGATCTTGGCAAATATGAAAGGGTCCGTGGTTTCCGCCAGAAAGCGGGATTTAGTCGGCTCGGGACGACAGGAATCAATGAAGGCCGAGACGCGCATGTTGATTGATGAAACTGTACCTATCCCATAATGTGCACAGCGGTCTGAGGTCCGGCTGTGGATACCCTGTCCCGGGACAGGATCGGCCAGGTGATGAGGGGAGAGGTATATGATCCTGACCCCCTCTGACACACCTGTCTCCAGCTGATACTCAAGTGATCAGGTGCGAATTATAACACCTCCTCTGCTGAAAGAACACTTAACCACTTTCTCAAAATCTTAGAGATTTTTTTTCCGGAATGGGATATGATTCACAATAAAAACACCAAACTCTTTGCAAGAAACTCAAAACGTATCATGGGGGCGCTTATGTAGCCTACGTTGAACTAAGAAAAAATGAACTGTCACGTCCATTATCAAACTGGGAAAACATAATGAATGATACCTCAAAATTATTGTCTATTTTAAATACGAAGAAACAAAACTATTTTTCTGAATGAATGGTTTAATAATAGAACAACAAGAATTGCATTTATTCGAATCTTGTCAAAAGGTAAGAATTTGCACAAAAAATCTATATAATTGCTAAAAAAAATATTTTTTAAATACCAGTAACATCATTTCTATCATTTCAGTATAATATATTAACCCTTTGCATGCTGATCACGACTATAGTCGTTTTTAATCTGTTTTATTAGCCGATCAAATCACTGATATTGGGAATGAAATTAGTGCTTGAACATGAAGATTTGTAAATTTTTGGTCCCAAAATAAACAAATATGAGTAATTTTCAAGCACTTGAGATTGTGGATCGCGGTAGCGAGACACAACCTCAAATGCTTGAAAATTTAAAAATTGAAAATTTGAAAATTTAAATAAATTAACTCAGCAGGATAAGTGTTACCTTGCAAAGATAATTATTAATTACTAGTATTTTGTTACCGGTTTTGTGGATATCTATTTTCACCACTTGGAAATAATATATTATAAATAACTACTTTTGAATTTATGACTATTTTATCATGGAGTGATATCACCACCCAATAATGCCAGCTCTGTCAAACACAAGATGGCGGCTGAATGCTGGCCCGACGTCGTACGAAGTTGGGCCATCATTCATTCCTCATCCTGTATTTGCTAGGAGATGACGTAATGTTTGACCAGGCTGTTAAGAGCTCCTGCTAATATCACGCCTGACAGGCAATGATAGATTAGAACCTTTTATGAACGACAATCCCTGTGGAAATCCTGCATTACTCACACTGTATGTGGTATGTTATCACTATAATTCAAACGGTACGTTAGCATATCAGTATTGTTAATTAATGTAAAACCTTTTATGTATAACCTTCTATTATTATTTTTTTTTTCAAATCGCTTGATGAAAGTAACGCAATTAAGCCATGTGTGCCCTTTACCCCTGGGTTATGACAGCATTTCGTATTGCCTTCAGTGGCAGCACCAGTAGGCCTTACAGAAATGTTTGGACAAAATCGTGATATTTCCATTTGGTAAAATAATGCAGTTCTGGTGGGACTTTTTAACCCTACAGCCCGGGGATCGACTTTAGACGTCAGAATCTGACGCCTGTAGGCGTCATATTCTGACGTCTAAAGTCAATCTCCGCACTGAAAGAGTAAAATATTTATAATGGCCGTAGACCCATAACATAGGTATTCGAACGAAGCGGAAAAAGCTAACTAAGACATTTATGATGATTTCAAATTGAGAAAACCCTTTGTTCTCCATGGTTTATACACAAATATAATGGCGTTGTGAGGGCTATAGTGACCAAGCTCAACACTGCGCACATAATATTTTGTTCCCACATAACGACATGAACTTTTTCCTATGAATATGAATAAGAAAATAAATAAATAATGCGGCGGTTTTGATGAGCGAAAAATATGAATCTAGGAAAGTAAGCGAAGACCTGTCTATTTACTTTGCTAATCAATAAAGTGTATTTTTTATTAAAAGTTATGTTTATTTAGCTGATTTCTCACACACATCGGCTTTTTGGCGATGTGCAAATGGGGCCAATGTTTTGCCATATACATTTCAATAAATCTCGTGTCGAGGAATTGTTAGAGTGCATTAGTCAGTAGATATTTATTACATCCATTTAACGGTCTGTGAGGTCTCAATGTTTAAGTTGTCAACAACATCTATCAGATTATCGGATTTAGCTTTCAGAGGTTATGACAGCCTGTGATGGGAGTCCTAGACTTAATAATCCTTGGACTACATGTGTGAACCCTTTAAGGGCTGAATTATAGAATGTATTGTTTACCCAGTTGAAGTTATGTCATGATCCACAACTTCAAGTGGATAAAAAATATGTGCACAAGGTAAAACAAAATATATGTAAATCTAGTAAATTTAACCCTTTCAGTGCGGGGACCGTCTTCATACGTCAGAATCTGCCGTCTGTAGACGGCCGATTCTGACGCACTGAAAGAATTAAAATATTTCTATTGGTCGTAGACCCGTAATATAGGTATTCAAATGAATCAGAAAGAGCCAACCAAGACATTTATGATGATTTCAAATTGAAAAAACCTTTTGGTCTCCATGGATTATAAAAAATAATTAAGCGTTGTGGGGGTTAATGCAATGTTTATAGTTTATTTCTCCTTCAAATTGTTTATTAGACAAACAAAAAGGCTGAGCGCCGTTATAGAGGTGATCAGCAGTTAAAGGGTTAGCCATAATGATGTACTATATGTGTTAACCCTAAACCTACTAACGCGACTATAGTCGTTTTTAATCTGTTTTATTAGTCAACAAAATCACTGATTTTCGGAATGAAATGGGCCTTTAGGAATCAAGATTTGCAAATGTTTGGTCTCAATTTAATCAAATATCAGTAATTTTCACACCCTTGAAGTTGTGGGTCGCGGTAGCGAGACACAAGTTCAAGTGGGTGAAAATTTAAATGTTTTTTTTATATTTATTTAGCGCTTTAAGGGTTGAGCCAGATGTTTAATGAGCACCTTAATATGTAACTAAGCCGGTGATTGCACTAAACGGTCCGGTGGTATTATTGTTATGAACTAATGGGATATAATCTTGATCCCATTGGCGTATCATAGATCATCGTACATGTATATAAGTATAAGGTACCACCTGGCTTAACCTTTGTTCTGCTAGACTCGTAGATATATGTTTAAAGCAAATCTTAGCCTGGTCACATACCACTGAAATTTATCAAATGAAATGAAACGAATGGGTTTTCGGGCCACCTTTGTGCACTTATAAGCTGAACTGGGCCAGGAGAATCTCCTGAGGATGGTGAGATAAATGAGATGATACTGCCCTCCAGTCACATGATTCGAAATTCGAGCTATGGCAGTCTCAGGCCGAGCACGCTACCTCTTGGTCACACACACACGATATCCAGCTTTCCAAGTAGGCAGCTTTAATCACTGCACCAAGGCCGTGGAAGTGCAATTAAAGCGGTCTTTCGCTTCACAGGTTCATAATATTTAATTCTGACGGACCCCACTCCTTGCGGGTGAGCCATGCGGGTGGGCCTACGATCTGTGCTCCATGAATCGTGACGATCCACCTACTCTAATCAAATAATTCAATTCGAGACAACACTAATTTTCTTAAATACAAATATTTTTTGTCATTTGAAGCTGGATATTGCGTCAGCAATTCCAGCTTCAAATGACGAAAAATACTTACTAATAATTATCCAGAAAAATGATTAAGTTCGGTCAACCTTTTGCGATTATGGCCCAATATTAAACCAGCATTGGTTCAACGTGTCATGTTAGCAGGTGCAGATCAATTACAACATGACTCGACATAATCCGATATGGACAGCTGTTTGATGTAGCTTAACTGATATGTATGTAGACCGATGTATCACTAATATAGGATTCACGTTTGTGATCCCAATATTTGTTTCTACTTGTTGTTTTGTCACTACGCTATATAAATAATTACTGATTGACAATGGTATATATATTTATATGGTATATATATTTTTTTAAATAAATAAATAAAAAACATTAAAAATATGAAACCAGCGTCCTCATATTCGAATATTTAGATTATTTACATTATTTTGATTATTTAAACAGGAGTTTGACGTATTATTTCCTGTTGTAAGTAAGGATATTGTTTACAACATGGATCAACACAATATGGATAGTTGTTGATATAACTAATAAGTATGTTGAACATCACTAATATCGGATTTAGGTTTGTGGTCAAAGTATTTGTTTCTGCTTGCGTTGTCATCCATTACTTAGGGACGTACTTTTTTATATCTGAGGTAGGGGAGGGGGGGGGGGGGTGTGTGGTAAGGTTTTACTTATAGTCATGAATTTGACTTTGTTCTAGATATTTTGTTTCTCGGAAAAATAATTGTCATGGCAATGCTATCCCCCAAACTATTAAACTGCAGGACTGGGTTTTAAAACTATTTTTCTTCTTTGAGCCTCCTGAACACATTTTTTTGTCTGTTTTTACCAAATTATTTATCGGTTATCAGCATTTTTTCTCAATAAGTGGACAACAAATTTTCTTTCAAAAAATATTATCTGTCAGATATCAAAAGTTTCGTCCTTACAATTGAAAAAAGTAATACTGACTAAAATAAATTTGCCTGATATTTCGAATAAAATTAACTCCTATAGAAAACATCACAATACATTAAAATAAGAGTTAAGGGCTTCAACTTGATATATTAAACTTAGGTGTTTTATAAAATTAGGAATTTGTCACTCTCTGTGAACTGAGAAATGCGGAAGCAATTGACAGCGCACCGGAAATTAAAATAATTATGAAAAAACTTTACGATAGGTATAAGATTAATTAATATAAGGCATGTAGTGATGTCAGACACTACTTATGTTAGAAGGGTAATTATGAGCTGTCAGAAAGAATGACACAAGAGGTTGATAAATACAAGAGGTTGATAACTATCACAAAAATACAAATATATAGGACACGGAAGCGACATCCTAAAACACGTATGTAACTAGAGACCAGAGTGATCTCTTCAATGATTTATGTTTTGCAGAATTGCGCACAACGTCTTGAGAGTTGGTCGGTATAGCCAAAGATACTATAGCCCAGCATCCACGAACTGTTCACTTTATGTTGGTTTAAGCATTATGTTACTATGCCTATATAACTGTTTCAAGCATATTTCAGATCAATAGAAGTAACATTAAATTTGATAAAACAGTTTTTGGTAAATGCTTAGTTGATCCAATAATTAAATATTAAAGTCTATTTTTCATAAATAGAAATATTTTTGTAACGTTGGCCCAACATTAAGCCAGCATCGGTCTGAACCTCTCGTTTCTGCAGAGATAAGAGTTTGGAGGTGAGGGGGTTAATATTTTTTTCGTGTATTAATTGACTCTCCTAATACTAATACGAGAGTCATATTGAAAAGACCCTTTGGTATCCATGAAATAGGGGCGGATCCACAATTTTGAAAAATCTAATCACGTTTGAGGCACCACCACCTTAGTAAATGTCGAGCGGATCCGGAATTATCAGTTACATAGTATTTTCACTCATTTGAAGCTGGAATTGCTAATACGCAAAGTCCAACTTCAAATGGCAAAAAATTTTCTATTTATGAAAAATCGACTTCTCGTAAGTTGAATTTTGTATTAACTGATCACGACCTACTTTATCTATTTCAATGATATTTAACCCTTAATATATTTAGCGCGAAATTAAAAAAATAAACTTTATTCACTGTGAATTACTATCGAAGTTTCCACACGACAGTAAATAGATATGATCTATTTTAACGATTACACCGCTAAGTAATAGACATTTTCCACCCACTAAACCGCGACCCACAACCTCAAGTGGGTGGAAAATCACCCACCTACATTTTAGGTAATGAAATGAGTATTTTACCATCAAGATTTGCAAATATTTGGTCTCAAAATAAACAATTATGACTAATTTTCACTGAAAATTAGTCATAATTGTTTAATTTGAGACCAAATATTTGCAAATGTTGATGTTCAAAGACTCATTTCATTATCAATAATGCTGATTTAACCTGCTAATAAAAAGGCTCAGCGCTTCAAGGGTGAATTTAAAATGTAGTTTGATTGAAAACGTCTGTAAATCTATCTATCAGGACAAGGGTTACTCTGGGTTTCTTAACCAGTGAACACCATACCTTTCTCCGTGTTAGTACAATGTTGGGTTATCGTCGCCGACGAAAGCCCAACATTGTGCCAACACCGGTGCAATGTTTCCTGTTTTTTGGGCAGTCTCTCAGTGAGCAAGTAAACCACTAATTATTCTCGCTTCCCAGAGAACACGAAACCTTGACCCAATGTCGTTTTGCTGTCGGAACACCGTCTACGACGCTGGCCCAGCATTAAAACAACATTGGTTCAATGCATCGTGTGTCTGTCAGTGATATATGGCCAAGCAGTGACAGACGTAATCCAGAATCTACTCATGTGTAAAGGCAATTACAAAAACAACTGAATCAATATCGATAAACAAGACATAACAAATAGCTAACTAATCAGTGGTTTAATTAAAAACTTACAGAGAAAGATAGATTATTATTAATAATCTCAGAGTCATGGCTACCGATAAGCATGACTTAACAATCATCATTATTTAACTTACACATAATATTTCCTTGCTTAATTCTACTGTCATCTGAATTAAACTTTACAACTTTGACAACATGAACTGATAAGGAATTCTTTTGAAAGAAAGGTATTAGAATACAAACGTAGTAGTAAATCCTGGAGCCTTATATGCACTACCGAAATGCACTACCGATCTACCGAAATCGAATTTACCGCTTTGTTAAAAAACCTACCTCAATAATGAAATCACGATTATTGGCTTAATCAAATCAAGGGATGTCGTTATTCTTAGCTTAATTAAAGGAGACAGCACCAATCTACGGCGAATAAAATGTACAAAACAGAAAATGCAACGTCGAATGCAGGTTAAAAATAAATATAATATTCAGTTTGAAAAAACGAATACGTTACGTCAAAGTATGGATTTTTGAATGAAATAATGATTTTGATCGCTTGTCTAAATAACTCTCTGAATGTTATTATTTTATTATTACTTTGCTGTGGAGACTGTGATTTCAATGCGTGTCTGTCTAAATTAACTAATACATTATTAATTACACAGATACATGCTTCTTCTGAACTAGCTACAATCAATATAAAATAACTCAGCTGCAATAAGAAGTGAAAATTGGTGTAAGTTTTGCAATTTATTTTAACGAACAAATCAGCTCACACACATAACGCTATAATTATGCGATAAACAAAACAGTTAATCAGCTTGTCTGTTCATTAAGAACAGCATGTCATTCTCACAATAACTTATTTATTAGCATATAAATTTATTGAAAGTGTCATCAGAGTGAGAATTATGATATTTTTTTCAGTCAAGTGTTTAAATTTTGTAATACTTCATTTCACATAAGCGTTGAAGGATTATTTTGCCTGATAAATTACGAACCAATCGTCGTTTTTTTCTGTTAGGTATTTAACCCTTATGTTGCCAGGACCGTATATATTATATATGCGTTTTCAAGAAAATTTCAGACCAGATAAATGCAACTCTAACTTCTAAATGTTTTGAGGTAGATGCTTACTTAGTTAATTTAATAATCAAATATTGAACACGTATCTTTTTGGATAAATATAATTTTTTTTTGTCATTTGAAGTAGGAAATTGCGTTAGCAATTTCAGCTTCAAATGTATTAAAAATAGTCCAAAAAAATTCGGCAGCACTAGGGTTAATGTACTATAAATTTCGATTTAGGAATGGTGTCCTAATATAAAGCCGCATATAGTTATAAATAATGACCTTGAAATTTTCAAAAAATAAACTATTATTTCTTGTTGACTTTACTTCGTTCTAAGAAAGATGCTACGCAACTATAGTTACCCACGAATAGCGTCAATATGAAAAGGTTTAGCTAGCGACAAAATTTGATCTTAATGGAGGTCTACCAAACCATGCATTTACGGTTGAATAAACTTTCTTCTTCTTCTCTATTGTGTTTTGTTTATAACTATGTTACGTTCGTGTTTGTTATATATGAGGTTGATAACTAACTAAATGTGTGCGTTGTACGGGGCTTAACGCCACTTTGTGTGTATTGAGAAACTCTAGAAAACGTGAAATACATAATTGAACACCAAGAAAAGTGGGCTATGTGTCAGTAATTGACTGCGTTAGTAGGGAAACCAGAGGTCATTGCTAGGTGAAATAGTTGACTTAGAGTAGTTATTGTGTTGTGGTGAGCGCATAGACCAGTCAACTGGACGGAAAGGCCTGGCTTCCGTTTTCTGGGCATTTTCTTTGTGACCATTCATGGATCTGTAACTATTATGGTGGACACAGGTGACTGGACCGCTATAATCCCCGTGACAAGCCCCCCCCCCCCCTCCCCTTCAGTCCACCCTACCTCATACATGTGGCACTACGACATGATATACACATTAACGAATAGAAAGCCATGGCGATCAAAACAAAAGAATGAATGGGGGCTTCAACCTTTACAACGCTGAAATATTTTTTACAAAAAACATGTAAGCCAAAGGGTTTCTTTTAATTTGAAATAAGCATAAATGTCTCAGCTAGCTCTTTCTGCTTGGTTTGAATATTTATGTTATGGTTGTACGGCCATTATAAATATTTATTTTTTTCAGCGCGGGGACAGTTTTTCTACAGACGTCAGATCCTGACGTATAAAGACGGTCCCCGCGCTAAAAGAATTAATGAATAAAAAGCCATGGCAATCAAAGCAAAAGCGGGAATGGGGCTTTAAACAACTTTCATGGAGATACAGGCTAAACTGGGCCAGGAGATCATGAAATGCTGTGATAAATCAGATGACACCGCCCTCCAGACACAAGAGCAAAATTCGAACCCTTGCAGGTACTGAGTTTACACGAGGCGTTGGCCTAATGCTGGTTTAATGTTGGGCCAACGTCGTGGACGAAGGATCAGCATTTAACCAACATTGGGTCAATTGCTCGTGAACGCTAGGGTATAAATCTATTCCAATTATCCCTTTCAATTCTGAATTTACAATGTGATCTTCACCCAAGCCGCGAATTCCTGTCGCAATTCTCGACTTGTAGTGGATGGAGATGACTTGAAGTGGGTGAAAGTTTCAAGAAAATTGCCATGTATAGTATCGATAAAACAGATTCATGGAAATTCTCCTTCTAAAATCTCTCAGTTGTAGGAAAATTCAGTCTGTTTTCATAAATGTAAAATGAGGCTTTGATGCATCACGAGGGTTTAAAGGGTTAAAGTGCTAATCGTGTCTATAGCCGCTGACTAAATACAAAAAATACAATTTGAAAGATAAACTGATGAGTGATTGCCAGTCTGGTAAATTTAATACAATCACTCATTAGTATCTGGATCTGCATGTACACACACAGCCAAACCAGAGTAGCATCAGGTAATAAATAACTCCCCTTAGGAGTTATGAATCAGGTCAAAAATGACTCCATTTGGGAGTTATGAATTGAGTCAAAAAGTTATGAGTTAGGTCAAAAGTAACTCCCCATTGGAGTTATGAATTAAGTCAAAAAGTTAAGAATTAGGTAAAAAATAACTCCCCTTGGGAGTTATGAAACAGGTCAAAAAGAATTAGGTAATGTGAATAACTTCCCTTGGGAGTTATGAATTAGGTCAAAAAGTTATGAAATAGGCTAGGTCAAAAATAATTCTTCTTGGGATATGAATTAGGTAAATTATAACTCTTTTTGGAAGTTCTTCTCCAATGGCGACAAAAATGAAACTACTCCATAAGGGAGTTAATAAATGCCTTTTCCAGGAGTTTCGCTAGTATCTAATGCCCACAACACATCCGACTTGTCTGTATATGTTGTACAGGGAGACACACAGAGAGACAGAGAGAGTGATTTACACAGTCAATACAACTGATATATTATAGACATTTATCATAGAGAGAGCCCGCCACATGTCACATGGATCGCACACTAAACCGATCCCATGTCAATCTATATGGATCTGATAAGGACCTCACACTCCAGTGTACAGCCAAAACCCAGTAAATACCCAACAAAACAAAACATTTGTATAACATTTATACAATGTTGGACCAACGTCGAAGACGTTGAGCCAACGTTGTATAAATGTTATACAAATGTTTTGTGTTTGCTGGGTACTTACTTAGAAAGTGTATAGTTACTGCCTTTTGGCTTTGTCCGACCGTATAGAGTACCACACTGTAGCTGATCGCTGTAAATAAACACGCGCGTGTGTTGTCACGTGTTACCATGACAAATATAAGTACTTCCTGGTTTTCTTCAGTTTTTTCATGATTTGAAGTGCCTAACCTGATAACACTTCTATCTATGTTTATCCTTGGTGTTTGTAAATCGTTTTTATATAATGTCAAAGAGTGGTGAATTTTACCATCAAATAGTCGTCATATAATTATTTGTATTTAGCTTAATTTTATTATATTTTGATTTGTCATAACAATTGGGTTGAGCAGCGTTAATCATAAAAGCGTCTACAAATGATATAATTACTCAATTACTAGCAATAAAGAATATGCTCAATTAACCCTTTCAGCGCGGAGACCGTCTTTAGACGTCTGATTCTGACGTCTAAAGACAATCCCCGCACTGAAACAGTAGAATATTTATTATGGGCATAGACCCATATACATGATATAGGTATTCAAAAGAAGCCGAAAGAGCTAACTAAGACATTTTTGATGATTTCAAATAAAAAGCCGCTCTGGTCTTCAAGGCTTATAAAAAAAACACATTTTAGCGCTGTAAGTGTTAAAAACCGTGTTACGACTGGCAAACAATATCAGATCTCAGGAGACCTCCGCGAAGACCGCCTACCACGAGGAATAATAACTGATTACAACATTAACTACATTAGGATAGTATAAGCCTAATAACTTTCAGTAAAATTTTACTCTACAACAATTTCATTGAAATATGTTTTTTGTGCTGATTAAAAACTAATTATGTTCACTCTCTATATATTTGAGCTGACTTTTCATTTCAATTCATGTTTCATTATTACAAAATAGCTTCTACTCTACTCTAGTCTAAACTGATTATATTTACTCTCTATATATTTAAGTTGCCTTTTCATTCTAAGTCATGCTTCAATTATAAAAATGTTCTTTCGGACTCTTTTTGAAGTTTAGAGAAACATCCATTGTATCACAATCATGTTTTAATGTAAAACTAAACACAGTTTTAATGTGAAACAAAATTGTTCGATGAAGCAGTGTAGGTGAAATATGATATTATGCTCTCTGAATACATTACTATATTCTAAACTTCCTCTTGGCATTTTACGTGATGCATGTTTGCGACGCTGGCCCAAAATCAAACCAACATTGGTTTAACGCCTATTGCTTGACGGGGTACGTATCTGATAATTTATCATATTTTCATTTACTTTAAGGTGAGAATTGATAGCGCCATTCCCATCTCGAAGTAATAAGTCATCTGTGCTCTTCACACATTGCCCCTGGTCACTGGACCTGTTCTTTCACGTGCCATTTCAACTCCCTTTTGGAGCATACAGCACTGCAGCCATTTCGGCGCTAGGACCTTATCGCACACATTGCCACCTCTGTCCTACCAGGTACTCATTTACACCTGAGTGAAGTGAAGCACGTGAGGGTGAAGTGCCTTGCCCAAGAAAACAGCATGTCCCAGCATTGAGAGGGGGGGGGGACCTGCTATTTATTTGACAATCCTGCATCAAGCAAGTAAACGGAAATCATCCAGTTTTATGCAATACGCAAGTGTCTTATAACGTGACAATACGATCGTCTTGCTTTGACCCTTAAAGCGCTGAAATATTTTCGTGTGAACCAGTGTTTTTTTCAATTTGAAATCATCATAAATGGCTCAGTTAGCTCTATCCGCTTCATTTGAATACCTACGTTATGGGTCTATGGCCATTGTAAGTGTTTTAATTCTTTCAGTGCGGGGATCGACTTTAGACTTCAGAATCTGACGTCTACAGACGTCAGATTCTGAAATCTACAGTCGATCCCCGCACTGAAAGGGTTAATAGGTAGTACATTAATGCTATTTAATATGTCGGGTGACGCATATCATCTAAAGTGTTGAACTTAACTCGGTGAACGCGAGACATTAACAAATTGTTTCAATGTTGGTCCACCGTCTACGACGCTGGCCCAACATTAAAACAACATTAGATGAATGTGTCATACTTGGTAGGTACGTTTCTTACCTGTTTCGTCAGATAGGTCCAGTAGTACCGGCGTGTTGCCGTACCCGGTACGTCTCTTAATGCTGTTCAGCAGGTTCACCACGGCACAGCTTGGGTTACACACCAAACTCTCATTGTGACCGTACTTTACTGTGATAAACATGATGAGATAGGAAACTCTGAAATGTCCTAGCAAGAATATAGTAAAACTATATCCCTGGTCCTATAGAGCATGCACGGTAATCCAAAACCAGGTGTGAAATACTGTATTTATTCACAACTATCGATATGATACTTTGTGAGCAGAGTGATATAACTGTAGTCGCTCATTAACTATAAGATATCATCTTCTGAGATTGTATATTTCCCTGTTATGCTCTGATATTGCTGTGTATTTAGTTTATCTTTGTCATACACCTGTCAGTGATTGTATTGAGCCCCCTGTCTGGATTCCACCATATCCCGATCACCTACACCGACGTGCTGCCCCTCTCTGTGTCACCAGCTGACGGAGTCTATACACTCATAAGATCCCTATAAGTACATATAATATCACACGGATCAGCGAATCCCCTGTAGGTATGTGTGTAGCTGTGTGTACACAACCTGCACGTGTATTATACACCTTGCCAGGTGTACGTCGCGGATTGTAAGCACACCTTGGACTCTTTGAGATCCCCGCCTGCACTCTGTGATATGAGTACCAGCGGTAGCAGGCCTACCTATTACATGACATGTACACAGCCACTGATCCAGTCACCCATGTTTACCCGGCTTTCTAAGTCCATGGCGGGGGGCGTCTTCTGGCTCAGCCCGCGACCGGGGGGGGGGGGTGTACCCACCTACGTCTTAGTGACAATCCATGAAGTCAAACAGAGCGTTGTCAGGACTTGTCTCACCTGTCCTCATACTCCATATCCCATTAACCCTTACAGCCCTGTGTCATCCATTAACCCTTAAAGCGCTGAAATACTTTTGTATAAACCATGGAAACCAAAGGGTTTTTTCAATTTGAAATCATCATAAATGTCCTAGTTAGCTCTTTCTGATTGATTTTAATACCTATGTTATGGGTCTACGACAATTAGAAATATGTTTACTCTTACAGTGCGGGGGTAGAATTTAGTCGTCAGAATCTGACGTCTACAGACGTCAGATTTTGACGACTAAAGTCGATCCCCGCACTGTAAGGGTAAAGCCTTAAAGCCCTAAATTAAATAATTTATATTTTCACCCACTTGATGTTGTGTCTCGCTACTGCGACCCACAACATCAAGTGGGTGAAAATTACTCATATTTGTTTATTTTGAGACCAAAAATTTGCTGTTTGAACGCACAATAACTCATTGCCAATAACAGTGATTTTATCGGCAAATAAACAAATTAAAAACGACTACAGTCGTTTTAATGTTTAAGACGTTATATTCCATATGCCACCAACCCTTATAGAGCGCTGTGTCATTCATCAAGACGCCCCCAACCCTTCACATACCGGCGACTCCATAATATTTTTAATCATTGAGAGCTTTAAATTAACACAGCAATTCTCACCTCACAATTATTAAAAATGACTTAATCTCAGCATGTTAAATTTACAAAACCAACACACAGTCCCAGCAAACACAAGGCATTTGTATAACATTTATACAACGTGGGTCCAACGTCTTCGACGTCGGAGCAACATTGTATAAATGTTATACAAACGTGTTTACCTGGGTGTAAGCTAACAAATGGCTGTCTTTAATAAAAAGTTGGAGATGAATTTTATAGAATGCCCAAGTTTGTAATACATCAACGTGAAGTCTTTTATTATGGATAACCATATTGTACTGTGTTTTTTTTGTAAATTTAGGAAGCTTAAATTTGGTAAATCACACGATTAAATATTAACTTCTTAACTAGTTAGGATATAATATAGAAGCCGATATAAGAACGCTCATTAAACACTTGAATCAGTTTTATAACTGATAAGATTAGCCTTGAACTCTGGAGCTTTATGTCTTACCAAGACAATACGAGATGTTGAGCCACCATTGTTGGCTCAATGTTGGGACAGCGTCGCAGACGGTGGCCCAACATTGAGGCAACAATGGCTCAATGTCTCGTGTTTGTTGTTAAAAAACAACGATAAAATTTACTGTTGACTTCCCAGAAAAAACGTCAGCTTGTCTAGACGCCAATCCCTCTGTATAATCCAGTGGATAGTCAAGTAGCCAAACAAGGCTACTGGTTGTCCTTTTAATCGCTGGATTATGCCTTTAAATTTCAAGAGGATTAGAATGTGTAAATGAATCGTGCTTTAGGCCACCTTTGTGCACATATAGGCTAAACTGGGCCAGGAGAACCTCCTGAGGATGGTGAGATGATTGAGATGACACTGTCCTCCAGACACAGGATTCGAAATTCGGGCCCTGGCGGTCTGAGGCCGAGCACGCTACCTCTCGGTCACGGAGGCTCCCCACAATACTGACTTTCACACATGGATGGGGAAGAAACATTTTTTGTTTCTTTCAAACCGCCGAGACCGGGAACCGAACCCCGAGCTCTGGCGTGAAAGGCAGCGGTGCTAACCACTACCCTAGGGCCCCCGCCCGATTCGAATATGTATAGGCCCAGTAAACACAAAACATTTGTACAATGTTGGACCAACGCCGAAGACGTACAAATGTTATAAAAATGTTTTATGTTTGCTGGGAAGCATATAAAAATGCCTCGCTGACTGCAACCTCATGCTTTTGAATATTTTTTTCATCAGTTTGTATCCCCAGTCATAGCAGGGGTGGATCCAGGATTTTGAAAGTGGGGGAGGGGGGCGTTTAAACACTAAAAAATAGATGGTAATCAAAGAAAATACGATATATTATTCTGGTAGAGTAATGCCTCTGGTAAAAGTAAAAGTAAAAGTGTCAAATATCAATATTTTGGCACATTTGATCGATGCTTTTATTTAGTTTTGAAAAAGTAAGAGTCCGGACACCCCCCCCCTCCGAATCCCCTGTCCCGCTCTGGATCCGCCACTGTATATGGTCAACGTCTCATGTTTTCTGGGATATCCCAACAAACACGAGACCTTGAACCAATGTTGTTTTAATGTTGGGCCTGCGTCGTAGACAATGGACCAACATTAAAGCAACATATAGGCCTAGGTGAATGCACCGTGTTTGTTGGCTTGATATGATTGTCTCGCTTGAATCTAATGCAGAATAAATTAATTATTCCAAATACGATTAGTTTTGTGCATGTTGGCTTGTTAAAGATTGAATAGCCAGTGATTAACTCCTTAGACATTAATACCTTTCAAGACCACTACAATACTATATTATATAAACATATACATGACACATACCTCTCTGTGTATGATCATTCTCTATCAATTAAATGAATATAATCACGTATTTTCAAGGAATAAAATTTGTACGTGGCTAATTTTCTAACTACACGCCTATTTTCTGTTGACATCAATTCTATAAAGTTTTGCATACTTGGTCACCCATGGGGATATATAGGCCTATTTTCTTCTCGGATCTCTATAGCATGTCACATCACGCGTCTCAGGGAGGAAAGGGTGCCTTGAACTAATCTATGGCTTTGTGAAAGACACTTTGATTGGCTGCAGTGAGAAGTGAGGTCGGAGTGCCGTGTGCAAACATATCCCGCCACTAACAATATACCGCGAGACAGCGCGCCGCAGAAAATTTGTCATGATCAACATCCCTATTATTGATTGTCATCCGCGCAATTCCGGATCTTTTCTTTGTAGCCGTAAAGTAAATAGTGATGTTGGCACGGGGTGAAGGTCCGGACAAACGGCCTAGCAGACAGCGCCGATGAACGGGCATAACGGGCTGTTCAATAACTTGAACACGTCTTGTGGTTGTTCTAACTTAAACCGCATTATAGAGCTATTGTTTACCTTTTGCTCATTATTTCAAGACTATTGTTAACTTTCAGGCTTATTGTTTACTTTTTGATCATTTATTCACCAGAGATTAATTTAACCGTGGTGCTTCTGAATGAATATATGTAGTTACCACTATTTTCTCACTTTAATTATGCTACCTATCCTAGAAAACCACTGATGCTGCTGCTCTGCTTAACTGATCATCGATTTGTTAAAATAAACTTTTCACCCACTTGAAGTTGTGTTAAATAAGATATCTTAGCGCTTTGAGGTTTTACCCATTATGACAAGTCTCTCTCCATTGCAGGCCCGCCGCGGTGGCCCATCAGGGTTCGACCGGTTGTTGATCAACGTGGGCCTAGAGTGTGCAGTTGTGCATTTAAAAAACTTGATATCTTAAAAAATAGTTTTTGATAATTATATGTTTACACAAGAATTCATTATAGAGGTCTAAAAATCTTACACATTAACAAAACCAAGTTGCAGAGTAATGCACCTCTAACCCTTAAAGCGCTAAGCGCGACTGTAGCCATTTTTAATGCGTTGTTTTAGCCGATCAAATCACTGTTGTAGGGAAAGAAATGAACGTTTACACATCCTGAATTGCAAATGTTCCGTTTCAAAGTAAACAAATGTGAGTAATTTTCACCAACTTGAAGTTGTGGGTCGCGCTAGCGAGACACAACTTCAAGTGGGTAAAAAAATAAATGATTTAATTAAGCTCTTTAAGGATTAATACAATTATACAATAAAAGTTAGTTTTTGATCGATACAGATCAAAAACTAACTTTAATTGTATAATTGTATATTTTGATTTCTCATCGTGTTTATTCATACTCAAAATTTATACCAGTATCATAATAAAGCTGAGCTACGTTTATTTCGTGTGATGTATATTATAAATGTATATTATAAGCCACCCAGATCCATGACAAAGGTATCATTGCACTATTAACTTTACCTAATCCTCCTTACATCAGTGCACGTCTAATCCATACTGGCTGTGCTGATTGTAATGTGATACCTTTATTTATCCTATTAGTCACTGCCGACTGACCACGCTGTGTAGTGTACATTAAATGCGGACCCGACATGCGAGAGGCTGGCATAAGGTTGCGCAATAATTGGGATATCTATACAAAGCAGGCAAGATTCGTTGTCCCAATGGTGATTAATTGTTGGTCCAGCGTCGTAGACGATGGGCCAACAATAAATCAACATTGGGGAAATGCCTCGTGTTTGCTGGGAACTAGCTCTAATGATCTCCTGCAAACACCAATGCGGTAAGAATGTTGGGCAGGCGTTGTAAGCAGTGGGCCAATGTTAAACCAACATTGATTCGCGGTTTTGCGCTTACTCGGTCTTTACGAAATTAACGCAATAAAGATGGAATATTGTAGCCATTATACATTGTATTGATTTTGTACCATTAATATTATTTATGTTATTTTTTCTTAATTTTTTATTCGCTTTTAAGGTATAGATAGTCCATAAATCAATTTATATAAATAAGAATACTGGCAGATTGTGCTAGAATTTAAATAAACATTTACAGTTACGTAAAACACAGAAACACTCACCGCGACAAGGCTCTAAATTATGAATTTATAAATACAGTGGCGACCCGCTATATATAATAGGACCATCTGTGATTGTATTCATACCATTAATAATTTCTGATATTTTTTCTTTTTCACTCGCTTTTAAGTTATTGATAATAAATCAATTCATGTAGATAAGAATAATAGCAATTGTGCTAGAATTTAAACATACACAGTTAAATAAAACACAGTAACACTCTTCACTGCGACCAAGGAGGCCATAAAACCTCCTTGCTGCGACATGGCTCTGAATTACGAATTTATAAATGCAGTGGAGACCCGATTAAAGGACCATCTTTGGTACTGACTGAAATTGGTCTCATTATTGAGTCGGTCCGCTTTGTGAATCCAGTCAATTTAGAATGAGATACAAGTCAGTCAGTTTATATATGCCTTATTCTGTGTTGATCCTAAGTTCTTTTATTAAACTAATGCATTGACTATTCCGTCACGATTAAAAAAAAACACAATTATTATTTTTTTATTGAATGTAGAAAATATATATTACGTTCAGTGTGCAATAGAATCATGATTGTTTAAGGTGATTATTAGTAGTGGTGAACGGGAAATCGATCAGCCGTGATTTACCCTGTGGGGTGTAACTTACATTTCATAAATTGGATATAATTTATACTTCTTCTGATAATTATTCTGTTAAATAACTGAATCTAATACAGGAAGCAAATATAGAATAGTTATGCTTTGTTTGGTTTGGTTATATGGTCTTGCTAACAATGTGTGAGTCTTTTGCACCGCAGATGTGTAATCATACTACATTGCATGGTGTCAATCCAATCCCATTAACACTAATCCCTGTCACATATTATGATGAATTAAGTAAACAAAAACAGCCCAAGGAGTTAAAAAATATAGAATTATAATTTCATGGTAATTTTGTTCTTTTATAAATATGACAATGTATGTTTGCATCACTTGTATTAATTATCTACTAGTTCGACATCAATTTATATCAGTACTATAATATACCTTCATGCAATGTAACAAATTGTAAAATATAAGAAGTTGACTCAATTTGTGTTGTTTTATCTTGCTGAGATAAACGTTCAGACTAAGCATCGTTAGCTGGCGCTCGCGTTCGATAAATTATTTTGAATATTATTAACACTAAGCTAAGACACTACACTGGATGCTGGGAACGCAACCAATATATGTATGGTGGGATAAAGCCAGTTAGAAAATAATTGACTATTGTGTGAATTATCTCTTCAGCGCTGGTTCATCACGAGATCCAGTCGGAGCTGACCGCTTAGTGGATCCTGCCAGTGCTGGCCCTCTTAGTGGTTCCAACCAGTGATGGTCCTGTTAGTGGATCGAGCCAGAGCTGTTCTCTTAGTGGCTCCAACCAGCACTGTCATAGTCCTATTGGTTTATCCAGTCAGCGCTATTCCCTTCAGTTAATTCAATCAAGTTAAATTTTATATGCTATTTGATTCAATATTATTTATTTTGTTTGGATTTTATAATATAATAGCACCACCACCCCATGAACTACACATTTATTGTTATGTATATTTAATGCTATATATAATGACAGTTATTTTGCTAAAATCTGTGAATTAGAGTGCATTAGTTAAGCAATTAAATGCATTTTGTTAAACAGTTGATATATTATAATAAAAATAAAAATAAATATAGGTTGTCTAACATACAAGGGAGGAGTTATAGTCTGGCTCCCTTGCGACGTTTTCTTATAGATCAGAACAATTAATCATTAGCTAAAACTGAAGTAATATACTATAATTGAGCACGTTGATTGAAAGGCAGTCTCATGTATAAATCACCCATAGGTGAGCCATTATTCAGTGCCATTATCGGCGTGCTATAATAAGTATATGAACGCAATTATGGCAATAAATAAGATAACGACATTTGTGTTGCTTCAAACAATCTGACACATTGTGGTAATAACTGTTAATGGTCTCATTCTTCAGTACACCATATAATCATACACACATCTGTGATACTCCACCGTGCAAAGACAATCTGCAGTAGCATATCAGTACACTAATAACGTTAGCATTTGATTTTTGAGAAGAAGAGCAAAGGGTAGTAAAAATCATTAAGCCCTTCCTTGAAAACCACATTAGAGACAAAATAAGTGTGTTATTACATGGCTTTGTACGTTAAGGACTAACTAAATGGTGAATAAAGAATGTCCGTATTATTTAGTGGCGACACGTCTAGGCTGAACAGAAATAATTCTGAAAAACGAACAAAGAGGTAATATTAGCAATCATCTACATACCTTTCAAACATTTCACCCCACGTAAGCTATATTTCTGGACACAAGTCGAAATATCTTATATATTTGAATAATAAATGTCACTTTCACTCACCTATATATGTGTGACATTTTTAATCACTCTTCTAATATCACAACAAAGAGGCAATATCAACAATCATCTACATACCCTTCAAACATGTAACCCAACGTCAGCAATATTTCTGGAAACAAGTCGACATATCTCGTATATTTGAGTAATAAATGTAACTTTCGTTCACCTATATATTTACTGACTCATCTAATATCATCGTTAATTTAAACATAAACTTAATTTGATTTTATATGATGCATAATGCTCTACATTTAGTCTCATTCACTTGCATTATTAAACATGTTAAGACCTAGTATATAATTATGGACATTTCGTACCAAGTATGGGATTCTTTTCTCGACCAATGAGTGCCTGCCAATCACATGACGATATCAGCAAATCACCATCATCATTCAGCTGTCACTTAACCCTTTAAGCCCTCACGATGTATTAAAGCATCATTTTACATTCCTGAAAACATACTTAATGTTCCTACAACTAGGGGTTTTATAATGAAAATCTCCATGAAACTGTTTTACCAGAACAGGGCAGTTTTCTTAAATGTTTCACCTAATTCATCTTCATCTACTACAAGTCGAGAATTGCGACAGCAATTCGCGGCTTGTAGTGGATGAAGATGACAATGGTAAATTCAGGCTTGAAAGGGTTAACCCTTTCCATGGAGCTCCCGGACTTCAGCCGGGATCCGAAAACGCTCCTTATTTTCGGCTCCCGGTCCCCAGCCGTGATTATGTAGTTAAAAAGGTTATCACTGGTAATTCCAGTACGGTACTGACAAAGCCTTGTGTATGAATTGCCACCAAATTGAGTTGGGGAACATTCAGATGTCATTTTGTTATCCATGTAGGCTATGTAGAATCTACCCCTGTTTTATTTAGGGGGGGGGGGGGTATGACTATCAACCCTTTATTAACCTCTTAAATGCTGTAATCCCGTCATAACATGTTTCACTGCCCTTTAATTCGTAGGGAGGGGGTATTTGTAGTGACTAATTATTCTGATTTTACAAACTTGTTCCATGTCTAGTCGCAAATAATAACATGATCTGAGATTGTAATTTAACTAGGTATCTCCTCAAGGTCATGCCTGGGTAACCTCAAGGTCATTTCAAGGTCAAGTTGACTAAAAATAGACAACATTTACATTTTTATCATTTGTGAGCCCATTTACCATGACCTTGAGATGACTTTGGCGTGTCTTGTCATCGTACTAAAACGTTTAAACAGGTATAAAGGAACTCCAGACCCTTTATACCCAGTGGTATTACACATGTTATAGACAAGAATAAAAAAATTGCACACTTTCACCCGAGAAAAAAATAATTTTGTTTTTTTCTGAGATGACCTTGGGGAGTTCAGAAAAGGATGTCCCCCCCTCCCCCTGCCTGCACGTATCACTCCACTATCAAACCTAGGCGGACACCAGATAAGCCTAGATAACAATATCTACAGGGGCATCTTAGACACAAAAGAATCCCTATGCTAGCTGAAAATATATTTAGTGCCAATTACGGTACAGTGCTGGGCAAAACGTATGGCCCACCATTGGACAGCCAAAGGATCTGCTCTATTAGTAAAAGTCTCGGTGAAAGTGAATTTTCGTAGTCTTGATGTAGGCCACGTGAATTTTATAACAGGCAACGTACGTCATTGAGAAAAATGAAACTAATACAAAAAGTATTGTTCCAGTTGTGATCATTTATTTATCATATAGGTCAACCAATGAGTGCCAACACCCCCCCCCCGTTCAGTGTCCCAAAAACAAAGAAAAAAATACCATTGGGCCTATTTGGGGCGAGATATAGGCATATTCCTAGATTCTTATTACATTTTACTTTATTATGGCTGTAGAACATCTATGTATTCAAATGAAGCGGAAAGAGCTACATTTATGATGATTTCAAATTTAAAAACCCTTTGGTCTCCATGGCTTATACAAAAATATTTCAGCGGTTAAAATAACTCCTGGGCTTACTGTGTCCCATACCCAGCAAACACAAAACATTTTCTAACATGTTTAAAAAAAGTCACATAAAAATGTCTTACAACTATAAAATGTCGGGTCAACAGAATATTATAAATATTAAATAGAAATAATTATGCAAAACATTAATGAAAAACGTTTTCAAAAAGTTTTAGTTAAATATTTTTCAAAATACACTTTTTGAACATAAAATGTGAATATTTTAGAAATGTTTTTAAAGCGTTTTTAAATGATATTTTTGAATATTTTTAAATAATGTTTTCTAATATTCTGTTGACCCGATTTTTTAATATTTGAAAAGCATTCAGTCTGACATTTTCTAAATATCATTAAAATGTTTTTGTGTTTTCTGGGTATATATATCAGTGGGTAGAATGGTAGTATTTTACTCGATGATTGGATTAGCATAGCTGTTGTGATCATTTGATTTTGTTTCGATTAAACGAAATCTTTGTTTCCACGTATGTAATACATATTGAGAATGTTATCACATTTTGTTATTGCAGTGTTTTGTGTTTGCTGTGTATAGTAGGCCTAGAGATTCACATTGAATTCATCAACCAGGGTGAATGGTTTCGATTCCTCAGTCAATTCTGAACCCATTTGCACAGACAATTGTCTAGCCAAGGGGCGACTACTCTGAACATTTTGCGAAGTTTTAGAAGGTATTCCAGAAGTTAGACCATTTGACATGTAACGAGCAATGAAAGGGAAGCACATTAGCCCGTAGGCCTACCTAGAATATTACGGAGTGACATAAAAAAATAGTCCCGCTCCAACGCTATGGAAAAATATAATTATTGCGTTTCCATATTTATAAGAAAAAAGAAATTAAAAAGGACTTAAGCCTATTACGCTGCCACGTAGTAAGATAAGAAATATGATAAATATTACGTATCCACACAATAATAATTATTAAAATTAATAATAAACAATCACTAAACATTTTAAAATCCAAATTAGGTATGTTCTTCCATGTGAGTCAAAAATAAATTATTTATTCAACAACAACTATAAATGGTGTGGACATTGAATAGGTTGATATTTTTTCCTTGGTTTAATAATTAATAAGAATTTGAAATGGAATATCCATGCCAACTGTATTGCTGTAAAATATCCCGTTCTATAGGATTAGACTAGTTATTGTATTAAATTGTCAACTCATATTTTAGTTTTGTTATATAATTCTCATAAGAGTTTAAGAATCATAAGACCTATGTGAAGTATTTTTTTCGCTCATTTACCTTTATCAAAACAACTCTCTATGATAAAATTCGAAGACATGATAAAAATGCAGCAAGTGTAATTTTATTATTGGTAGACCCTACCATAATTGAAAGTTACCTTCTTATTTTTTAACATTGATATTTAATCAAAATAGTCTACACATAATTACTGCAGCAGAAGCCAAGATCTAGAATACAGACTATCGATTTTGGAATTTAGAAAATATTTGAAAAAAATGTAGGCCTAGGCCTATTGCATATCGTATTGTAACTAGGCCTACTTTTAACAGTTGACTTCATATTATAAAATATTATTAATTTACACACCCTGTTTACACACAGTAGCCTATCTCTGGTTTGATAATCTATGAAACGTTATTTGATTGAAAATTATTCGAATAGCCCACCTGTAGGCCTAATTTAGGCAATTGTTTTGTTTGCTGGTATGAGTAGTTTTGTTTTTTGTATTATATAACTGTTAGGCTATGCATTATAACTTAATTTCCTCTCATGTAGTCGATTAAAAAAATTATGTCAACAATAATGTACATTTAGGCAGATCTAGACTATGCCTTCGTCCACTGCTAATTTATATATTTTTACCTGTTTCCTTTGTCTGTTGAAGTGGCGGGAAAAGTTGTCTCAATCGTCGCCACATGGGTGTTCGCCGCCGCTGACTCGCCGTAGCGTATCTCGCCACCGTGGCCCAATGGATAAGGCATCGGCCTCCTAGACCGATAGGTAACAACATCCAGTTACCGTGGAGTAAGCCGGGGATTGCGGGTTCGAGTCCCGCCGGTGGTTGGTGGCATTTTTGTTTTTTCAAAAATATAATTTTTTAAATACACAGTATGAATTTCGCTAAAGATAACGTCAATTTTTTTTTATTATTCAGAAATAATAATGCAAAAATATCACTATGACTTTTCACAAATGGAAGTGAATTCCTACATTCAAAGTAAAAAGGATTACGATATTAATAGTGTATTTTATACATAGCAATTAACCCAGCAGGCACGGGACCTTGAACCAATGTCGGTTTAATGTTAGCCCACCGTCTGCGACGTTGGCCCAACAATAATCCAACATTGGTTCAACGTCTCGTGCCGGCTGGGAAGTTGTTTTCATGACTTAACCCTTTCAGCGCGGGGACCGACTTCAGACGTCAGAATCTGACGTCTGAAGTCGATCACAGCACTGACATATTCTAGATCTATTTATAATAGCCGTAAACCCATAACCTGATAAATATACCTGTATTCAAATGAAGCGGGAACAGCTAAAATAAGACATTTATGATGATTTCGAAGTAAAAAAAAACTCGTTTGGTCGCTATGATTTAGGCCTATATAAAAATAATTCAACGTTGTAGGGGTTAAAAGATGGGACGATGATCAGGGGCGGATCCAGGATTTGCAAAGGGAGGGGGCGCAGGGGGTTCGGGGGCTCGCCCCCAAGATTTTTTGGCCAATTAGGGGGACTTTTTAAAAATAATTTGGCGCAAAAAGGGGTGGGCGTGCGCACCCTTCGCATACCCCCCCCCCCTATGGATCCGCGCCTGATAATCGGGATGATTCTACTGGCCTACTCTTGTTGCTCATAGGAGCAACTATTCCCCAGTTTTTGTATTCGCAAATTTTATCGGATTACGAATTGATCGGATATGCTTGCGCATGCTCGCTGTTCTCGCCGATAACTTGTTTCATTGGTAAAAGTTCACTCACCCTTAGCCCTTTGATTAAACCCTCACGATGCATCAAAGTATTATTTTGCATCTATGAAGAATTACTTTATTCCCTACAACCTAGGGGTTTTAGAAGGAAAATGTTCATGGAATTGTTCAATAATAACAATATCTTTTTTTGTCTTTTACCACCCACTGTCTTCAACGATAAGTTATCTTCACCCACTACAAGGCGAGAATTGCGACAGCAATTCGCGGCTTGTAGTGGATGAAGATGACAATGGTAACTTCGGGCTTTAAAGGGTTAAAGTAACCGTTTTCAGTTTTTTATTTGTCGTTTAAACAAGAAAATTTAAAGGAGAAAGAGTTTCGAATTTGCTCGATTGGTGCGGGAAACAATACGATAGACCCTATGTTATCTTGGCAATGCCTTTTAATTTTATTTTAAGTAGTAAATATCATTTTGCATTATTGAAATATCCAGTGTTTATTATGGCAATGCCACTTAACATGATTTTTGTTATGTATGTCATACTAGGTATATTGTCACATGATTTTTTAACAATTTAACAATCTTGTATATACATGTAGGCCTACATAAATATATCTCTCTCATTTCTATCACAAATAAGTCTGTAATGACTTCTTTTCTGTCAATAAAATATCTGTCTGTCTGTCTGTCTGCTCGATTGGCCTATGTTTTGCCTAAAATTCTACACATAGGCCTAATTTAAGTCTTTTTCCCATTTAAAGTTGTGTGACGCAGACGCTAGACACAAATGCAATTGGATGAAAAAATAAATTCTATCAATTAGCTCTTTATTAATTACCAAGCGATTTATATATGTTTAACAATAAAGGACATATAAACCTACAAGTCCATGTTAGAATTCGTTATCACAGTTCATTTGATGAATTAAAAAAAAGATAATTAAAAAAATGTGATCAGCGAACAGCTAGTTTTCATTTCTGTCAATCCTCTGCCGTCGGATGAACAGTCGACGACTTAATTTTTGGAAGAAGCAAGAACTATAAATGATTTTTATTTAGGAATATACAGATTATAATCCATAACGCTGATCGTATGTGATTCATGCATTATGCTCACCTAGATCATGATACTGTGGTCAAATATAGGCATATGACTGTGACTGCTCAAAGAAAAGAACACCTCCCCAGCAAACACAGGACAATCACCCAATGCTGTTTCAATGATGGGCGAGTAACGAAGACAGTGGGCCAATATTGAAACAGCAATGCTGACTCAGCATATGTATCTCGCCACCGTGGCCCAATGGATAAGGCATCGGCCTCCTAGACCGATAGGTAACAACACACAGTTACCGCGGAGTAAGCCGGGGATTGCGGGTTCGAGTCCCGCCGGTGGTTGGTGGCATTTTTGTTTTTCTAATTTAAAAAAAATTCAATGCAATTTTGTAAGGTTGTGTATCTAAATTAACACAATTAACACTGTAACGTCACTGATGATTAATACTAATATTATGTTTACACCGTGGCAAAACATCTTCATTCAGACATAGACCATAGACAATAATAGGAACCCATGACGTCTGAAGAAAAAAACCGTTTGGTGTCTATGGTTTATATAAAGATATTTCAACGCTATAAGAGTTAATAGATGGGCTGATAATCAAGATGGTTCATGACTTGAATTCATGCCTGAAGATATAGCCTATTGAAAAACTCCCCGTGAATTCAATAATTGGAGGCCCCATTAAAGATAAAAATTATTGTAGGCTATATATAGGGTAAGATGGGGTAATATGAGCATAGAGGTAATATGAGCACTGGCTGTAATATTCTCAATAACAACGTAAATCGGGTGAAATTTGGTTTGCAATATAGTCATGACACGGACATAAACCCGTTCAGTGACAGTGACAAAATTGTTTTGGGCTGTTTAATTAAAAAAATACAATTACATTTGATTTGTTCGTACGTCCACAAATCACAAGATGTCATGAAAGTAATGTGGGTCAGTGCAAACCATAGTGATTCTTAGCAAGAGAAGGGACGAAAATAAAGTTATTCAGCATTTTCTGGACCGCATTAGGCTTGTTACCACCCCCCTTCTACTGGGGTAATATGAGCATCCTGTTTCAATCTATTATGAGCATGGTGCTCATAATGCCCCCATTGCAAGATATCTATAAAAAAATTAGGATGCTGATAATGCCCTAAACGTATTATACAGTGAAATGCGAGGAAACAATTTCAACCACTTATATTTAATGAAAAAAAATGGTACCAGAATCTCGGCATGATATAGACATAGAGTAGACCCTATGCCTACTCATAAATACGTTTTGGTAGTAAAAAAATTATCTGGGGAAACAAGGATGACCGGTCCGATTAACAGCTTGAAGAAAAAAGACCCCTCGGGGCTTTGAACACTTCTGATGACACTGTCTAATGGGAAACTTCCATACTATGTGAGATCATTCCTTTAGACTTGTAATCGCAATCTCCGTCTCTAGATTCATTGAAATTAATTACAATTTGGTTTGGAGCATAATAACTAGTTTTTTACATTATTTTTCGCTTATTTTACGTCTCTTAACTTCGCCACATCTGTGTGATTCTTCACTAATTAAAATAATCTTGTTAACACATTTCAGTCTGTTTTTCTCCTCACTCATTGAACGTGAGGCATGGACCCAATGTTATATTAATGTTGGTCTACCGTCTACGACGCTAGCCCAACATTAATATAACATTGGGACAACGTGTTGTGTTTGCTGCTCAGGTTCTGTCACACATCGAGCTGAAAATGAGAAAACCCGGCCGCAACACTGCGGCAGCTTCAGCCGCATTCCCTAGGCGGCTCTGGTGGTATTCTGTTAAACGTGGTGTCTTCTCCGCCGCGTCCGCCAAAAACGCAACTGATCATCACCAAGAAAACGGAGAGCCGCATCATTAAAATAATGTCGGTCTGATTTCACATGCTGACAGCTGTCACGGTAAATTGGTGAAATTGACACGTTGCTTTTAACCCTTTGATTACTGGTGATGAGTGTGACAAGTCCATTAAGTGGATTAGGCCCCTGTATTAGGGCCTACACCATTCAGCACGCAGGGAACCTTCCAGAGTATAGGCCTAGTAGGCCCTATCTCCCTGTCACGCCTGATGCTGGACCACTATTTTTATAAGACAACCAGACGTCACTACAGATATTTTACTAATTTACTAGACGTCAATAAGAATAAATAGTGTTCATTTCTTGTGAAATGTAAAGTATTGAATACTGCGGACTAATTTGTTTTGAGGGGGTCTCATTCATTGGAAGCTAGAATTGCTAAAGCAATTTCCAGCTTCAAATGGCGAAAAAATAGTTTTAATTATGAAAAATAGACATCTCCCATAGATAGTGAATTATTTGATCAAAGCCGTAGACCACTCTACGCGTGTTTCTGGTTATAGTTATTCTCTGTAATCCGCGCGGTACTTTATGGGTGTAGATTTGGCCCGCTGTTGGTACACAGTGGACTACTCCTTTAACGAAGCATCTACTACAATTTTTTATATCAATTTCAGTGACATTTTCCTTGGCTTTAACGTTATTTTAGCCCTCAGCCTGCTAAGCGCGACAATTCGTTTTTAATCTGTTTTATTAGCCGATTAAATAGCAGTTATTGGGAACGAAATGAGTGTTTTAACATCAATATTTGCAAATGTTTGGCATCAACTTAAAAAATGTGACTAATTTTCACCCATTTCGAAGTTGTGGGTCGCGGTAGCGAGACACAACTTCAAGGGGGTGAAAATTCAAATTATTTAACTTATCGCTTTAATGGTTTATACGGTTGTAGCACCACAAGGGTTAATATCGCGGTGATGACGGTACTGCTGATTTGAACGGAGATGTTTTATCTGCTGAAATCAAGGGATCGTATTTCTTCAGGATTTATCCTTATTAACGCTTTGCATGCTGAGGATCTGATCAGCTCAGAATCTATCTTGATTAACCCATAAAGCGCTGAGGTATCTAATTTAAATTTTTACCCATTTGAAGTTGTGTCTCGCTACCGCGACCCACAACTTCGGGTGAGTTCAAATTGCTGCTATTTGTTTCATTTGAGACCAAACGTTTGCAGATCTTGATGTTGAAACACTCATTTCATTCCCAATAACAGTGATCTAACCTGTTATTAACCGTTGTACTGCTGTATTGGTTGTGAGTATTTTTTCATTCATTCGAATCTGGAATTGCTAACGCAATTTCCAGCTTCAAATGAATGAAAAATAATAGTATTTATGAAAAATAGACATATCCCAAATTGAATTATTTGATTATATCACAAACTGTCACATATATCACAAACTAGTTTATCAAATTTAGTGTTATTTCTATTGATCTAAAACATGATGGGAGCCGTATATATACGGTCCTAGCAGCACAAGGGTTAGAGCAGATTAAAACGACTCTGGCCGTGCTTAGCGTTCAAAGGGTTAGGCCTATGTTATATACGCATTTTGCTACATATATCGTCATGCTTTTTCCATCATAGGCACATGGAATACTCTACCTGCTTCCCTGTGAGGTATCAATGACTTAACGTCATTCAAAAAATCCTTGAAGACATTCCCATTTGCAGAAGCATATAGCTACTATCGCTGAATGTGTGTGTGTGTCAACATTGTAAATAGCCTCCGTGACTATCACTACGCCTTAGAATAATAATGAGATTTTGGCGCATTATAAATGTGTTTTATCAATTCATCAATTAGAAGCTGGAAATGTGTTAGCAAATTGCTAGTTCCAAATGACAAAAAACGTCAGCAATTAATAGTCCGAGTTTGACGCGATCACACGGGTTAGTATCTGAGTTGGATAACATGGCAAAAGCTGTGTTTTTGTATGCTGGTACACAGTGTACGCTGAGATCAACATGAAAAATGTGAGGGCAACCCAATTCAAATGATAAATTCACCTATAAAGACTGACGTTTCAATCACCACGTTAAGGCATTATTTCAATGAGGTGTACATCTGTCATTATAAAATAAAATAAAAATCTTTGATCAAACCGTCCCCTTGGATATGAAAGGGTGTATCTGCCAAAGTGGCAAATACACCCTTTCATATCAAAGGAGACGATTAACAATGACGCATTACCTCATTGGGTAATCGATCGGGGTACAGCTTTACACATTTTTATATATCCTTATTTGTTAATGTTAATGAATAATAAGAAGGAGATGGTATAGCAATACAACGTTATTTCCTATGATACTTGCAATTTTTCACGCAAGAACGTCAGATATGAAAATAAATCATGCTAATACATCATGACGAATTGTATAAGCCTATAATCAATGCTGGTGCGCAATGATTCTATCACTGATATTCAACTTGGAAATTATATAAGTTTTAGACCCAGCATATCTTATTTGTATAAACCAAATCGTTTATATCTGTCATAAAGGATGTTTTAAATTAAACAAATCATCTGTTTAATAGATAGGGCCTATTGATCGACCAATTACAATGGTTGTTTTATTAATCATTGTGTTTTTTCTTTTGTTTTACATTGTAAGATGAAAATAGGAAATCATCATAATAATTTTCATCAGGTATAAAATGTGTCATTTTCAAGGCGAGAATAATCCACTGATAATTGAACAATTATTAGATTATGGTCAAGCATTGGTATATCGCTCGAACAACATTGAACTAACATGTATTAGTCATTTACCTAAACAAGATATTTATAAGTTCTCGCCCTAACGGTTTTTTTTCTACTAAATGTAAATTGACATTAAATTAAGTTTAGTGGTTTAATCGCCAGAGGTCTCTCTATACACAGAGTAGTCAGCGCCCCTTGCGAGTGGTGTGTAAGTGACTACTGATATGTATTATATATTGTAAGCGTGTGGCCTGGACCATGTTGTACGGCGAAGCTCGTGAACCGGCAAAGACGAGACATTGACCCAATGATATTTTATTGTAGGTCCACCGTCTATGACACTGACCCAACATTACCACACCATCAGGTCAACGTCGTAGGGGCGGATCCATAATTTCAAATGGGGGGGGGGGGGGAGGGTACAATGAGATTCAGCTTGACCTCGAAAATAAAACAATAGGTGTCATATGATGATTCTGTAAATATCTCAGCCGATAAAAAGTGCCTGGTATTTGAGGTACCACCCGAGGAATTTTCGCGTGACAAATATTGATGTCTAAGCAAATATTCTAAAAGGATCCGCCACTGCCGTCTAGTGATGACTGGTAGTCTTATCCATAGAGGTAGTTCTACCTGTATGGTCCTATCTGGCACACTTTGCTGCTCGCCTTAGAAGGAGGTTATATAACCCCTTGGTAAAAGACAGGATTTATTAGCTTCCAGGGAACGATGTGAATATGGATACATATAGGCCTATCAGTGGCAGATATTTGCGAAAATATGGGTATTTGACATTCTAAATTTACCACGGTAGTGCCTCAAGTTGAGGCAATGCCCTGGTAAATTTAGGGTGGCAAACCTTCATATATTAGATAGACAAGATTAAAAAAATTATTGACCTATTTTTTTTTTTAACGGACCACCCTTTTTCAAAATTGTGGATCGGCCCCTGTATATGAAACATAATGATATTTAAGGTACAAGGTACAAGGTAATGTCAAGTCGTTACACATTGAGCACATTACAAACTGTTTTCACCAGAAACTCTTTATATTATTATTCATTTAGAGTCTGTGAACAATAAATTCAATTGGACGGGGATCAGATCTGTTCTTCCGCATACAACAGGTAATGGTGCTCGTGATTATAAATATTTTCCTGTGAATCATGGCTCATAAGATGTAGTGACGTGTTTAATCATGGCTCATAAGATGTTGTTGCGTGTTGTAATTAAGCTGCATTGGTGACTTATTCTCATATGATATTAATTTTGTTGCATTAACCAACAATTAAATAAAGAATTTAAATAGTGTGTTGTTAACATTATGTCAGAGTAATTAGTTAATTACGTGCTAAACCGTCATGATAAGCAAAGTAGCTTACATCTTTACAAGTTAAATAATAACCAATTATAACCACTGCAGCAAAAACGGAAATTGTAATCAATCCGAAATATCAAAACATAATAATGTAGGCTATATCAAGTGACAAATGCGTGAATTCATGGAACTTTACTTCCTTTTTTAGGATGGTCCATACATAAATATAATAGCAGTGATGCAATAAGATGTATATTATAGCATATCGTTACAATACGACAGAAATTTGAATGCAATACATTATAAGTATTCCTTGCTAAAGGGACTGGCCCAGGCTAAAATCATAAAAAAATCGGTGATTTTATTTCGGCTTCTTAATATGACCATATGATGTAAACATGTCCATAGACAAGAACTGTAAAAGTTTTTCAGTTAGGCTAGATATAGAGACGAAATTCCTGAGTTTTAATTATTGACAACCATGTCAGAAATTAGAAATACGGGAATTTTGTCTCTAGGCCTATATCTAGCCTAACTGGTGAATGCGCAGCACAAAAAATAACAAACTTTTGCTGTTCTAGTCTATGGAAATGTTTACATCATATGGTCATATTAAAAAGCCGAAATAAAATCACCGACTTTTTGATGATTTTAGCCTGGGCCAGTCCCTTTAAGTAGATAAGGGTCTCATATATATATAGCACAATGACAATTATTGTGACAATAAAAATAATTGGAATAATACAATTTATTGGTAAAATATATGTCTTCATTACTTAGAGAATAATTGGATTTAAAAATAAAATGTAAATTAAATAATAAATTACAGTTTATTGCTTTTCTGGAACTAATGTAATTTTCAACTGATATTCGCGCGACAGACTGGTATAATAATGCATTTGTTTCATGTTTGGGTGGGTTTAACCATTTCAGTGCGGTGATCGACTTTGATAGAATTAAAAATTTATAATAGCTATGACACAGGCATTCAAATGTGGAAGAGTGGAAAGACTTGAAAAATACATTTATGATGATATTTAATTGAAAAAACCCTTTGGTCTCCATGGTTTCTACAAAGATATTTCAGAGTTGTAAGGTTTGATATATATATTTATATATATATATATATATATATATATATATATATATATATATATATATATATATATATATACTTACGCGGGTTCAATAATAGAATCCAGTGATTGATACATCATGCATGCGATCATTGAACTGTATGTACTCATCTGCAAAGGCAAACGCCAGTAACTGCTCTGTTGAAAAGTAAGCTGTTACTGCTGTTTGCCTTTATATGGGGCAGTACAGTTCACGACAAAATGACACGAAAGAGAATGACCAATATTAAAACCCGGCGCATAGACTATTTTGTGAAACTCAATAGCCTTGACCTGCAATATTTTCACCTAGCAATCTAATACAATATAGGATGGGAACACTGCACCAAGTAGCCATTTAAAAGGGATTCCGGTGACGTCACTGCATCTCACAGAATTCCTATATTTGTATTTATCCATTAGAAAACATTAGAAAAAACATTTTGTAATGCGCCGTCACCTTATAAATGTTAAACTCACCTATTATATTGTTCAAGGAGGAGAGAAGATGGATATCTTGTCTTCTTGTTGATGGTCGTGAGGGTATTATTTCCCAGCAAACACGAGACATTCACCCAATGTCGGTACATTGTTGGGCCAGCGTCGTGTTTACTGTGTTGTAACTTTTCCGTCCAGAGAGCAGATTACAGTGCAAAGCCAAAAGGCAGTAACTGCTTACTTTACAAGTCTACAGTTACTGTCTTTTGGCTTTCCAAGGAGCAGCTGGCAGATCCAGAACGCTTCCGGATAGCGTCTGGATTGAAGGTGTGCGTCCTGCTGGGCGCGTCAAGCGATTCACGGCGCCGTGATGTCACAGCTTCTCACCAACATCAACATGCACGTGTATAGTCCGAGCCAGACGAGCTAGTGTGAAGTATATTAAGAAATGCTGTGTTTTTGTACGGGGGTGACCAGTGTGCGTTAAAATGAACAGATTCATGTGAGGGTTATATTATTCAAATCATAGATATAGAGAGATTATTCAAATGACAACATTTACCAATACACACCGTAATCTGAACGGTAAAGCATTGCTCCAATCTGATGAAAATCTGTCAACTATACACTATACATAACTCAGTAATCAAGCAGATACATTTTAATTAATCGATTTGTTCCACAAGTGGAATTCTATATAAGCACACATTTTAAATGGCTTTTTCTTGTGAGTAGCCCACACCACATGCAGTAGTAGTCTAATTATTCCCAACTCTAGTTGCAAAGACAAAAATTGCAGCTACAATTATATATTATGGCAAGTGATTCTTGAATTATGAACCAATATTGGGTGAACGTCTCGTGTTGACAGGTATGTTACTCATTCTGCAGCTGAATTATTTGTAACTAATTTTCATTCATTTGAAACTGGAATTGTTGATGCAATTTACAGCTTCAAATCATGAAAAATATTTATTTTTATGATAAATAAACATGTACAAAATGCAATTGCTTAACCCTTTAAGCTCTGAAATATATTTATATAAGTCAAGAGACCAAGGGGGTATATTACAATTTGAAATCATCTTAGTATAGCTATATCCGACTCATTTGAATACCTGTGTTATGACACAGTGCTGCCTATGGTACTGTGCACTAGAAGAACCATTGAAGAGTAGTGCATAGTCCCGGCTTCAGGCTTCCTTCTGTCGCAACATTGCCATGATTGTGCAGAAAGCGACGTAAAGAAATATTCACTTACTCACCTATGTTATGGGTCTACTGCCAAAAAAATCTTACTTTTTTAGTGCGGTGATCGAATTTAGACGTCAGAATCTGACGTCTATATTCGATCATCGCACTATAAAAGTAATAATATTGAGAATAGAGTCAAAGCGTATCTGGTCTTAGGAGGCCAAGGGATGAAGCTAATGACGCTTATTATTATCACCTGGTATCACCCCCACCTAGTGAGTCTCAGGAGAAACACCTGATAATCACCTATACACCATCATTCTCCTCTAAAATATCTATCAAACTGGGCCGTGGGCCGAATATACCACACACCCTTTACCTCTCAAAACCACACTAACAGCCACCGTTAAATACACACATTTATAGATGTCGTAGTCTGGACATTTTTCAGAAATATGATTTTCTTTGTTTTGTTTTGTGTGTATTTGATACGCCATCTCATAAACAAATAGTGTCAGAAAAACAAAATAAAGTTAATGTTAATTATGATGGGGTATTCCAGGTGGGATGGGGTGGTCACTGGAAATGTCAATTTCACGGGGGGTGAATTTGACCAGAGGTTTACAGGAGTCAATGAGCAAGTAAGTGTCAGTGACGGTTTTGTCCACCGACTCATCAGTTTCACCGCTATTATTGCTTTCTGCGCTCCAGCGGTCCCCGGCCGTAGATTCCGCGCCCACCCAGAAATTCTCATCCTTCGTTCGCAGGAAAAAGTTACCGTGCCCCCGGGCGGGGCGCTGTGTATTCGAGTACCGGGTGAACTGAATTTGAGTATGTGGCCGGATTGGATTTCACGGGTATACTAGGATGTACTCGTCATTATAAGGTTGGCTCCCTGCAGACACAAGACGTTGAAGCAATGTTGGTTTAACGTTGGTCCAGCGTCGTAGACGGTGGGCCAACTTTAAACCAACATTGATTCAACGTCTTATGTCCACTGTACTGGCGAGGGGAGGGGAGATATGTCGCATGCCATGGATGGTTTCCACTGAAGAGAAAGTGATTGGCTTTTAATTTTAACTCTTTGAATGCTATATTCATCCAGGTGAATTTTATCGCTATTGCGATTTCAGATTTATTTGCGATCAAATTCCGTACTTCTTTTCACCAACATTTTAGATTAGTAATGCATTTATATTATATTGCTACTATGTTATATTATATATTATATATTATATATGATAGCACTGATTATTTTGTTTGTTTTTACGCACCTTGGCACATGAAGGGTAATTATAGCAGATGTCACTTGCTCACAAACCCAAACTCCGCCAAAAAATGACCAGGCGCCACGCCCCCTACCCCCGCCAGGGTCGTGCTGAGTCTCAAACCCTCGTTTACCGGGGGGGGGGGAGGCGATCTCGCCCGGAAAAAGGCAGCCAATTGTTGCCGAAATGGGATGTAAATTGAAAACCTCTGTCACACCAGCAAAATTACAATCTCCAAATGGAGTGGATGGCAGGAGATGTCAGTTTGGTATGGGGCTATAATGGCGGACCAGTGAACCGAGCAATTCATTTGCGTCACCTCAAAAACCCGGTTTGTTAGGGACAATAATTGATGTTGACTGGACGGGGCCATGAAAGGGATGCTTTCTAGGGAGCCGGGGGGGGGGGGCATCAGAACACCACTGATTGCTTATCAGATGCCTACACTTTATGCTGTTTGCTGTACCAATGCTGGCTCAATGTTGCGCCAGCGTCTGCGACATTGGCACAACATTAATCCAGAAATGGGTATGTGAGACATCTCCGGTGTTAACAACAGTAGGTTTTGTTACATTGACTTCTCGACTCTACTGAGTTAGCAATATATCAAAGTCGGCTATGGAGGGGAAATCTGTCGTTAAATTTCTTGTAAAAAAGTGTACATTTTGTCTGCATCACACCCATATTAACAATAAGTTATTATTTTCAGTTAATAAGCCGGTATATGAAATACAAATACAACGAATTTATCACGGTAGTCATTGCAGCTGTGATTGTATTGTAGAAAATATACCGAATATATGACACAGGTTATATTAAGCATATACTATACGATTTTCAGTAAAAACTTTCTATAATAGCTTTGTTTTTTGAATATTATATTAAATTAATTTAATTAATATAGTCAAGACCCAAATCTAATTCATGAAAAATTTGGGACATAGCGATCATAGGCGAACCCGAGTTTTCAAGTTATTGTGTTTTGGCAAAGATAATATAGTCTCGCGCTCGTGTTCGCATTGTTGCGTTTTACATTTAATGCTTTTTATTTATTTCAATAAAACATATGTCTGTGCATGTGTGTCCTAATATGACAGATGAGGCATGTATGCGTGGCACTTGAGAGGTTAATGATCATGTATCTATATAGGACTGATTGCCCCAGTGATCATACAAGTAAGATGTACTGTAAGTATAGGTGCCATAAGACATCCGCCCGGTGCTGGTTTAATGTTTGTCCAGCGTCGCAGACGCTGGGCCAACATTAAACCAGCATTGGGCGGATGTCACCCTCGTGTTTGGTGGGATGCAACTGACCGCGCGCTGTTCTTTGTCCCTGCCAATGAAAGTCATTCATTTATTATGTTTATCATTATTTATACCGATATCAACCTATAATACCACACGCAAAGAACAAATAACATTTCGCTTCAAAATTCCATTCCTATAAAATATGATATTTTTTTACAAAACGAATAAAATATTAATTTGATCATAATTTCATGATATGATTTGTGGCATTTTAAAAATTTATTTTAACACATTTGAGACCCATTTAAGAAAATGTAATTATGATTGTACAATAAATGAAAAAAAATCCTAATATGAGCATGTTAAAAAAATATATTTGTTATGTTCACGTTCCTTGGTTTCGCGTAAAAATAAATGCACATTTTGTGGACATTTTAGCCTAACAAATTCCTGATAATGTCCACCATCTCTGTGTTCTCTGGTCATGCGTTAGTAGTTAGCTGTTATCCGCTAGGTGCCTCTACTGTTATTGGCGCTGCTGGCAGACTCGCCTGTTTGATAATGACAGCAGTGTGATAATGACAATTTCAGCGGCCAAACCAAGGCGACCAAATTGAAAAAATATTATTATATTAGAAAATTACATTCAACATAATTATTAGAATGTAAAAGATTACTAACACCGAGCACTAAACAACTTTTTGCCGCCATTGACTCCATAAACTTGTCACACTAGATAAACTGTAGGCCTACTATTCCTGACGTCAATCACATAATAAAAGTAGTTAGATAGATATTTTATTGACATGAATAAAAATTATTTACAGACTTATATCTCATAGTAATATATGTACAATATGGTTAGTTAGGTAAAACAACACGAGAATGTACATCCATGTTATCACATACAGAATTAAAATCGTAAGCGCCATTGCCATAATAAAACACTGGATCTTTTGAATATGTACATGTTGACTGGGCTACTTAAAATACAATTAAATAGCATTACCAAGATATGAAGACAGATAAATGTTTCCGGCACCAAAACCTATGTTGACCCATCAGTTTAGATGGATTATGTGTTACATATGCATTAGAAACAACCGCTTAGTTCAACAAGTGACATTTTTTATACAAAGCTTTATTCTGCTAACTAGAAAAATGTGTTTTATCATTCAAAATGACAACTGATATCACTATTAAAATCAATATACTACATTATTATTCTACACGTGCTACACTGAATACAGACAATTGTCTTTGATGTATTTCTACACATTATAAAATAACTAATCTATTTTACATGCACAAGATGAATTATGTATTTCTATTTCAAATATAAGAAATTTGTACTATTTGTGCTTATTGATATGAGAAGTTGACCTGGATATGGAACTTGTCGAAGTGACATTCTTGTGTTCTTGTATCAGGATATAATAGGTTTGTTGCAGAAGGCGTCTACGAATTTTCTCTGCCGGAGAGATTTAACCCTTGAAGCGCTGACATATTTTTGTAAAAACCATGGAGATCAAAGGTTTTTTTCAATCTAAAATCTTTATTATTGTATGTGTTAGTTATTTCTGCTTCATTTGAATACCTACGTTATAAGTATACCGCCATTATAAATATTTTTACTCTTACAGCGCGGGGATCGATTTTAGACGTCAGAATCAGACGTCTACAGACGTCAGATTCTGACGTCTAAAGTCGATCCCCGCGCTGTAAGGATTACATCTTAGGATTTTGATTGATCGTGAAAATTTATCTTTGAATATATTAGAAATGAAATGAATCGGGCTTTAGGCCACCTTTGTGCACATATAGGCTAAACTGGGCCAGGAGAACCTCCTGAGGATGGTGAGATGATTGAGATGACACTGTCCTCCAGACACAGGATTCGAAATTCGAGCCCTGGCGGTCTGAGGCCGAGCACGCTACCTCTCGGTCACGGAGGCTCCCCACAATACTAACATTCACACGTGGATGGGGAAGAAACAATTTTGTTTCTTTCAAACCGCCGAAACCGGGAACCGAACCCCGGACTCTGGCGTGAAAGGCAGCGGTGCTAACCACTACCCTAGGGCCCCCGCCTTGAATATATTAGAATTGGTAAAAAAACAATCCTTAGACATAGATATATCAACAAAAACCTTTTCTCCGAGCACATATGTATGTATAGTACCCCACCCCTTATTGTCGTGTGTTAAAATATGATGAGCGAGAATGGACATTTTTATGATCCAATATGTGCAGTAAGGGGACAAAATTAGCAACCGTATTCTGACGCAAGTATTATGTAGTGTCCCAGATTCAATAAATATTAACAAGACGTGACAGTTAACAAACATGTCTGTCAGGAAACAAAATATACTTTGGAAATTTACATTACATTTAAAAAAAATGTCGTGACAGGTTATTGTTAAATACCTAGATCAGAACAGGTTTTAGAACAGGTACTGTACACTGTGAGTCAGTGCTCAGTGGTGCCAGTATAACAGTATAATTATACGAAACTGCAAGGGATGTGTAGTCCCTTTACTTTAAAAGTGAAATCAATTTTTTTCATTCGAAGGGACCCCGTGGGATGAGACATTTTCAATCTTGTCAATTTAATTTGTATGAAGCTATATAGCCTACTGCTCTTAACTGAACATACAAAAAAGTCAAAAAACAATTATAAAGCACCGAAAAATAGTGACATAGTTATATTTCCAAGTCGTATATTGCCATGTAAACAAACCAAGTCAGCAATATACAGCACTTTACACCACATTTTCCCACGTCTTGGACGGTGAGATCAGAGCAATCTCCGCTAATTGGTGTCTTGTAGTCAGGACATGAGGTGATACACCTGCAACACTGATTGTCTGCCCAACGCTGAGCCGACGACAACAACATGTGGCCCAATGCTGTAGGAACATTCAACCATTCAATTTAAAAATCTATAAACTCTGAAAAAAATAAAATCATGATCTGGGGGATACACTACTTCATTACAAAACTAAAAACATAAATCGATGTCATCCCAAGAAGCAGCTTTAAGTGTGATAAAATTTGGTTTAAAATAGGATGTCACATCGACATTACTGACACGTGAGTGTAAAATGACTAGTCACGGAATACAGATCATCACATGGAATTCAGCATGAATTGCGCCTGATCGATCAGATTTTTTCACGCTATCACTAGCATTCATAAAGCAACAAAAAACACTCTAGTAAAATACATCTCTAGCCATTGTGCTGTTGAATTGTTTGTTTCTACATTTCATTCAATTAAAGCTGGTGAAACATGTGTTTTTTATGAAAAAGAGTTATTTCCGGAATTGAATGATTTCATTAACCCTTACAGTGCAGGGAACGACTTTAGACGTCAGAATCTGACGTCTGTAGACGTCAGATTCTGACGTCTAAAGTCGATCCCCGCGCTGTAAGAATTAAAATATTTGTCATGGGCATAGACCCATAATATAGGTATTCAAATGAAGCAGAAAGAGCTAACTAAGTCATTTATGA
>OZ024906.1:15018080-15193080 GCA_964017125.1 Flabesymbios commensalis
GGATTTTAATAAGTTATAGGTTAAAATAAGTTAGAGATTATCATATCACACAGTAGAAAATAACATCAATTCAGTTCACTTTTGTAGTTAATAATGCTGCTTCGATCTGACAAGTCAAGCACACAGCTCTTGTTTGACACTTCAGAATGGAATGTCTGTGTGGATTTGCATACTGACGGCGTCCAAAACTTACATACAATATTGTCCGTTGAATGTATATTCGACAAATAATGAGCCTGGTACTACGATACATAATTTATATAAGATTATCATATTTAAGTTGCTGTTGATTCATGTTATAAATAAGCTTGGTGTATATTACTATTAGCGTTTTGTTTTCGAAACGGCTACAACACATGCTTGCGACAATATATTACATCTTGGTATGATCTTACCCGAATTATAAATTAAATCGAGTTAGTTGGACGTTCACTTAAGGATTTGTATAATGATAGTTATGGCCTATGTAAACTTGCAGGCACATGAGGAGAAATTGATTCAAAGACAGTATGTGCTGTAAAGAAACTATTGGCTAAATTGGCATGCATATTGCTACTTGTACCATATTAAAAATGAAGATAGTTGTGTTGGTGCAAAACATTGTTAATTATTCGCAATGAGATGCATTGATTTTATTCAACTCTGTGTTTAGATCATGCTATAATATTATTAAAACTCCAGATGACACAAAAGTACTTAAAACATAATTTATACCTCAATTAGACTATACAAACTTTCTAGAATTGTTCAGGAGACCATATTTCATTATTTTGATTTTTGTTTGCTGATATTTTCAACTTAGCTGTTGTTTTTTCACATTTTTGTCACTACATATATTTCTAATTAAAAATGTTACGCTCTGATACCAGCCTATTGAAATATAATTAAACATAGGCTAATATATTATCACTTTTGTCAATAAACTATGTATTTCAGACTGTGCAATCTAATATACTCCACATCAAAAAAAATTCTCTAAAATATATTTACACCATAATTTTGCTATACACACTCTCTAGCCTTGTTCTAGAGGCACTATTTTATATTTCTATCAAGTCAAACATTGGTTATGTTTGGAGTTGAGGAATTATGTCAGCGTTAAAAAAGTATGAAGACAAAAACTTATGTTTTGCTCACCGTTGTATGATATTTTGACCTTTACTGACCTTTACAACCTCGTAATAGCTACAATTGTTTTTTAAGATAAATATTGTGAAATGAATAAAGCATTTTTGGTCGCGAAATATTTTATTGATTATTTGCGAATAAATCGACAATTATATTATTTTACTCTATGTGGCATATTATGCTATCTGATATACACCAGCTGGAAAAAACCAACAGTAAAACCTATTTATATAATAATTTGACTATGCATCTTATCTGGGTTTGTTGTATAGATTCCATGTCATTATCCCACCCATTCAAACCTTGGTTAGCACAGATTTTCAACACAAAATATCGAAATACAGACAACGTGATGACAGCCGAAAATTGACAAACTTACCGTCGTATGCTGTTTTGACCTTTATTTACATTAATAGCACAAAAGTCGTTACTTGTTTTTTTCTTCATATATATAGGTCAATATGTGATTTACGTTCTGGTGGCAGAATATTTACTGTTTAACGACTGTTGATAAATATATGACTAATTTTGCCACTCATATTTCCATATTTAAAACTAGGCTGTGTACTACACCCCCAGATTTTAAAAATCCACACAATATATATTATTACCAATATGTGCCTTCTAGTTGAGGTTATTCTAGAGGCTTTATGCTATTATTCCTTCAATTTAAACCTTGGCTAGTTTTATTATTGAATAAATGACATAAAAGTACAGATAGTTTGATGGCGAAACATTTGCTTAATCACTGTCACATGCAGTTGTGACCTTTGTTGATTTTTATTACTCAGAAATTGTAATAATGTTTTCTATATGTATAATAATCATTAAAAACATTACGTTTTGGTGCCAGAATCTTTAAAATTATTTGAGTATTGACAAAGATATTGCCAATTATGCACACAGACTTCATTTTTTCTTGTGATACCATACATTACATCCCCTACCCCAAAGTGCCCCTTAAAAAATAATTGATACCACAATTTGATTGTACACACTACCTGGGGTTGTTCTAGAAGGTTCATACTACAATCCTATCAACTAAAAGCTTGGTTACTTTTGGTGTTGAGGTAAATCCGTTTTTAAGCGTCTTTCAGGAATTCGCTCCAGGACTAATATACCGTGGTTGAATTTGGGGCTCGCCCCCAAGACTTTTTGGAATATTCAGAAAAAAAGGCGGGGGGGGGGTATAGCGTGGTTGGATTTGGGGCTCGCCCCCAAGACTTTTTGGCATATTCAGAGAAAAAAGGCGGGGGGGGGGAGGGATAACTTACAGTTGACTGGGCTAATTTATTTTTATTAAAACAGCATATTTGCATATTCCTTTATCTTTTCTCCCATTATTTCAATGCGGTAAGCCTGTGTCATCAACATTTATAAAAGCACAAAATACAAATTGAAAATAAGATTATTTCTCTTTACAATCCAAGGAGTAGAGTTTTACAATAATTCCAGTTGTGTTATCCCTTTAAGTGCGGGGACCGGTTTCAGACGTCAAGAGTAAAATATTTATAATGACCGGCGACCCATAACATAAGAAGGCCTATTCAAATGAAGTAGAAAGAGCTAACTTGGACATTTGTGATGATTTCAAATAGAAAATATGGGCCTTTGTTCTCCATGGTTTATTCGAAAATAGTTCGACGTTTTAAGGGTCTGAATTATTTTAGCTTCAAACCATGGAGACTAAAGTTTTCTTTAATTTGAAATAATCATAAATGTCTTAGTTAGCTCTTTCTACTTCGCTTGAATATTTATGTTATGAGCCTACGGCATGTCATTCTTTTAGTGCGGGGACCGTCTTTATATGCCAGAATCTCACGTCTACAGACGTCAGATTCTGACGTATAAAGGCGGTCCCCGCACTGAAAGGGTCAATGTAGTGGGATGAACATCAGAAGCGATGATGTAGTTTCTTCTATTGAGTGCTCAGCTAGGCTTCAAGTAATTTAATGTGATTATAATATCATATTCAAGGTTTCAAACATCCTGCACGAAAGAGCCACACAAAAATAAATCCAACCAACCAATTATAACAATTATGATCCCATAGCTTAGGCCCTACCCTACAGTTTCGGTTATTGCATTTTTACTTTGCAATGTGTAAAAATATATAAACGTATAACTTCATGTGGGCTATACTACTTTTTACTATTATTCATTTACCACAAACTGACTGTACCAATAACCATAATAACCATATTTAATACTATTTGTCCAGGTCTAATGTATCCCATTATAAATAATCGCTGGTAAATTATCATATCGGTAAAGGGTGTAGTAGGTTTGTGGACGCCAAAAATAACATTACCTGATAGGCCTACTGTCGGTAACTAGGTCTATGTTGGCGAAATTCTTTAGTAAAAACAACTGATTCAGTTAACAAATTATGTTAACAAATTATGTTAACAAATTAAATTTCAATAGCAAAAAATTAATATAGAAAACTGTTGTCGGTCAGATATGAAATAGGCCCCCTAATATTGGTTTTAAGATGGTGACAGATTGATCAAGTGTGACATTGGTGTCTTTAACGATGGGCCCTGTCCAGCATATGTGGCCTACATGTAATAGGCTGTCACGTACTTTGTCCAATATGAAGGTCAATTATGTAAAGAACTCCCAGAGAGACACTTCACCAATGTTGTCTCAATGTTGGGCCTGCGTCGCAGACGATGGACCAGCTTTGAGCCAGTTTTGGCACGATGTACCGTGCCCGCTGGCCCAGTGGGTTGTTCGTCTTGTGCTGAATATAAATGAAGTTTGTGAACTCTCATGCTGCAAACATACGCTCACAGATCGTCTGAATTTCACGTCTGTTGCAATCGCCACTACAACACCTGTACACGTTTCCAGCAGTCACAAATCTCCCGTGTCTCGTGTTGGGCTCGCCGTGCTTAGATATGTACACGTTTCCAGCATTCACAGATCTCCTGTATCTCGTGTTTTTGTGCTCGCTGCGCTTAGATATCAGCACACCAAGTACACGTTTTATCAAACTAGCTGCGGCATGCCTTTCTCCACCCAGTTTTTCAGGGGATAAGCCTTTTTGTTGTTTCTTTTGTTTCTGTCGTTTTCGTTGATTTTCATTGTGTCGATGTCGGCGTGTTTCCCCTGGAATTATGTTGCGTTTCCATGATTTTAGTAATGGTTGAATTATAGATGATAGACGTTTCTCGTGTGCATGTGGTGCCTCTGATGCCTGTGGTACCTCTGATGTCTGTGGTGCCTGTGACCCAGATATCTGACCTAGAACAAATTAATGATTGCCACCGAGCAAACACGAAACATTGAACAATCGTTGGTATGATGCTGGGCCAGCGTCGTAGACGGTGGGCCAACATTAAACCAGCACTGGGTCGATGTCTTGTGTTTGTTAGGCAATGCATCACATCTGACCCTTGCACTGCCAGACAGTAGACCCATACTATTCCATACATGCTCAAAAGAAACGAGAATCTTACTGAAATTGATAACAATGGTAGCCTAGTGATAAATGTTTTGTTAACGCTCGAAGCGAAAAGGTAAATAATTTAAATTTTCACCCACCTAAAGTTGTGTTTCGCGGCCGCCACACACAACTTCAAGTGGGTGAAAATAATCCATATTTGTTTAATTTAAAACCAATCATTTGCAAATTGTGATGGTTAGGCACACATTAGGGCCTACATCGTTATTTGGAGATGGGAAATGCGTTAGGCCTCATTATGTTCAAAATGGTCTCTGTGTTAATATAAGGAAAATTAAATGCTGAGATTATTTTGTAGGTCAGTAAGGAGAAGAAAATATCTTATGTGACATAGACAATCATCAGCACGATTTTTATCACACTACATAAAACACTAAAAACGTCGGGAATTGCGTTGTAGTGGTTGAAGATCTCAATGCTAAATTCACACGTAAAAGAGTTAAAGAAAACAACTAAGCATTTTTATCTTTAGATCTGTGCTAGGCAGTCTATGATGGGATAGAGCTTCTTGGATGCTATGGGTTATTTCACCTTCACACTGTGCTCATCATAATCATAACCTCATTATTTGACTGTGATTTCTGAGCCAGATACCATAAATCAAATGCAAGAGCTGTACAGATTTTTTTCTGGCCAAATTTTTCTGGCAATTTGATACGTTATCTGATCACATTATGACACACCACTACATTTTGCTTTGTCGACCACTACATTTTGCTTTGTCGACCACTACATTCTAAGCCGGGAATGGAGAGTTATTGTTGATCAAGTACAGACAAATTATAATGTTAGGCTTATTGTACTATAATCAGTCAGGTGTGACCGAGCTGTCGCTTATGAGGGATCCTCATTATATGTGTTTTAAGTCGGTTAAAACCCTCGGAGCTCTACATTCTTAGCTCTTTGGGCTTTATCCTATACAAAACACCAAGGATTAAAGGGACTGGCCCAGGCTAAAATCATCAGAAAATCGGTGATTTTATTTCGGGTTCTTAATATGACCATATGATGTAAGCATGTACATAGACTAGAACTGCAAATTTTTGTGCTGCGCATTCACCAGTTAGGCTAGATATAGAGACGAAATTCGCGCATTTCCTATTTTTGACATGGTTGTCAATAATTAGAAATCAGGAATTTCGTCTCTATATCTAGCCTAACTGGTGAATCCGCAGCACAAAAATTATAAAAAATTGCAGTTCTAGTCTATGTACATGCTTACATCATATGGTCATATTAAGAACCCGAAATAAAATCACCGATTTTTTGATGATTTTAGCCTGGACCAGTCCCTTTAAGTGTATCAGAGGTGACGGGGGACGATACAGATTTGCTGTCATGGCCCATTTTTGTCATACAACAGTTCTAAAAATGTACATTACAAAGTGATGTTATAGAACTATATATATAATAATATTTTTGCTTCTCATTACAACAATAAGTAAAGTATCTGTGCAAATTCTGAGAACAATGCTCATGTCATCTGATATACTCACTGTGACGTGACGATCTGTACATGTTTGAGCAGTACTGCTCCAAGTGCCGTAAGTATCCCGTCATATCACAGTGACAAGTAGTGAGGTGAAAGCACAGAAAATATAGGAACAACCGAAATATCTGTAACAAAAGAGAATACTAATCATCTATAATGAGTATAATGAGGGAGAGGGAACTAGGTGGTTAAATTGGCTATAATCGTACACATTATGCATAGTGGTCAAGTCGTAGCTTATTAAAAAACACATATATAGCGTGCAAACATCCGTGCAAACATATATAGCAACCTGACAGGGGAGGATACAGGATTTAAAAAGGAGGGGCGTGGGGGGTTCAGAAGCTCGCCCCAATTTTTTTTTTCATATTTAGGCCAATTTAGGGGATTTTTAAAAGAATTTTGCGCATAAAGGGGAGGACATGCACCCCCCCCCCCTTTCTCGGGATCCGCGCCTATCTGAGCATCCAGACAATACTGTAGATCTGGTAATTTCCTCATGTTTGAATTTTAGCGAATTTCCGATTTTGGGACATTTCACGAAGTTTAGAATTTGCGAATTTTCATTTTTCTTTACTAGCGCTATTATAATAATATTTTCGCGTGACTCTTGAATTCGCGAATTTGTCCTTCTCGCGAAACTCGCGAATATTACCAGATCTACATTTTTAAAAAACTGCACTCACGAATATTCTCAGACAGGTTTTTGAAACTACATGTAGCCTATATAAATCGCTGCATGACATCATGACATAAAAATCAAAGCTTAAGTGCATCAGAGGTGACAGTGTGTTAATCGGCTAATAAATAATTATATTACATGTGTTTAATGTTCTTATAATGGTGGGCCAACGTTGTAGACGGTGTACCATCAATAAAACCTTCAGAGCGCTACATAAAAAATCTAATTTTTCAACCACTTGAAGATGTGGCTCGCAACCGCGACCAAAAACTTCTAATGGATGAAAAAATGTTCATATTTGTTTAATTTGAGAAATAATATTTGCAAATATTGATGTTTAAACCCTGCTTTCTTTCCCAATAGCTGTGATTTGATCGGCTAATAAAACAAATGTAAAACGACTATAGTAGTGCTCGGGCTTAAACCTTTTCAGCACGGAGACCTTCTTTATACGTCAAAATCTGACGTATGTGATATATCGCAGGCTTCTGATTGGTCGAGATCGCCATCTCGACCAATCCGAAGCCTGCGATATATCACAGGCTTCTGACGTATAAAGAGGGTCCCCGGGCTGAAAGATTTTATAATAGCATTGATAATAGCCCTAAACCCATAACATGTGTATTCAAATGAAGCGTAAAGTTATTTGTCACGGAACGAGAAAACAGAGGTGTGTGAAATTGTAAATAAATATATAAAAAATCGGCAGAAAGACAAAATAATAAACGAATCTGTCCAGGGATTTTGATATTTCATTGATGTTTTAAAAAAATCAAAATGTTTTTTTTTTCACCTTGAGCTGAGATTTACGGGTAAATAGCTGGGCATTAGGCTTTAGAGGGTTTTTACCGACGCTGGCTCAGCATTAACCCTTTAACCACTAAGTTAACTTTCACCCACTTGAAGTTGTTTCCGCACCGCATGTTTAACCTTTTAAGCCCTCACGATGCATTAAAGCATCATTTTACATCTTTGAAGACTAACTTAATTTCTCTTTTTTTAACGAAAATTGTCATTGAATTGTTTTAATAATAACAATTATTGTGTTCATTTGCCACCCAATTCAAGTCTTTTTCATTTACTACAAGTCGAGAATTGCGACAGCAATTCGCAGCTTGTAGTGGATGAAGACCATGGTAAATTCAGGCTTGAAAGGGTTAAATTGAGAATAAGCATTTGCAAATCTTGATGTTTGAACACACATTTCTTTCCCAATTAATAAGATAATTAAACGGATTAAAAACGACAATAGTCGTGTTTAGCGGATTAAACGTCAGAGGACCGATCTCAGAGGAGCACAGACCAAAGCAAGTTTTTTAACAGGGAACAGCACCGACGATGAGCTTGGGAAGGAAGGGAAAGATGAGATTTAAGCTGAAATGTTAAAATGGTTTGAGTTTTCTCATGTTCACAGGCACAGCATTGCAAGGATTTTGGTCCGCCATATATAGAGAATACGCTCGACACATTCTTAGTTTTAAGAGCGACATAGCTGCCTTAACCCTTTCAAGCCTGAATTTACCATTGTCATCTCATTCAGTACAAGTCGCGAATTGCTGCCACAATTCTTGACTTGTAGTGGATGAGGATGATTTGATGTTGTTCATAAATTAAAGAAAATTACCATGAATTGGTAAACCAGTTTCATGGAAATTTTCGTTCCAAAACCCTTTTGTTGTAGGAAAATTAAGTCTTTTTTCATGGACGCAAAATGATGCTTTAATGCATCGAGAGGACTTAAAGGGTTAATGAAGGCCACATTGTCACGTTTGATATTAACTCTTAAAACGCTACATTAAAATATTAAATTTTCACCCACTTGAAGTTGTGCGTCGCGGTGGCGAGACACAACTTCAGGTGACTGGAAATTACTGATATTTGTTTACTTTGGTATCAAACATTTGCCATTCTTGATGTTTGAACACACATTTTGTTCCCATTAACAGTTATTTTATCGGGCAATAGAACGGATTAAAAACGACTTTAGTCGTGCTTTGTGGGTTAAACTTTTGACAATGGTCGTTTTTAATCCGTTTTATTTGAAGATTAAATCACTATGATTGGAAATTAAATTACTGTTTAAACATCTAGCTATAATTGTAATTTTTGTCTCAGATTAACCAAATAAGAGTAAATTTCAAACACTTGACCGCGATCCACAACCTCAAGTGTTTAAATAAATTAATTTAGCAGGATAAAAGTTAACCCTTTGACCGCCAAATTATTCAATTGGAATTTTTACCCACTTGAAGTTGTGTTTCGCTGACGCGATCCACAACTTAAAGTGAGTGAAAATTATTCAGATTTGACAAAATGGAGGTCAACTGTTTTCAAATATTGCTGATTGATGTCACATTTTATCTTTAACATGTTTAAAAGGTGGTACTTAATGTGCTAAAAAAAATGAAAACCCGAATATATTCGGCACCGGCGGTTAAAGGGTTAAGAGTTGACCTTTCACTAATGGTAATAAATACCCTCTAGTCCCCCCCCCCTTGGTCGGGAAACAGGTAAAATAATGCAACATAGCCAAAGACTTCTATTGCAGGAGAGGAACCCTAAATTGGGTGCAAGAGTTGACATGAAATTAGGGTTGTACTTTCTTGGGGTACAATCCTAAGGTCATGTCAAGGTCATTTCAAAGCCAAATAAGCCGAAAAGCACGTTTTTCATATTTTCAGATAGGTAAGAGTTACTATTGGTAGCTGCTTATCAACACTTCAGAACATTTTTAGAGTGAAACAGTGTGAGAAAATGGGGTCGGGCGGGGGGATAACCCCATTATATAATATGGTAAACTAGTTATGCCGTCCAAGCAAATGCAGACCTAATTGGGCCGCAAAAAAATCGAAGCAATTTGGAACATAGCCTTAGACTTCTATTCCAGGAGTAAGACCCTGTACACTGGGTGCAAGGTTTGGCATGGGTTAGGGTTGCCCTTTCGGAGGGTACAATCCTAATACATGTCAAGGTCATTTCAAGGTTAAATAAACCTACAATTATGCCCCCCTTTCCCCAAGAGAATTTAGAAAAAATCTTTATTGTTAATAACCTAATTTTATTGTCAAATCTTTGACGCTGGACTGGACATTACATTTACATGGGTCTCTATCCGTGTGTTTTTTCATCGCCTAGAGGCCTAGGTCTACACAACAGACTGCAATATTAGTATGTAATGAGGTATACCTGCACCATACCACAAACGAACGAGACAGTTATACCGACGTTAATGTTCTTTATACCGGCGCTGAGCCAGTACTCGTAGGGATAGAGTTTACCCTTACAGCGCGGAGATCGAAAATCGTCAGAATCTGACGTCTGAAGACGTCAGATTCTGACGTCTAAAGTCCCCGCACTGTAAGAGTAAACATATTTCTAATGGCCGTAGACCCATAACATAGGTATTCAAATGAATCAGAAAGAGCTATCAAAGACATTTATGATGGCTTCTAATTGATGAAACCCTTCGGTCTCCATAGTTCACATAAAAAGGGTTAATGTCTACAGTAGTATATGGACAAAATAAGAATGTCCTGAAACCAGAATCGTAAGTTGATAACCGACCAGTAGCATTGACTAACAGCCAGCGTACAAAGTTCAAATGTCACATGAATTGTTGATTCTCCTATGTGACATAAAATAACCTGCACAATATTTGAATGATGATTAATTCACCACATTTTTCTAACTCACCATTGTGGGCTACTGCTGCTAACTGATCTGTGCTGACTCTGTGTGTGAGTCTGACTTTGTGGACCAAGTGTTACTGAAAACCAGTGTTCTGTTTTCAGAGCAGTTCATTGAACGGCAGACAGTTACCGGTCCAACAAGGATCAGCTGCTCCAACATTGGCCCAGAAATGAGCCAATGTCTAAAATGTCGACGGGGTTTTCCACCAACGTTGTGGATATGGCCACCACTTTAAAAATACAGTAATCACTGAATATTATTGAAAACGTTATAGAATTTATCCAATTTTATGAGAATGTTCTAAATCATGAAATGAAGTGATTTTTATAGCTTCGCTGTATTAAAAATATGCATGCAAAAATTTGAAAATAATTAGAACGAAAATTTGCATAATTTACGATATTTGTCTGCACGTGTCCGCACAGACGAAAAGGTGAATATTTCGGACGACAAGATTATTCAATTCTTGGGATACCCTACCCCTGAAGACATAAATGGATTTCGGCGTAGACCTACATAAAGGGGGCTAAGCAAATGGTTCGTAGCCTTTTTTTCTGGCGAACTTTGTTTTCATAGAATCAGTTAGCGGGCATAGAGATACCATGTATAAACCATGGGTATAATAAATGAAAAATCCTACCTGAGAAAAATCAAAATATATTTATATGTAAAAATTAAAGATGGCGATCAAAATGAGAAGCGCGCCCTGTTAGTGATAAATATAACTAAAATCAGGGGTATAAACATATGACAGGTATGTAACCTGTCATTTTGGATGGATTGGTTATCGATCCGCATAAGCCTATAGGCCTACTACATAAACTTCCCTTAACTCTTTAAGTGCTCCATTACTACTTAACATTTTCCTTTCATTTGAAGTTGGCATTGCTCACGCAATTGCCAACTTCAAATGAAAGGAAAATACCTCCTCACTTAAAAATTAAACCTGCTAAAGTTCACAATGGGGGCTTTACTCAAGATTTATACATGCATATTTGTTCAATTTCTGTCAAATTTTAGTTGTGGAAAAACAGTATGAATGCGCTTAAAAGCGTCGCCCGCACTCAAAGGGTTAATAATTTTTCAGCTAACATAATCTTAACCATCACTGTATACTACACACTTGAGGATACTATCAAGTCATCAATATAATTGTTCAGTAGGGTTTTTTGGAACAAAATTACCTTAAAGATACCCCTGTCATTCCTTCAAATAGGTTGTTGATGGAATTTTCTAAAGCCGCATAAATAAACTTGCACAATCTTAGGTAAATGGGAATATAGGCCTAAGTTCTGATTTGTACTTTGTTGTCAATCATTTTGCAAAAGCCGCGTATTTTTATACATTTTTAGAACATTCTTCAAATACAGTGAATTCAGAACAAATATACACCAGGAGAACAGCATAGTAGCAAATCTTCACACAACACACGAACAATTGCCACTAACATTATTTATACCCCATATTATTAAAAAAAATTAAAACATCTGTTTAACTAACTAACTTGTAAATCAATTTTAATATTGGTATTTCTTCTCAAGATGAATGCACCCACAGAAATACGTTTTTGTGTTTATTTGTTATAGATTACTGCAATCAGATTTAGGTTTTTCGATGTTGATAATAATAGAAACTACTTATCTGAGATAAGATGTCTGAAATCCGGAACTGCTTACAACACTTGAGACAAGATATATCGGTTTGGTCACCCTTACTTATCTTTTCTGCACACGTGTAAGACCGGTATATATTGTTTCGTGATAAGAAGATGCAGTTTTCTAGCATTGATTCAGCAGTTCAACGAACTCCCAGAAAATGTTGTTTCATTAAAAGACTGCAATGATATCAACAATTTCACACCCGTTATTGTTCTTCACGTACGTGCACGTGTCCAAAATCATGGTGAGTACAATGTTTACTATTTCAATTGGTAGTGTTTTCCTAATTTAAATAACAAAGTTTTTATGTGGTTATGACGTAACCAATAGTACACTTAGGAATTTTACCATCTGGTTTTCTCAGAATTGTATTACCATCAATATCAGTCGTCAATCTCATACAACCATTACGATCTGTGATGTACAAGATCAGTGTGTATTGAGCATTTCAATCTTTATAGAATAGCATGATATCGACTTGCGAAAAAGCCATGGACTTTTCTGATAGATTGTTATGTTTACCAGAAGTGTAACTACTGAAGTGTTCTCTAGAACAAAAAGGATTACGTCTTACATGTGCTTTCACCTGACTTTTAATTTTATATATTTGTCATTTTATCTACGCAAATAAGGCGTTGCTATGATGTAGTCATTCATGAAACCACGCCAAATATTACGTTTACAGAGTTTATAATGACACAAACTGAATCACTGAACATAAAAATATATGAATTTTTTTCTGTTTATCATGAATGCGTATTAAACTAGAACATGTAGAGGTGGAATGTCAAAAGACCTCTAGAAATGACACCAGGGAGAACTGTATGATTATACAAAATTGTAAATTTGTTAAAATCACATGGCATTGTCATAATAAACACTGGGTATTACGATAGTATGAATGACAACTACTTGAAATAAAATTAAAAGGCATTGCCAAGATAATAATATAGGGGTCAATCATTTTGTTTTTCGCCCCAAAACAAGAGATAAAATAGCTACAATGTATAACATAGGCCTACTAATTATTATATGGTAGCAAAAAAGACACTCTGAAAAGCGTAGAAACCTAAAATATATACAGATACATAATTATGCTACAGTGACTGGAGTATTCAATGAGACAATGGTAAAAATTAATCAGCTTCAAATGAATGAAAAATAGTATTTTTGATGAGAAATATAATCTCACCAATTGACTTATTTAATTAACCCTTTCGAGTCTGAATTTACCATGGCCATCTTCATCCACTACAAGCAGCGAATTGCTGTCGACTTGTTGTGGATGAAGATGATTTGATGTGGTTTAAAAATTACAGAAAATTGCCACGTATTGGTAAACTAGTTTCATGAAATTTTCGTTCTAAAACCCCTAGTTATGGGAAAATTAAGTCTGTTTCCAGGGATGTAAAATGATGCTTTAATGCATCGTGAGGGCTTAAAGGGTTGACTGATCATCTACCACAAGATATATTACAAATTTTAGCGGTAATTTATTCAGTCTGAAATTCGCTTGGAAACGTATATAATGATACGGTCTTAGCAGTACAAGGGTTAAGCGCGCATGCAACTCTGAACGCATCGATTTTAACCCCTTATCCGCCAATTAATCTACTTTAACCCTTCAACCGCCGGTGCCGCATATATTCGGGTTTCCATTTTTTATTAGCACATTTTGTCAAATCTGAATAATTTTCACTCACTTGAAGTTGTGGATCGCGTCAGCGAGACACAACTTCAAGTGGGTAAAAATTCAAATTGAATAATTTGGCGGTTAAAATTTTCACCTGAACTTGTGTTTCGTTTGCGGTCAAACATTTGGAAATCTAGATTTTAAAAACACACTTTTCATCCACATTGCACCTAGCAGTGATTTTATCAAGTATAGTGATACTAATTTCGAACGCTATAGTCGTCATTATAAAAGAACGAATAAATAAATAAATAAATGAATGAATGAATGAATGAATGAATGAATGAATGAATGAATGAATGAATGAATGAATGAATGAATGAATGAATGAATGAATGAATGAATGAATGAATGAAATACGTCTAACGCAGCCAAATTTTCGGCGTTCCGAGTTCAGAGGCGCTTCAAATTTGAATCTGGTTCAAAATAATTATTGTCCATGTATCGGTCATCCGAAAAACACCTTAGACCCATGTTAGAACTCACTCTGGGAACAACCAGTATATCATCATCTGAAGTAGAGGGGTTTACGATTCTTTTAACGGCTACAGCAAATTAAACTGCCTGACAGTTCTGTATTACTTTGTATGTGAAGTTGCATAGTTTATATTGTATTCATTAGCGGTGAAATGGCTAGCAGTGTATTTGAGTATAGAATACACCAGGATTTAGACATAATGACTGAATGATTTATAAAGAGTTTTTTTATCTCTGTGTTTAGATGCTGCGCGTTCTGGTGATTGCTGCGAGTCTCTCGTTGAGCCAGCAGCAGAAGTATTGTGACTATTCAGAGTACCGTCTAAGTTTGGATACCGATTGCCCGCGCTATCTCTACGGAAGACGGCGTAGATCTGCTGATTATCATCCAGGTAAGATAATATTACACAATGATATAGGATATAATTCTTCTATTGCTCTTGATCAATTATTATATCTACTACTAGATAGCCTGTCGCTCACAATATGTTCGCTCAAGTACTGACTTGTTTTTTATGTGTCTGGAAAACGCGTGCGTTTGAAAATCCAGCAGTGTTGGATTTCTGCGATTGCCACATGCGTTTGCCGCAAGGAAATTCCCTTGTGACGTCATTATTATTACTATTCCAACATAGAAAACTCCTCGAGTAATATAATGACATTGGAAGGAATCTCAGTTCATGTAGGCGTTTGTCGCTCGCGTTTGCCGGATACATGGAAAGGCAGCTGCATGCGGCAACCACATGCGGCAACCGGATACATGGAATGGCGGCCTTACAATATAGGGTAATTAAATTTGAATGCTCATTGACCACCCTCTGGATCAAGGTTATATATGAAATTGATGCATCAATGACAAGGGGGGTCTGTATAGCCATTACATACATACATATTCCGATCATGTTCCAATCTTGTAATACAATATCTTGTAGTATGATTAAAAATAAGATATAAAATTGCTGCTTGAATGACGAATGTTTACCTTAAATTGATTATTGTTAATAGCAAAGATGATAATAACGATCTTATTTATACATAAAGTTAAAGTGATTTTTTTTCATCTAGAACCTTAAGAGAAATCAATTTGACTGCTAGAGCGGGGGCCCTGGTGCAGTGGTTAAAGCTGCCTGCTTAGAAAATCAAGATCGCAGGTTCGAACACCATTCTGGCCTACAAGTTTCAAAGAAAAAAAATGTTTCTTCCCCGATCACTCGTAAAGATTCAATATTGTGGAGAACCTCCGGGACCGAGAGGTAGCGTGCTCGGCCTCACACCGCCAGGGCTAGAATTTCGAGTCCTGTGCCTGGAGGGCAGTGTCATTCTTCTCACAATCCCCAGGAGGAGGTTATCCTGGTCGAGTTAAGCCTACATTTGCACAAAGGTGGCCTTAGTCCCCATTCCTTTCATTTCATTTGTACTACTGAACCCGTATATACGTACAGCTCTACGCAAGCTTCGAAGACAATAAATACATTTGAAACCCTTATCCTGCTAAATTAAATAATTTGAATTTTTACCCATTTGAAGATGTGTCTTGCTACCGCGACCGACAACTTTTGCAAATCTTGGTGTTTAAACACTCATTTCATTCCCAATAACAGTGATTCAATCGGCTAATAAAAACGGGTTGAAATGACTTTAGTCGTGGCTAGCAGGCAAATGGTTATGGTAGATGCTTAGTTGATTTAATCATTGGACTTTACCCCTTTACCTCCGGTCCCGTCTATATTCGTTTTCACATTTTTTATTAGCACATTACATATCAGTTTTTAAACCTGTTAAAGATAACACGTGACATTAATCACCAAGATTTGAAATGTGTTGACCTCCATTTTGAAAAAAATCTGAATAATTTTCACTCACTTGAAGTTGTGGATCGCGTCAGCGAGACACAACTTCAAGTGGCTGAAAATTCCAATTGAAAAAATTGGCGGTTAAAGAGTTGGAGGTGTACTTTTTTATGAATGTAAATAGTTTCGTCGAACTGGAAATTGCGTCGGCAATTATCAAGCTCGACGAAAACTATTCGTCGTCCCCGCACTGTAAAAGTAAAAATATTTATAATGGCCGAAGAGCCATAACATAGGTATTCAAATGAATTGGAAAGAGCTGACTAAGACATTTATGATGATTTTAAATTGACAAAATCCGGCTTGAAATGAATGGAAAATAGTAACAAACCATTCGACATTTCTTCAACATTCAAATTATAATGTATAATAATCGGAAGTAGCCCACACATATACATTGCATAATATTCAATGAACATGATTGACATGCGGCTAGTCGCTAACTTTTCCTGTTCTTGAGTACATAACGCGATGTTATTTGTATCTCACATCAAACGATTCTTATCCACCGGAATTGGGTGCTTCATTTCTTCGTCGGTTGAAGCTGTATTTGCTAACGAAATTTTCAACTGCAAGTGAGGAAGTTTTTAATTAATGAAAACTAGACTTGCTCCAAATTGAATTATTTGATTAACTGAGCCTCTGCTATAAGTTATTTGCTCAATTCTAGTGTCATTTCCTTTAATGTGGAAGATGGCACTGAGATTATATATATATATGTTATTATTATTTAGCAGGTATCACCTCCATCCCAAGTCGTATGTTGTTCAGGAATGATTATGTGGAGGGACTCCACCAGCAAACACCACCGACCATCAGATCTCTCCTGGAAAAACTGAATCAACATAGAGCTTCTACCCAAGAAAGTCAAACAGATGCAAAGAATATAAGAGGAACAAAGTACATAAAAGTAAAAAATCTTCACAAATCCAGAATAAAGCGACAGAGTGACCTTATACAAAAATGTTGTCGGTATAGTTGTAGTTATAGAGAAATGACAATGTTATGCCAAGAACTTTATTGGTAAGCTAACAAATACGTTCTCGTCAAAGAATATGCGAGTTGTCGACGACCAGAGATGGGAGAAAAGTATATCAAGAATATTGCGCCTATAAAGCTAAAACTGTATGTTTTCATTGAAGTATCTGCTAACTGTCGACGGACAGACAAACAATGCAACAACATTGAGAAGAGAACAATGTGCGATGTTCAGAACCATGACTTTGTTTCCCGCGAATGCATTCATGAAATGTAACCGTCCTTTTGAAGTTTGTATCAATTTTGTTCGATTTGTTGACAGTTTACAATGTCGTCATTCTTCTTTTATACGACATGAAATATTTATGCTATTATTATTATCTACATTATTATTTGTATTATTATTCTTAGCTGTTCATACTGCAAGTACTAGCTGTAGTAGTATTGTCATTATTTGTAATCCTATACATTTAAAATGTTTTCTATGTATACGTGTGCACTGGAGAAACTTGAACCCACTTAATCTTTTTTTGTACTTTATTTTTTAAATCTGAGATCAGTACATACATTAGTTTGTCTTTTTATGACAATTATGCCTTGACCATTTTTTCTCAACAGTTATTAGCAGATTAAATAAAGATACTAATAAAAAAAAAGTATATTGCTGTTATAGCATGTTAACGACCCGCGTGGTGGCCAGGTTGGGTGACGGGGTTCGATTCCTCTTTATTTACGCATGTGTAAATATTATGATGTATTTCTTTATATGTTGTACCCTGTAGGCCTAGTGCTAAACTTTCGGTATTCGACTTTTTTCTAGTCTAATCGTATGTGTGTATTTTTTATTTATTTCTGAGCTTTGTTACTATAAGCCTTGTATTAATGTGTAGTAATGAAAATAACACATTGAAAGCACAAGAAGTCTTCAAGTTTTGGCTTATTGTGTGTTTAAACATACCACTACCTTATTTTCTTTGTCCGACCACTACATTCTAAGCCGGGAAAAAAGAGTTATTGTTGAACGAGTACAGACCAATTATTATGGTAGGCCCATGTGGTATTATACGTGTGACCGAGCTGTTGATTATGAGGGATCCTCATTATCACTGACTATAGTCGGATGTGTTTTTAGTCAGTTAAAACCCTCGGAGCTCTACATTCTTAGCTGTGAAAAAGGCCTCAGCCTTTGGCCTCGACCTTTTTACAGCTAAGAATGTGGAGCTCCTCGTAGAGGAGCGGCTAATCTCCAGAAGAGCTCTATTTCTTATCGTTTTTTCAAACAAAAATAAACATTGCTTAACCTTGATTTTCCATTAGTACAAGTTCTTAGGTGCCAGGAACTGCAATCCGTTTGGTGTGCATCCTTGTGCATAGCAAATTATACAGAGAGGGGGGATTATGATTATTCACAAAATCGAGAAAATTAAGGAAATTATCTAAATTCGTGTCCTGACTTTAATAGTGGTCCAAAGTCAACAATTTAAGTACCAAAATGTCTGTAATGACAAGCTGAGTAGTCATGTAAGCTATACCCTCACGTTGACATGCTCTAGTAGATCAATTAGATTTTTTTTCAATTCTTTGTTTGTTTTAGGTTTCAGAATGTTTATTTTTACATTATGTGTCTGATTGTGATGCTCTCGTGACTTAAATATGCAGTATAATTGTAGCCCTATATATTAGCTTTGCCATAAGATTTCATTTGTATGTCTGTGCATTATATTGAGCTATCAAGATATGAAATAGTGACCGTACCCCCTCTACATTCAAATTCAGCTCACTTATCATAACATTGTGTCATTTGCAATGTTTTTTTTAATTTATTAGTATATACAGATGTTGTTACTTGTCCTAACAATATGGTTTCCAGAGCCATTTTAGTACCTAGAGGAGCGACCAATCTCCAGAAGAGCTATATTTCTTGGTGTTTTTTTCAAACAAAAATAAAAACATTTTTCAACTTTGATTTTCTATCAGTACAGGTTATTATGTGTCAGGAACTGTGAACCGTTTTGTGTGCATCCTTGTGCATCACATTCAAAATTTCGAGTTTATATTGAAGAATAAATTAGATTCACACAAAATTAATAGTGGTCCAAATTCAGCCATTGAAGTTTCAAAATATCTGGAATGAGAAGCTGAGTAGTTGTGGAGCCATTAGAATTACATTAGAATTACTCATTACCACAATAATGACGATAATGGGAGGGGGGTGTAATTGGATATTTTTTCATCCATCTATTTTTGTTTTAGTTCTAAGATTGCTGTTTTTACATTTATGTGACTGATTTTCATGCTTTGTGGCTAAAATTTGCATTATTCTTGTAGCTCTATCTATTAGCTTTACAATAAGATTTAATATATAGGCATATATCGGTGGATGATTTTCAGCTCTCAAGATATAAAATAGTATCCCCTCCGAATTCAAATTCGTTCCAATAATCATAATATTTTAGATGCTCACTGATTTATACATTTCCAGTTTACCGCCCAATAAAATTTAAACTTATATACATGTTTTAGGTATACTGAGTAATTTCCAAAATAGTCAGTGTTTATGATACACAAGTTGATGTTGTCAAAATTCCAATATAGCCGCTATTTTTACAATAATTCAAGGTCTCATCACTGGCTCGTAAAGCGTTGCAGCCATTCGAACATCGTCATCGAACCATCTCCAAGTATAAACTATGGTACGAAACCCCATATAATAACTGATACATCCCCGTACAAAAAATGATTTTAAATACCCCCCAAAAGCGGTAATTTTCCCAATTAAGTTAGTCATTTAACCAGTTCCAAAAAAAAATAGTTTTTGCGATTGTCTTTTTGAACACTCACAATCGTCAATTATAGTCCATCTACCTTACACTTATAAGACTGTGATTGCCTCAGTTTTATAATGTGTCATCCCACATAATCTTGCTGGTTATGATCCTTCGTTATGCATCAGTAATTATATTGTATTCACCCTTCTATTCTATTCATGCTATTCATAGTCAATTGGCGACATATTCTATATATTTTACTTTCGATTTCTGAATTCCCTTTAAAAGTTTATAAAGCCTCCATCCTAAATAATGTTACATGACTAATTAGATACATTTATGAACAAAACAATCCAATTAAAAACATTATTATTATTACACAAAACACAATAAACTAAACACTTATATATAGAAATAAAAGAAAAGGAATCCTTATGCTTAACAGATTGGCATACAAATTAGACAATCCTATTTCATTAATACATAATAACACGTATAATGTAGCCCCCTATGTTAGATTACGATCTCGCTACTGATGATTGAATGTCTCTTTGTTTTCGATATATAACTACCATAAATAAGTGTGACAACCGTAGGGCCTACTAATAAATGAATAATAGACTTAACACACTACAACATTTAGAATGCTGCTTAGGTTGCGATTTCGCTGCTGCAAATTGACTCGCATGAATAACTCCTTCCATATTGAAATATTGATAAAACATAATATATGTAATGTCTTTTAATATCTATACATCCAGTACAGAGTGGATTTATCCGAGTGTTTTCGCTACTGCTCACATATACACAGCTTCACATAACAGTATACGGCCCGAAAGAGAAAACTGCGTGAAAGTATTTCCATCTGCAGGTGCCGCCTTGGACTAGTAGTAGTAGTAGACACCTTACCGACAGTCATAATATAGCCAGTACACATTTTCCCGCCAATTTTAGCCATTTTGGCCGCCATTTTGTCCGTATTTAGCAGCCATTTTTTTTTTGGTCTGTTATAATAGAAACATGTTGATGCAAGTTTGACAAGGGTATATTATGGCCTCAGTCATATATCAATGAATTTTTATGCCCAATATGTCATTTTTTTCACAAATTTGATAATTTGGCGGCCATTTTGAATATATTAGCCTATTTTAGCCAAACGCAGCCGGAGATGCACGTTTACCTGATTTTTTATGCTCGCACACATCATAAGGATTCAAAAAAACCTTATGTCATTAATGTCCATTCCAGGTGGCACCTTGCTGCATCTGAAGCCGGTCTATAGCACATGTAGTAATACAAGAATGGTTTATGTCATTTTTCAGCCGTAATTGGCATTTAATTTTTCTCAGACCAATTTAATGCTGAACACTGTGGCCTTTCGAACAGCTCCGCTATCCAAGGGTCGAATAGTCCTAACCAGCGGTCTGGTTATAAACGAATGGTTGCTAACTGGTGGCTTCGTCACTCTCAAGCGCAAGCACTGATTCGTACGGAAGCTCATGTACATTCATCCGACGTGGGAATCCGCCCAAATATTATAGCCAGAGTCATCAGGTCATGGAAGCTTCAGCTTCTTCCTAACCTATAGTGATTCCACCTTCCTAATGAGCTGGGCCCCCTTCACAGCTAAGAATGTAGAGCTTCTCGGGCTTTATCCTATACAAAATGCATTGCTGTTAGCTAAATTCTGATCAAATGCCTACTGGAGTGTATTCAAACTATTCAAACAATTTCAGAATATATAGGCCTACAAACATAATTTGATGCATATATAAAAGTACAATTTCACACCAGTACCACTGAAATAGATCTTATTTGTAAGAAAAAATGTTCTGCTAGAAAAGAGAATTCGAGGTGCCAAAATAATAGACAATTTGACACGAATATTATGCAAACCGGCTATTGAGGAGATCCATATTTGTGAGAGAGAATAGTATTTAGAGGTAAATTTGACTGCCACCTTAGAAAAATGCCCTTATCTTGGTTTTCAAAATTGGGAAAAACTAACGCATCATCCGAAAAGATATTATTTACCACAATGATCACACAAGTCACATAATTTAATTTATGAAGAAGTACATTTGGCGGCCATCTTAAAAAAATGGTCGCCATCTTAGATTCTAAGAATATTAAAATAAACACTCGGCATGTGAAACAACTAATGTCTTGACACAAAACTGCATCAAGCACATGAATTAGCTCCCTATTTAGGAGTAAATTGGTAATTAAAAATTCATTTGGTGGCCATCTTGAAAAATAGTCGTCATCTTGGATTTTCCATGAGCTGTCCGATGGAATGCTGAAGCATACTCTTAAGAGCCATCATGCTAAATTTTACTGCCAAATAGTTGGTATTTGCTCCACAGTAACAATTGGAAAACATTTAGAGTGCAAAATCACGATATGCTGTTTTACTCAGGAATAGTAATTTAGGGAAAATCAACGGTCCCTGCATGAAGGTTTCATTTATCTTGCAATACCTTCGTGTGAATATTTTTTTAAGGCTTTTGGGTATGACAATTTGAAAATACAACTTCAGGCCATATAAATTATCAAAAATGTCAAATATATTAAAATTGCAACATTTTTAGACCTAAAACTACAATAAAATAGTCAAAACATACCCATTTCACAAACTCTGAGAATCATTTTGACACCTATGTCTTTTTAATGCGTACAACATGATTCACTCCGCCATTCTGGACAATTTGGTAGGTGAATGGGTAAAATTTTACCAATATTAAGGTCCTGACATGAATTTAACTAATTTACCCAATTTATCGATATATTGCATACCCTTCTCTTGGAAATGCTAAATTTTGAAGGTGATGCCTAAGGCTGCACACACAACGAATTGCAGTTCATGAAACCTAATAGTCAGGCAGCCATCAAGCTATACCCTGCACCGGCTGTTACAAAAAAAAATTCCGATGGATTTCACACCCTCATGGGATCTATAATGCATATCTGCCGGATATCAAGAGGATATCCTTGAGCGAACTGAGAAAATTGAACAAATTCAAAATGACCGCCATTTAGTGAAGGTCAAACTTTAAATTGACACAAATTTCGACAGAATAGGAGCAGCTTCATGATTTTGGTGTCCACTTTTGGGTTTTCAGGTATGCCCGATCTAGTGCTGTGGTCAGAAATAACTTTGGACATTGCATTGTGGATAAAATCAAAGATGGCCACCATTTGTCCCAGGTCAAACAATAAATTGATATCATTTTCAACACAATAGAGGCAGATTCATATCTTTGATGTCTATTATAAGGTTTTAAGGTATACCCGACAAAGTGGTGTTGTCGGAAAATATTTCAGACATTGCATTGTGAGTAAAAAATCCAGGATGGCCGCCATTTGTTCAAGATCAAGCAATAAATTCATATCATTTTCGACATAATAGACCCAGATGTTTTTGGTGTCTATCATGGGGTTTTCAGGTATGCCGTACATAGTGGTGTTGTCAGAAAATATTTTAGACATTGCATTGTGGGTTAAAAATTTAAGATGGCCGCCATTTGTTCAAGGTCAAGCAATAAATTCATATCATTTTCGACATTATGGAGGCAGATTCGTATTTTGGTGTCTATCATGGGGTTTTCATGTATGCCGTACATAGTGGTGTTGTCAGAAAATATTTCAGACATTGCATTGTGGGTAAGCAATCTAAGATGGCCGCCATTTGTTCAAGGTCAAGCAACAAATTCATATCATTTTCAACATAATAGAGGCATATTTGTGTTTTTGGTGTCTATCATGGGGTTTTCAGGTATGCCGTACATATTGGTGTTGTCAGAAAATATTTTAGACATTGCTTTGTGGGTAAAAAATCTAAGATGACCGCTATTTGTTAAAGGTCAATCAATCATTTTTGACAGAATAGATACAGAATAGTGATTTTTGTTTCTACCATGATGTTTTAAGGTGTTCCGGCTTAATGGTGTGGTCATGAAGTACGTTAAACATTGCATTGAGGGTCAAAAAGCCAATAAATCCCCTCCATGTGTTCAAGGTCAAACGTTAATCTGATATAATTTTCGATAGAATATAATCAAGTTCATGATTTGTCTAGCATAGGGTTTTCATATACGCCTGATCTAGTGCCATTTTTAGAAATAATTTCCGACACTGTTTACATACCGAAAAAACGGATGCCGGTCATCATGTAAACAAAATGGCTGCTAGAGGGCCATGGAAGAGCAATAATTGTACAGAACTTTGAGTTGACATACATCAATGATTGTGGTGTCTACTATGGCGTTTTTAGTTGCTTCTAACATTGTGGCGTTGTCATAAAACATTTCAGACGCTATGACTGATGGCTATAGAGAGAAATCCATGGTTATAAATGGGTAATGAAGTCCAAGATGATGGATATGAAGAGACAGCTATCAATGTGTATCAAAATCGGAAATTTCGGGTTCGTCCCCCCGCTGGCATTCAAGTTTCAAATAAACAAAATGTTACTTCCTCGCTCACTTGGAAAGATTTAATGTTGTGGGGAGCCTCTGTAACCGAGATATAGCGTGCTCGGCCTCAGACCACCAGGGCTCGAATTTCGCATCCGATATCTGGAGGGCAGTGTCACCTCATTCATCTCACCATCCTCAGGAGGTTCTCCTTGCTCAGTTTAGCCTATATGTGAACACAGATGGCCTAACCCTCCCCCCCCCCCCAGTTATTCATGTTTTTTGGGTCATGAAATGAAATGAAATGAATCGGGCTTTAGGCCACCTTTGTGCACATATAGGCTAAACTGGGCCAGGAGAACCTCCTGAGGATGGTGAGATGATTGGGTCATGAACAAAATAGAAAATGTGTATATGGTTCTTGTCCGATTTCTCACGAAATGATGAGCTCTTTAAATTAAAGCTGATTTCAGATAAAGTACTCGCCTTCTCGATCGCTACTTTATTTGGTAGCGAAAAAAATGAAATGTTGTAGATATTTGCACAGATAATGATATAAATGAAAACAGTAATACTGATAATTCTTCTACAGATGAAAAATACAGTATACTTTGAAGGGGCTACCCATAATTACCACAACCAACTGCATTTCCTCTTCCAGATTACATACAATCAACTTTTGCACGGGAGTATTTAAACCCCTTTGCCTGCTTCATTTGGACAAAATCAGTATGGAAAGAACCGTAGTCGTGAAGTTTAAACAGCAACAAACCATATGGGTTTCACTTGCAGTTACAATGATGTCAGAAGGTATTGTGGCATATACAATAGCTAAGTGAGATAGAGACGGAGTTCCTGTGCCAAGCACATTTACTCAGAATGCATACACGTGTGGAGCTATGGATATTGATCGATCCTCTATCTCAGGTACTGAATCTGGTCATATTATCAGCCAAATTCTTTATCAGTTGATAATATCCGCACGAGAGTCAACACCTAGAGCTTCTGAAATGAACTTATAGTACAGCAGCACAGGGACCAAATTTTTGAGGTACCCATACCGGCGGTACAACATTTGTCCACATATCTAGAATTGTTCTCAGAGGTCTCTAGATACAGAATCTGGTTGATGACATTGCCGGAAATGGGGGCGGGCGGAGAATTTGACACTTTTGTACACCTACCTAATTTTTAGAGAACCAACAGGTATATATATGACATTAAAAAATATAAGTAACACTCAATTTTAGGAATGCACACATGCGATATACCATATAAAAGGTAATTAAATTTCCGTTCCAATGATGTATTGCATGATGCAGTTGAGCAAAGAGTTATCTCCACACATACGTTGAAATACATTTTTTTATTACAAAATAATCAAAATCGAGAACAAAACAAGCTAGTCAACATGGCCAATGGAAACATCTTTATAAAACATAATTATTGACCATATCTATATTAGACCTATGTTTTCTGAACCCAGATATATGTATTCTTGAAACTGAGTGGTATCAAGAATATATAATAACAGATATTCTTGGTGGTATTTAGATCGGTATATGACATATTTATTTTTAAATGACAGAATATTGTATCCTTTTTTAAATGTCTGTATTTATCCCGGGCTTTAATATAAAACATTGAACTTTGCTCGACATTTAAGTGCAGATTTTTTTCGCTTGTTTTTCCATAATTTGGGTGTGCTGAGTTCGAATCTGTCGCATAACATTCTATCTTTCATGTCCTTCACCTTTAAATAAGCAAAACAAAAAAATGACCGCCAAAACTACATCTTTTCTATATTTTTGTTGCACATTAACGCTCAATTTTCGGTTTCTGCATGATTTGGAGTTGATGAGTATATCTGTCGAATTTTTCGATAAAACTGACGTATATTTGACCTTCGAATTCGGAATGGTTATCGATCAAAAATAAATAATTGCGTTTTTATGCATCTGAACTATAATATAAAAAAACATTTGTTTAATGGAAATCTTAAAAAATAAACTAGGTAATACGGCAGATTGGGCTACAAGGCATGCGAGCACAGTATTTTTAAACATGCTTTGATGCGCTTGGTATTTAGAATGGGGTCATTATTTTTATTGTGAATAGGTAAAATGACGTCCATCTTGGATTTTGCGATGAAATATAGGTCAGACGATACAAAATAAACATTAGAAATGTGTGTTTCAGCCGCCAAGTCATACACAAATCACAAGTTTAATTTACATTTTGATAGCCATTTTGTTTTTTGCTCATATGAAGGTAATGTCGCGGCCATTTTGGATTGTTTTCATTTCCATTTATTCGTCAGCAACGTTTATTTCGGATCCACTAAATTACTACAAATAAATCATATTATCGTAAACATGTTTAGCAGTATCCTTACAATGACAGTAAATATGTAAAAAACGACAATATATTGCATTTAAAGGTCAAATAAAAGTTATTTTTTTCAAAAACACTTAAAAAAAAAAATCTCGCAGAAACCATAAATTGTGCTTTCATGTGTGACAAACCGTAAAAATATGGGAGTTTCTTTACATTTTGGCAGCCATTTTGTGTTTTGCTAATTTTCATTTCTTACAGGGATAAACTTTATGTTACTTTCAAAAAAGACTAACTTGAATGATCCCGATTATGAACGCATGGAAATTAATTTACAGACCTACGATGAAATTATAAAACAAAACATTCGATCAGCAAAAATTAACTACTACAAAACCTGCTTTCAATATCATAAACATAACCTGAAAAATACGTGGCAAACTCTTAAATGTATTTTAAATGACAGTGACACAATGACAAAATACCCCGAGAAATGAATTTTTGATTATGATATTTTCAATGACCAAAAAAAAATGCAAAACATTTTAACAAGTATTTCACAAACATAGATCCTTCTTTTCCGTCCCCAATACAATTAAGAGGTTTACGCTCATATAAACGATATTTAAATCATTCCATAGTGTTAACGACACAGGAGTTTTAAAAATAATCTTTTCTCTCAATTCTAAAAACAATTCTGAATTTGATGGTACATGTATTTCCATAAAAGAAACAAAGCCGATAACTTTAATAATAAATAAATCCTTAAAAAAGGCGTTTTTCCTGAGCATCTAAAACTAGTTAAAGTATTTACTTTGTTTGAAAAAAGATGATAAAGGTCATATTGCTAATTACCGGCAATATTTCAATCAATCTTAAAAATATTTGAAAATGTTATATTTGAACAACTAAATAAATGAGTTTACTTTAAATAATTTGTTTTTTAAAAATCAGTACGGTTTTAGAGTCAACAATTCCGTAGAATTAGCTGTTCTTCACTTATTTGATAATGTAACACACGAAATGGATAGAGAAAACATACCAATTAATATATATCTTGATCTTTCAAAAGCATTTGATACCTTGGACCAGAGTATTTGAATACATATGTTATGAGTTTAAGGCCAGTGTAATTATTTTACTCTTTCAATGCGGGATCCACTTTAAATGTCAAAATCTGACGTCTATGGACATCAGGCTCGAACGGCTGAAGTCGGTCCCCGCGCTGAAAGGGTTAAATTGTGGACAATTGTTCGGGGCCCGTATTCTCGTACAAGTTACGATATATCGTAGGCTTCTGATTGGTCGAGATGGCCATCTCGACCAATCAGAAGCCTACGATATATCGTAAGTTGTACGAGAATACGGCCCCTGTGTTGAGAGTGTGCAGTGCAATGTGCCGTCAATTCTTCATATCAACCACCGACCGCCGGCCTTGACCCCAGCGAAAAACTTTCAATGTGACATGAATTGTTGATTCTCCTATCTCACATGAAATAATCTGCACAATATTTGAATGATGATTAATTCACCACATTTTTCGCTCACCATTGTGGGCTACTGCTGCTAACTTATTTTTGAAGGCGCTGTGTGTGTGTGACTTTGTGGCGCAAATATTACTGAAAACCAGTGTTTTGTTTTCAGAGCAGTTCATTGAACGACATATTGTTACCGGCCAACAAGGAGCAGCTGTTCCAACATTGGCCCAGAAAGGAGCCAGTGTCTAAAGTGTTGAGCCAGTTTCCCCCCAACGATGTGTATATGGCCACCAGTGCATAAATAGGCCTACAGTAATCACTGAAAATTATTGAAAACGTTATAGAATTTATCCAATTTTATGAGAATATTCTAAATCATGGAAAATATCCAGTGATTTTTATAGTTTCGCTGTTTTAATAATGTCCGCAAAAAAGTGAAAATAAGTAACGTTAGAAAGAAAATTTGCATAATTTACGATATTTGTCTGCACGTGTCCACAAATATGAAAAGGTGAACATTTCGGACAAGATTATTCAATTCTTGGGATACCCTCCCCCTCAAGACATGGATAGATTTCGGCGTAGACCTACATAAAGAAGGGGGCTACAAAAATGGTTCGTGCGTTTTTTTGCTGGCGAACTATGTTTTTATAGAATAAGTTAGCGGGTATGTAGATACCATATAGAAATCATGAACATGATACATTGAAAAATCCTACTTCATAAAAATCAAAATATATTAAGATTTAAAAATTCAAGATGGCGACCAAAATGGGAAACGCCCTGTTTGTGATAAATATAACTAAAATCAGGAGTATAAACTTAATATGTGTAACATATGTATTATGTATAACCTGTCATTTTAGATAGATTGGTTATCGATTTGCATAAGCCTATACTACATAAAAATACTTCACAAATTTTTTCAGCTTAACAGAATAAATCGTAACCAGCACTGTACACTACACCTTTGAGGATACTATCAAGGCATCAATATAATTGTTCATGCTGGGCTTTATGTAATAAAAACACCTTTAAAGACACCCTTGTCAATTCTCCAAATATGTTGTTGATGGAATTTTCCAATGCCGCATTAATAAACTTAAAAAATCTAGGTAAATGGCAATATAAGTTCTGATTTGTACTTTGTTGTCAATCATTTTGCAAAAGCCACGTATTTTTATAAATTTTTAGAACACTTTTCAAATACAGTGAATTCAGAACAAATATACACCAGGAGAACAGCATAGTAGCAAATCTTCACACAACACATGAAAAATTGCCACTAACATTATTATTACCCCATATTATTGAAACAAATTAAAACATCTGTTTAACTAACTAACTTGTAAATCGATTCAAATAGTGCTAATTTTTCTCAAGATGAAACACGTTTTCGTGTTTATTCGTTAGCGATCACTGCAATCAGATTCAGGTTTTTTCGATGTTGGTAATAATAGAAACTACCGGTACTTATCTGAGATAAGATGACTGAAATGCGGAACTGCTTACAACACTTGAGACAAGATATATTGGTTTGGTCACCCTTACTTATCTTTTCTGCACACGTGGAAGACCGGTATATATTACTTTGTGATAACAAGATGCAGTTTTCTAGCATTGATTCGGCAGTTCAACGAACTCCCAGAAAATGTTGTTTCATTAAAAGACTGCAATGATATCAACAATTTCACACCCGTTATTGTTCTTCGCGTACGTGCACGTGTCCAAGAATCATGGTGAGTACAATGTTTACTATTTCAACTGCTATTGTTTCCCTAATTTAAATAAAAAACAAAGTTTTTAGGTTATGATAGCGTAACCAATAGTACGCATAGGAGTTTAATCATCTGGTTTTCTCAATATTGTATTATCATCAATATCAGTCGTCAATCTCATACAACCCGTACGATATGTGATGTACAAGGGCAATGTGCCTTGAGCATTTCAATTTTTATGGAATAACATGATTTCGACTTGGGATAAAGCCATGGAGTTTCAATTCACTTATGGATTGTTATGTATACCGGAGTTAAACCACTGAAGTGCTCTACTAGATCAAAAAGGATTACGTCTTACATGTGCGTTCACCTGACATTTCTCATTTTATCTACGCTGATAAGGCGTTGCTACGATGTGGTCATTCAAGAATCCATGCTACATATTACGTTTCCAGATTTTTTAATGAAACAAACTCCGTGAATCAATGTACATAAAATGTTATGAGCATTTCTCTGTATGTTATGAATGCGTCGCACGTGTATTATACTAGAGAATGTAGAACTAGAATGTTAAAAGACCCCTAGTAATGCCACAGTGAGAACGGAATGTCAGCACATGCTGTGACATATGATCGTCATATTCAGGGTATATGACATTTTAACCCTCTAACCGCAGGATCCGCATATATTCGGGTTTTCATTTTTTTAGCACATTAAGTACCACATTTTAAATATGTTTAAAATAAAATGTGACATCAACCAGCAATATTTGAAAAGAGTTGACCTCCATTTTGTCAAATCTGAATAATTTTCACTCACTCGAAGTTGTGGATCGCGTCAGCGAGACACAACTTCAAGTGAGTGAAAATTCAAATTGACTAATTTGGCGGTTAAAGGCTTAACTCTTATGCTGCAGAATTGTTTGTTTATATTTTTCATTCAGTTAAAGCTAGAATTTAACGTAATTTCCAGCTTCAAATAAATAAAAAATAGTAGGCCTATAATTGATGAAAAACGGACCTTCCCCCCCAAAAAAATTGACTTATTTGATTAACTGTGCATCTACCACAATGTGTGTTACAAATTTAGGTGATATATTATTTAGTTTGTTCGGAAACATATATTGTCGTGTGTCGTTTGATACCAAACATTTGGAAATGTTGATGTTTAAAAACACACATGGCATTCGCAATACTAGTGATTAAATAAATAACTGAAAGTATTTCAAACGGTATTGTTATGATTAGCAGTGACAGGGCTGACGGTGTATTTCAGTATAGGATACACCGAGATTCTTTCATTTTAATTTGTTTTATCTCTGTGTTTAGATGCTGCGCGTTCTGGTGATTGCCGTGAGTCTCTCGTTGAGCCAGCAGTATTGTGACTATACAACGTTCTCTCTTAAGTTGGAAAACGATTGTCCCTTGTATCTCTACATGAAGAGATCGGTGTTGCCAGGAAGCCCGCATAGGATTGGTCGCAGATCTGCTGATGATCATCCAGGTAAGATAATATTATAGATTGATATAGGATAGAATGCTTCTATTGCTCTTCATCAGATATTCTATTTACTAACTAACCTGTCGCTCACAATATCTTCGCTCCTCTATGAGGCGTGCAGCATACTTGACTCTCATTCAGATTTTATGAATGTACGCAGTTGTTTCTATGTGTCCGGCAAACGCGTGCGTCGAACGTGTTCTGCGTTTGCCACAAGAAAGTTCCCTTGTGACGTCATTTTTATTATTATTCCAACAGAGTTCTATGTAACCCCTCAATCAATATCATCATATAAAAATGTATTTGTTCAAAATATCCGCTTGCGGCCATCTTGGATTTTGCTGTAACATAGGATTTATGGGAAATTTTAGGAGAGTGATACCCAAATTTTTACCCCAAACCCAGTCTACGCATCGCTTTTTCATGAGTTGATGGCGGTGATGTTATTTGTATATCAAACGACTCTTGTCCTGCTGAATCGTGTGCTTAGAGCTAATTTTAGTCGTTTGAAGCTGTATTTGCTAGCGCAATTTTCATTTACAAATGAAGAAAAAAATGTATTGAAAACTAGACCTCTTCCATTATAGACCTTAGCCTCTGCTACAAGTTTTTGCTCAATTATTGTGCCATTTCTTTTTATGTGGAAGATTGTACCGCGACTACTTATATATGTTTTTTATTATTTAGGTATCACCTCCACTTTGGAGACCTCAAGTCTTATGTTGTCCTGGAATGATTATGTGAAGGGACTCCCGCAGCAAACACCACCTACGGCCTCGCCGCCGATCATCAGATCTCTTCCAGAAAACCTGATTCAACATAGACCTTCTACCCAAGAAAGTCAAACAGATGCAAAGCATATCAGAGGAACAAAGTACATCAAATTAAAAAATATTTTCAAATTCAGAATAAAGCGACAAATAAACCGACAGAGTGACCTTTTAAAAAAATGTTGTTCTCGTTGTAGTCGTAGAGAAATGACAGACTTATGTCGAGAAGTTTATGGATAATCTAACAAAAGCGTTCTCGTTAAAGACCATGCGAGTTTTAGACGGCCAAAGCCGCAACCACTTGATGAGAAATGTATATGAAGAATATCACGCACAGAATATCACGCACATAAAGCTAAGACTGTGTTTTCATTAAAGTAGCTGCAAACTAGCTGTCGACGAACAGAGACACACTGCAACAACATGGAGATGAGAATAATGCGCGACGTTCATAACGCCAAATTCTCCCCGAATGCATCCATGGATCGCAACCTTCCTTTTGAAGTGTGTATCAATTTTGTTCGAGCTACTGATTTTATTGCCATTCTTCTCTTATATATGGCATTACAATTTCTGCTATTCATATTACTTTCGCTATTATTATTTTTATTATTATATGTTGTTCCACCGCAAGTTGTACTGTTGTAGTTGTATTGCCCTTATTTGTAATATCATACATTATAACACCCTGTAAATACAAATGCAGTATCTGTTCACTTTGCAAGTAAGCACTTACTGCATTTGGCCTTTGCCGAGCAGAACACGTGCGCATTAGAGAAACAATATATATGTGTGTTTCGGTACTCTACCCCTTTCAATATTGTAATCTTTTTTTCATTTTATTTTCAAACATGAGATCACTACATACATTATTTTGTTTTGTTTTTTTTACTATTATTTCTTGACATATTTCTCTCGACTATTATTAACAGTTTTAATTCGGATAACTAAAAAATATATATTTATAATAATATGTGATGGACCGAGCGGGGTTTTATTTCACTTTTTTTAAAATCTTGTTTGTTTTGCATATAATTATGTTTATCTCTGTTTTGTTTTTCTGCTGTCTATCTTTTCTGAGCTTTGTATAAGCGGGAAGTTTGTCTTTATGTGTGTCTTTATATTTCCATGCACAAATTCACTGATAGTGTAATATTATGTAATCTTCATATAGAATTATTTTATGCTTGATACATTTTATTTTCATGCGATATTTTTTCTTATATTTACAAGTAGGCTTCGTGTGTTAATAAACAATATACTTATATAATATGTTACTTAATAAGTCACTTTGCTAATATACATGTGTAAAGCGTTACCGTTTACCTATCCAAGACCTTGCTCATATTTCCATGCACTGTAAGCTGCGAATTGCTGGCAGAACAGCTTCTTCACTCTGATGGGTTTTCATCATTTTGCGTAAAAAACATTTTTTCATAGAAAATATACCCTATTTTATATACATGCGTCATGAGGAGTAAAAGTGCTGAGTTATGGAATTTATTTTCTTAACCATTTAAAGGGACTCAATCATGCTAAAATCATCAAAAAATCGGTGATTTTATTTTGGCTTCTTAATATGACCATATGATGTAAACATGTCCATCGACTGAACTGCAAAGATTTTTAATTTGTGTGCTGCGCGTTTACCAGTTAGGCTAGATATAAAGACGAAATTTTCGTATTTCTTACTTTGGACATGCATGTCCAAAATAAGAAATCGTGAATTTCGTCTCTATCTATGCCTAACTGGTAAATGCGCAGCACAAAAAATTTTAAAAAATTTGCAGTTCTAGTCTATGGACATGTTTACATCATATGGTCATATTATGAAGCCAAAATAAAATCACCGACTTTTTTATGATTTTAGCCTGATTGAGTCTCTCTAACCCTTAATCACGACCGACTACAGTCGTCCTAATCTGTTTCATCAGCATCACAGTTATGGCGAATAAAATGAGCATTTAAACATCAAGATTTGCAAATGTCTTGTTGAAAATTGAACAAATATGAGTAATTTTCACTAACTTGAAGTGAGGGTCGCTGTAAAGTTGTGGGTCGCGGTAGCGGGACATAACTTCAGGTGAGCGAAAATTCTTTTTTGTTAATTTTGCGCTTGAGGGTTAAACTATTCTAGATCTGTATTTTATAAAACATCTAGTTATGATATTTATATATAATAAAAGCTTACAGCATCTTCACTTCGATGTGTTTTCATCCTTTTGTAAAATAATATTTTTATTGAAAACATTATACCCTGTTATATATACATGCGTCAGAAAGTGTCTTTGAAGCGTTAAATTATGTAATTTAAAAATTGTGAGTCCAAATGTATGTAGATTCATTGTCTAGTTTGAAATGAGTTTTATCATGCTCTGTCACGTAGTCCATCGGGTACAACCACCGTACGTGTACCCCCACACATCTTAACCACATCAACTATTTTATAGCCTTGGTATGTCCAAAACATAAAATGAGATTGTAACAATAAAAGTAGTCACGAACTTTATATTTTAACCACTTATATGGATGTACCCCCAAACCTGGCTAGAATTAGGGGGATAGGGTCACGTTAACGTATGTCATTGCTGTTCTTATTTACCATGGTACAGTGGAGTAAATAGTTATCTGTCTACATTAAGTTGAAGCATAATATTGTTATTACAGAATAATAATACTGTATATATGCATACAAATGAGTGGTATTTAGATTTACAAATGTCATAATATATATATTTCTTAACGGTAGAATATTGCAGCCTGCTTTGACAATTTGTTTATTTAGCCTGGACTGATATCTGAAACAAAGAGCTTTGCTCGGTATTTAGATATCTAAGTATAAAATTATCTATCCACTTGTTTTTACATAATTTGGGAATGCTGAATTCATATCAGTCGGAACACATTCTATATCTGGTGTTCTTCAACTTCCCGCAGTGCTCATAGAGCCAGTTTACCCTTACAGCGTGGGGATCGACTTAATAAGTCAGAATCTGACGTCAGTAGACGTCAGATTCTGACTTCTGAAGTCGATATTCGCACTGTAAGAGTACACATATTTATAATGGCCGTAGACCCATAACATAGGTATTCAAATGCATCAGAAAGAGCCAACTAAGACATTTATGATAATTTCAAATTGAAAAAAACCCTTTGGTCTCCACGGCTTATATAAAAAGAATCAGCACTTTAAGAGTTAAAAGGAGATAACATCAGACAAGAAAGGAGGCATCTTTTTTCCAAAGACAACCCCAATAATTCGGCGTTTTATTAGCCAGTAGGTTTTATTGAGCAGTATCAGCTATGTCTCCGAATTCGGGACTTTAGTCACGGCATTTAAAATTATATTGTACATCAACAGCTGCATGTGCATATATATTATAACCAACCAGGCATGATCCTATATCATATCGTTCAAAGAATGTCCGTTCACTACTTCTGGAAAATTCGATCACAATAGTTTAAAATGGTCATGTCAAGGGATGTGATATTTTACAAGTTATTTAAAATGGAAGTCATAATTAATTTTTTGCAAAGTAGGCCTGGGGACTTCATATGGTCCTTACAGGCTTACAGCGCGGGGATCGACTTTAGACGTCAGAATCTGACGTCTGTAGACGTTAGATTCTGACGTCTAAAGTCAAGCAGACACAATACGTTGAATCAATGCTGGTTTACGCTGGTCCAACGTCGTTAAAACAACATTGATTCAACGTCTTGTGTCTGCTGGGCGCACTGCAAGGATTAAAATATTTATAATTGCCGTAGACTCATAACATATGTATTCAAATGAATCGGAAAGAGCTAACTGAGCCATTTGTAATGATTTCAAATTGAAAAAACCTTTGGTCTTTATGGTTTATACCAAAATATGTCAGCGCTTTAAGGGTTAATATCCATAGAAGTGTCCATATTATATGAATAGCTCGTTGATGTAGGAAGGTGTAAATTACTCCTCATATTAAAATACAATTTACATCCATCTGCTTTACATGTTATAAGCCGATTAGAGTTTTGTTGGTTGATATTTGTTCGACTTCTTGTCAGCTATCTGTTAGTTATGATGAGGGTGCACATGGGTTAAAAAACTAATCGAACGAGCGACGTAGGGGGCCGAAGATCGAGGTTTGCAGTTTCTAAATAGTGTGAAATATCTAGTGTAAAAAACGAAGTGTACTGGCTATAAAAAAGAATATCAACGTCAGTATATTACAACTCTACTTGTGTATATTATAACTATAATTGTTTTGATTGTTCTTTTATAAACATTATTATTATTATGTTATGATGGTATTTCCATTATGACAAACTTCCTATTGAATTGTCCTAAACCGTTATAAATGTAAAAACTGAGGCGGAAATCTTATCAAAAATGAGGACAATAATGACGTGAAAACATTTTTCCTTTATAAAAAGTGAATAGTGAGGCCAAAAAATGGGTAAAAAGTGAACTGGGAAGAATCCATAGTTTTCAGGACCCATGTCCACCCTCTATGATGTGTTATCAGCAGAGACAGACCGATATATCTGTGATTTATAATCCACTGATAAGGGTTCCTGGTAACTACCTCTCACTGGACACGTGTCTCACACTGTAACCCATTATTCCCCATCGCCGCGTTTACGCACCAAATCGCATATTTTGCATAAATTTCATGAAATATAAATGTGTGTAATTTGTTACAATAATGGGGTTGTGCGCTTTCATTTCAGATGTTATGCTCTGGGCCCGTATTCTCGTACAAGTGACGATATATCTTGATGAAAAGAATGGGGTTTTAGGCCACCTTTACAGTGCGGATAATTGCTAAACTAGTCCAGGAGAACATCTTGAGGATGGTGAGATGAATGAGATGACAATGTCCTCCGGACACAGGATTCAAAGTTCGAGCCCCGGCGGTCTGAGGACGAACACGCTACCTCTCGGTCACGGAGGTTCCCCACAACTTTGCATCCAAGACGGTTAAAACAATTAGGACCTTGATTTTATCATTGTGAACTGACCACCTCGATGTCGATCATTCACACTGTAAATGTAATCCATAAAACCGTATTGCAGATAAAATCATGATGGTGTTTGTGCAAAAATCAAGCAAGCACGAGGGCTTTACGCAGTGTTGGTTTAATGTTGACTCAACGTCAGCGACGCTGGGCCATCAGTAAACCAACATTGTGTCAGCGACTTTAACACCATTTTGGGGGTTCGAATTCTGTGTGTTGCGTATTGCTTTGCAGTAAACAACACTATTATTATTTTTTGAGGACTTGGAACTTTTTTCTATTTAGATCTGAAAACAATAAAACATTAAAATACACTAAACAGTATAAATGCGAAATTTAGCATCGTAGAGATTGCAAGAGAGGAATTTCACACATTTCAATAATGATTAAGATCGACATTTGGATCTGTTAATTATAAATGCATTTTATCAGTTGTCGTAAAAAATAAGCAAGCAAATAATTGCTAACCATATTTTGTGGATCAATTTTCCAGAAAAAACTTAAACATTAACTTAACCCTTTAAGCCCTCACGACGCATTAAAGCATCCCTGAAAACAGACTTTATTTCCCTACAACTAAGGGTTTAAGAATGAAAATTTCCACGAAACTGGTTTACAATTCATGGTAATTTTCATTAATTTTTAACCCACTTTAGATCATCCTCATCCACTACAAGTCGAGAATTGCGACAGCAATTCGCGACTTGTAGTGGATGAAGATGACAATGGAAAATTCAGGCTTGAAAAGGTTGAATAAAAATATCATCACCATACAAGTAGAGCCTATTGAAAACTAAATGACAAAAAGTAAGATGGCCGTAGGTGAAACTTTGCAACCAGACCGGAAAAAATATTGCCACGTGTTCGATTTACATTTATCTGGATAAAACCTACCTAGCAACCCCTCCCCACATAACAGACCCCCACCATCCAAACGACCTTCACCTTCAGCCAGCACAGACTGCTATTGACATAACAACATTTAGTTTGGATCAGTAGAAATGAAATCAAGCATGTACTGCACGGTAAGCTCATTCATTTCTTATCTCCCGGTATTAGTAGTTTGTTTTTTTGCACTTAATTACAAACATGTTTTAATCTGGGGCAAGAGTGGTTTAAACAATGACATATTCTAATGCATTGACGTCATAGCGATGATATATGGGCCTATCCTACTTCGACCAGCGAAATTAGTATATTGGCATGCTAGCACGTCTGTTACAGAGATGTGGTTTCTTAGAATATTTAAAATTACCGCTTTTGGTAGGATTGCTATGAAACTTTAATAGCGACTGATATCTTCGTAGTTTTCTTTCATTTTACTATCGCGTAAATATCGGGTATTCACACGTGTCGATGTCCATACGCTCGTCCTCTTTCGCCCGTAGTTCATCATTGTCATGTTAGGACAAAGCCAGCTTTGATCCAGATTCGAAGCTACTTGAATAGAAAAAAATTCGCTCTGGTTGCTCCCCCCCCCACACTTCACAAGGTGATAGGTGTACCACCTCTGAGCTCGTCCGACTCTTTATGTCACTGTCTTCTGTTTTGTTATTTTGATCTAATTCTAGGTGTTAGTACTTCTGGTGGCTGTTACTGCCCTGCACACTTCACTAGGTAATGAGTGTACCACCGCTGAGCTCGTCCGACTCTTTATGTCACTGTCTTCTGTTTTGTTATTTTGATCTAATTCTAGGTGTTAGTACTTCTGGTGGCTGTTACTGCCCTGCACACTTCACTAGGTAATGAGTGTACCACCGCTGAGCTCGTCCGACTCCTTACAAGCTATTGTCAGGCTGTGCGACCTCTTGTGGCAAGATCTCCATGTTCTCCGAGACAAACAGCGAGAGGTTTACCTCCATGTATTGCAGGTGAGCAACACAAATACAATTTAAACTAATATCGCTATAAGTAACATTTGTATATTCACGCACGCAGGACGTATTACTCTCCTGTCCCTAATAGAAGAGCGTTCTGAATAAAAGCATTATATTTTTATTAATAGCACTTTTCCACAATATAAGCACCTTTTGGAAAAAAATCCTATTACCGTATGTTTTACTCATTACCCGCATGGAAAGTAGTTTTCACAAATTGAAAAACTTTTTTTTAGTCATCAAAAACTCATTTCCTATTAAACGAACCTGACCACAACAAACGAACCAAACGCACGCAAAATGAACAACGTTTGTATGTTCTAAAACGATCAAGTCATAGCACAGCTGTCATACATTTCAGTTTATTCTACACCAATATCTGGGCTGATACTGATATACTTTTCACAGTGAAAACCACTACAAAGAGTGTGAGAATGATGAGTAGCCAAGTGTAAATGTACATTTACCGTATGTATATTTCAATGAATTTAGGCTCTCTTCAAATGTATTTTTCACAGTTTAAGCCATGGGGATATATATTCCTTTTATATATAATCAATATTAATTAATATAAAACATTTGATAGTTTTGTGTACTGCTGCTCTTATATATTCTATCTCAAAATATTATCATTATCTACTCTGGGCGTGCAGAACAAGGGTTGTTACGCCGAGCTCGCCATAAACTATGCTTACGCAAGTCGACTTATTTACTTGCAATACATATACATTCACAGAATCTCAAATGTATTTTTTTCAATAATGTCCGCACTTTATGTTGCCCAAACTTCACAACCATATAAAAGAATAAGTTTGACTAAAATACTGAAAAGCTTAATATCGACAGGTAGCTGGCGTTGTCTACATTTACGTAGTAACAGAAACATAGCTATGTTAACTTTTACAACTAATTGTTTTTGCCTCCGTATTCTTTTCTTTATAGTTAAAAATTGAAGGAATATGAGGCCCAGCTATTTATATTGACCATCTACTTCAGGTTCATTTTCTCCATAAATAGTTTAGGTATTTTTCTTATTTTGCCACGAGAAAAAAACAGTAATCTTAGTTTTTGACACGTTATGTTAAGTTTCCACATGCTACAATAACGCTCCATTAAATTAATTGATTGCTGTAGATCTTCTTGTGATTCGGCCAAGATAACACCGATCAGACATGAAGCATTATCAATTAACTTACTATTTACAGAAACACACGAATTTATGGATTTATACATGTCAAAAATGGTGTGAAAAAGTTTTTTCCCAGATATATTATTATGTAGTAGTTTAGACCACAGCTCAGTAATCTCTGTGTTTGTTAAGGTAAATGTCGATTAAAGTTTTTAATGAAAAAATATGAAACCGGATCTAAATCCAGCTTGCTCGTGTCCTATTATGTTATTTTCATTTACGAATCGTGTAAATCTGTCGTTTATTAAATTTGAGAACAATTTTCCGAAACAACGTCATGATAAGATACCTCAATAATTATTAGGATCTTCACGATCACCAACATTTTAATAAATTGGTTTGATTATCGCTAAACTCCGGAAAAATACCAGTATCTAGAATAACGTTAAACGTTTTGTCTGATATTTTAAAAGGTTTTTTGTCATTTATAATGTTCCAATAATCCTTTGGGTTTTCAGATTTCAATAGACGTATTTCTCTAACAGTGTTTTGTTTTTACTTTTTAAACGCCTGTTTATCTGTTTCTCATAATTAATTTCGCCCAGCATTTTGTAATAGCATCAAATAAACATTATTTTGTATTCATCTGTACTATATTAAAATACGTTTCCCTTGTTTTTTTTCCAGGCACTCAAATTGATGACAGTCTGCAATTTCGCGATATTTTGCTAAGCGATGACGACCCGGAGCTTGATGGTTTGCGCTCTATTACCAGTATCGTCCGCCAGGAGGAAGGATCATTCAATCACAACCGGAAGCAACAAACAAAACTAGGCCGGAGAAGACCCGACAGGCGTCACGCCAATTCCGGATTTGTATCACGGAGAGCCAGACGTGACGTATTGAATATGATCCAGAGTATGGTAGCCCAGTGTTGTCGTAGTTTGGGCAGATGTTCTGCCCCGATACAGCGTCTGGACTGTTCAGCCTTCTGGACACGCTAAGTTGGATTGTATCAACAACATAATTAAGAGACCCTTTCGAAAGAGCATTTGAATGCTGTATAGAAATTTTCTATATGGATAATAACTACACTGCCATGCAAAACTAAAAGTAGGCCTAAGTAATTGCTTACTTTTTAAGTAAGCAGTTGTCTTTTGGTATCGCATGGTAGTACAGTGCAAATCTCCTCCGAGCGAAACACAAAAGCAATATTGTATGGATGTATATTAATCAAAATAAGTATATCTATATATAATAATGTTATATGGCTATAACCCATGCATTAACATTAACAAGAAACTCGCTCGAGTATACTATCAGCAATGATGTGCGCGGTTTGGTGCAATATGAAAAATATGGTGCAGCAAAACGTCCGATACGGAGTATATTATACAACATACGCCGTGATATTAAAGAAGTTGTGCATGTTCAATATTGCTGAAGTCGGTTGCACCATTATGTTCTGTACTTTAAATAACTCCACACGATATATTTACAATTTAGTCTTTATGTCAAAAGGTAGATGTGCACCTCGCTCTACACACCACAAATCATTTCAGAAAGACAGAGTTGCTACACGTGTGTCATGTGTAAAAACCATTGTTCGAGTTTCGCTGCATAAATATCGTGAAAATAATTATTTTTTTAACAAATGGTGATTATGATACACACTTGAAGTCTATTATTAACTCTACTATTATTTTTTTACAGAAAGAGAAATATAATTTTTTTACTATATTTAATATATTCAACTGTAAGTCTATGACTTTTGCTACCTTTGAAACTGCACTGATTCATTTTAGGTTTTGTTTTAGCACGTTATAACATTTTAAGCATACTGATATATTATGAACGTAACTTTTATATTGAGCTTCTGTACTTGAGGATGTGATAAATTTGTGATATATTTGGTGATGTGTTCAGTTGACGAGAGATAAACCCAGCAAACACGTGACGTTTAAACAAAATTGTTTAAATGTTGGGCCAACGTCGCAGACGCTGTACCAACATTAATAAAACATTTGTTCAACGTCATGAATTTGATGGGAATGGGCGTTCAAGATGAATCGTTATTTGCACAGTAAACTGTTTTTGCATAGTCCGTCCCAGCAAACAGAAAACATTTGTATGACATTTGTACAACGTCGGCCCAACGTCCTCGACGTCGGTCCAACATTGTGCAAATGTCATACAAATGTTTTGCGTTAGTTGGGGTATGCAATTTTTCGATACGGATAATATGCAAAGCTAGTAATAAGCCGTTGCTGCGTTTTGGTTTTGCATGGTAGTACAATGAAAAACTCGGATGAAAGAGAGACAAAAGCAGTATCGTATGACTTTGTATTAATTAATGTAAGTATACCTATATATAATGATGTGATCTGGCTATAGATTCGGATCTTCATATCTACTGTTATTTTTATTACTGTACGGGTTTAATCATGAACCTGTATGGCTAATGTTGCATGATTTAACCATGTGACTAAAAAAATTAAGTTTTCGATATCAAGTCGTGTAACATAATTGTGCCTATTTTGTGTATTTTAAGTATAAGAAAGAACTCAATTACAATAGATCATCACCCTTTCATATCCAAGGAGACGATGTATATATTACATCTATGCTAGATATGTTCAATAGTCTACTCTTGACTCTATTATTTTTACAGAAAAGAGCATTACAACTTGTGTAAAGACATTAATATATTAAACTGTTAGTCTATGACTTTTGCTACCTTTATTTTAGCACGCCATACGTGCACATATGAGACCCATCTGCACGAAATGAGTGGCATGTCGGCTCCGTACAAGTTGAAAATATGGGCAATAATCCATGATATGGGCTCATAATAGCAAATTTTGTTTTTTGTCAAATTTTGATGCTTTAGAGCCTGAAATTATCATTTTAAGGCCAGAAATGGGTTAAAAACTATATATACACAATTTTCAAGTTTGGCCGAAAAATCCTGTTTGGCCGTAAGGAACTATTTTTTATACTATAAAGTTATACTATAAATGACACACAATCAAATCTTTGCCATGACTTTAAAGTCAATTTTCTCCATTCTCCAATCCTGTTTGGCCGTAAGGAGCTATTTTTTATACTATAAAGTTATACTATAAATGACACACAATCAAATCTTTGCCATGACTTTAAAGTCAATTTTCTCCATTTTTATTTTTTGAATTATTGACCCCCTTCGCGTCACTAAAATGATCACACATCAGCTCCGGATCAACATAATTGCATGTTCTTGCATGATATCATATTAAAGCTCCAGCTGTGTGCTATCCAATGGTACCATAAACTACACATTGTATTTTTCGACATGAGACTCGTTATGTACAGATGACTCACATATAATTATAGCGTAACATTTTAAGCATACTGATATATTCTGTGCGTAAACAGCGATGTTTAATTGAGCTTCTGTGCTTGATGATGTGATAAGTGTGTGATATTTTTGGTGATATGTTTATTTGATTGAATGAGATTCACCCAATAAACACGTTTAAACAAAGTTGTTTTAATATTGGGCCAGCGTCGCAGACAGTGGACCAACATAAATAAAGCATTTGCTCAACGTCTTGATATTGCTGGTAATGGACGTTCTAGGTGAATCGTTATTTGTATAGTAGTCATTTTTGTCAAGTCCATTAAATTTTTTGGAGATTTCATTGCTGCATTGACTCATATTAAAATGCAAATGTATTATACTTGTGTTGTCATACTTTCTTTAAGACTTAATGCACTGCATTCTAAAGTTTAAATTTGAAGTTTCACGGCTTCAAATGGGTGAAAAATACTGACAGTTGTTTAATTTGAGACCAAACATTTGCAAGTCTACGTGTTTCAAGATACATTTCGTTCTCAATAACAGCGATGTAATCGGTTAATATAACGGATTAAAAACGACAATTGTCGTGCTCCGCGCTTTAATGTTTGAACGTCATAATACATTGAAGCATCATAGCCCATGTGGCTATTGTGAAGACCCGGTCACATGGAAGCAGCGTGGAATTTGCTGTGATAGTTGTGATATGTGGTTTCACAAAGATTGCGTCGACATGGGATCTTTCACCTTCCTGGCATATTCCACAACAAACGTCTCGTGGATATGCTGTCGATGCAATCATCCAAATTTTGATCGAAATTTATTCCATTCGTTTGAAATCAAAACCACAAATAATTTTGACAATCTAAATTCTAGTGGCTCTGAGAACGCAGTCAATTCACCGAATTCAGATTTCACTCCAACACAGCACAGTAGTCCAATTCCCCCCTTTAGGCCTAAAAACCGTCAAAGAAACTGGCGTACTTTATTAATAAATTGCAGAAGCCTAAAGGGGAGAGTAGCAAATTTTTTAGCATCTCTAAACTACTACCAACCTGATTGTATCCTCAGCAATGAATCTTGGCTTGACAAGGATACCACTACCAGTGAAATTTTCCCTCCTGAATACCAAGTTTTACGTAAAGATCGAAATTCAAAAGCCCGAGGAGGAGGAGTCATTATTGCTGTCAGAAAACATTATGACATGACCCTCCTCCCTGATTTAGAAACCAATTGTGAAATTTTATGGGCTAAAGTTCAGATAACGGCATCAAAATCCTTAACCCTCGGGTGTTTTTATAGACCTCCTGACGTCAAAATTAGTACTTCAGAAGAACTTGTGAAATCTTTAGACCTCATGCCAAAAAATTCAAATCAGACCATTGTCCTTGGAGGTGATTTCAACCTGCCTGGGATTGACTGGGACAATGGAGTAGTACATCCTAATGCAGCAAACAAATCACAATGCGAGCTGCTTTTGTCAAGCCTAGATACGCATGCCTTGGCCCAAATTCATAAAGAACCAACTAGAGAAGAAAATATTTTGGACCTCCTGATCACAAATAAACCCGGTTTGATAAAATCTTCTCATAGTGTACCTGGAATCTCGGATCACTGTGCTGTTGTGACCGAACTGGATATTGACCCACCCTACGGTCGTACAAAACCCCGCCCAGTGCGTCAGTTCAAAAAGGCTAATTGGGAAGCTATCAGGCAACAAATTAGGAGCTGCTGGACCTCCTTTTCAGAAAACAGTCCCAGCCGTTCTGTTAATGAAAATTGGTTGAAACTTAAATCCATCCTAAACCAATGCCTGGACAAATTTATACCAACTAAAATGACTTTACCTCGGGAAAATCTACCTTGGCTATCCAAATCACTCCTTGCATCTATTCGGAAAAAAACATCTTTATATAGCAAAGCCAAGCGTACGAATAAAGCTGACCTTTGGGCAAAATATAAATTATGTAAACGGCAGACCCAGCGTGCCATCAGGTCTGCCAGGTGGTCCTTTTTGAAAAACAAACTTTCTGAATCTTTAGAACAAAAAAAATCAAAACCACTCTGGCGGTATATTAAATCTAAACGTCAGGATGGAAATGGTGTCTCTCCCTTGAAGGAAAACGGCCAGCTGCATTCAGATAGCAGACGTAAGGCCGAAATACTAAACAACCAATTTTGCTCAGTTTTTACCTCGGAAGACACCAAGAATATACCTGAATTATCAGGACCACCGAATACTGAAAAACCTAAATTCGAAATTACCGTTCAAGGTGTAACTAAATTACTTGAGTTTAAACGGCGGAAAGGCTCCCGAACTTGATTCTGAAGAATGCTGCCAACAAAATATCACCCTTTCTTAAAATTATTTTCGACCAATCTGGGCAAATTACCAGATGACTGGGTAGAGGCTAATGTTACCCCTGTCTTCAAAAAAGGGGATCGGCACTCTCCGGCAAACTACAGGCCGATATCCCTCACATGCGTTAGTACCAAATTACTCGAACACATCATTTTTAAACAAATTATGTCCCATTTTTCGGAAAACAAAATTGTAACACCTGTACAGCATGGCTTTCGATCAAAACACTCATGCGAAAGCCAGCTTTTGATTACAACTGATGAATTTATTCAAAATTTTGAAAGCAAGACACAAACAGATGTTGTTGTCTTGGATTTCAGTAAGGCCTTTGACGTTGTCCCCCACCAACGCCTCTTGCACAAACTTGACCACTATGGAATTCGGGGAACAACTCTTAATTGGATTCAAAATTTTCTGACCAATAGAACCCAAAAAGTAGTAGTTGATGGCAGCTCTTCAGAATCAGCTCGCGTGAGGTCCGGTGTTCTCGGACCCCTACTCTTTTTTACCTATATTAATGACCTCCCTTCCACGGTCTCCTCGCAGGTTCGTCTCTTTGCAGATGACTGCCTCCTGTATCGCCTGGTAAAATGTCGAGCAGATCAGGAGCAGCTGCAGAGAGACCTATCAGCGTTACAGGACTGGGCAGATCGATGGGGGGTGTGTTTCAACCCCTCGAAATGCTCGGTCCTGAGGGTGTCCAGGCCGAAATTAAAAAACCTGGAATTTGAGTACACCCTTAAAGGCGAAACACTAGTGAACGTTTCATCAACACCATATCTTGGTGTTTGCCTTAGCGAGACCCTGGAATGGGAGGCCCACATTAACAGAATTACAAGTAAAGCACATTCCACTCTGGGCTTTCTTCGGAGGAACCTGAAGGCATGGCCCCTAAACTAAGAGAGACTGCCTATTTTTCCCTGGTCAGATCATCCTTAGAATACTCTTCAGCAGTTTGGGACCCCTTTAGACAAAAAGATATTGATAAATTAGAAAAAATTCAAAGATCAGCAGCAAGATTTGTCACCCAAAATTATAGACAAACAGCCAGTGTGACATCTCTCATTCAGAAACTGGGCTGGACTGACTTGAAAACAAGACGTAAAAATTCTAGACTTGTAAGCATGTTCAAAATTTTAAATGAGCTTGTCGAAATTCCTATCAATGACTGTTTAATCCCAGCGAACAGAAGAACACGTGGTGGGCACAATCAGGCATATAAACATCTTAGAGCTAACACCACACTGGGACAAAATTCTTTTTGGCATCGAACTATCCCTGATTGGAATTCTCTTCCGGCAGCTGCCACAGAATCAAAAACTGTGGCAGCGTTCAAGAGTCAGCTGGTTGAATAAGTCTACCAGCCCTTTCCCCCCTCCAGCCTGATACTCCAAAAAGGAGGTGCTGCTGAAGTACAATGTCAAAGTCAAAGTCCATTTTTTTAGTAAATATCACTCTTCATAATAAAATGTACTCGTTCTTAGGCATTAGACCGACTATAGACGTCAAAATCTGACGTCTAAAGATGTCATGTTCTGACGTCTAGAGTCTACACCCCCCCCCCCCCCCGATTGCAAGAATTAAACATTTATAATGGCCGTTGATCCATCGGTATTCAAATGAAGTTGAATCAGCCAAATAAGACATTTATGATGATGTCCATTTGAAAATAGAAAACATGGCCAACATAGTTGATATGAGAATATTTCAGCGCTGTAAGGGTTAATATGTGGTTATTATAGTAAAAAAGAAAAAGTTATGGTTTATATAATATACATTGTTGTGAACTGATCATGCTGATAGTACAGGGTTTTCTGTCATATCACAAGTAACTTCTAATCCACGCATTTCTGCACAATGAGAACAGTATATACATGCAGATCGTAAGCCAGAGCAATAAATCTATAATATACAATTATTTCACAGAAAAAGTACACTGATTATTGTTTGTCATGCGGCTATCTAGAAGTTAACTACAGCTTTCCGTTTATTAGTTATTAGCCAAATGAATGGAAGTCATCACTTATTTGTATTATTTCATCAAAAAGTGATTACTTGTAATAAAAGTGTATCCCATTTTCTGGTACGCCTACTGCACACATTTCACAAATCCCTTCTTGGCTATTCAGACATCGAGGATTACCAGATGGTGAAACACGAACGTTTTTAATGTCCAATTTCTATTATAGATCTCTAGCCTCTGATACGTTTGTCCTTCCTTATAAATATCTGTATTGATTAGACCTGCCATCGCTCCTGAAATATTTATTTAAGTACATGACAAATTAATTTCAAACGTGACCGAAATGCTAAAGTCATTTTTCATGACTTAGATCTACTATATATTATACTGGACCAGATAACTGCAACAATAATCCAATATGCGATATAAAGACCCATTTGGTATATTTATATCCATTTGCAGTTACTGTTCCTAAAATTAAATTAGCCACACGAATATTCTAAATGGCGGCCATTCGATAGCCACAAACAAGCTCCTTTCATTTTCATGATTTGTATGGTATTTCAATCTTTATGTTACTTTTACTGGATTGTTTGCAATTAAAAACTAAGCCAAATTGAAATTATATATTTTTTTCCAATACAGTTTGACAACAAATTATTAATTCTGTATTTATTTTTCACACGTTCCCATCATGCTTCCATGCACCACCAAACTAATGCCTGGCTCACCCGGCTTAGATACGGATCAAAAGAGGCCGAATCTTGCCCGGTTCATCACGGAATACTGTCCAATGTGGACACGAAACATAGATGACACGTATGCAACACGTAGGCTACAAGTAATATTGAATATGTAACACGTAGTCGACACATAGGACTACCGAGTGCCTTACGCCGGATTTGACAAGACATGTGACACATACTTGCGCGGAGTGCACACGGTCGATGCCGAGCACCCCGCCAGCCACGGATGGCGAACGGTGTTCGCGGACCGAAATTGTTCCACAATAATGTAAATCTGTTCAGAGCGTGTCAATACCTTGGAGCCTACGTGTGGCCTTTGTACATCTCCATGTTTCCTCTAAGTGAGTTACATTTCTGTCCCGGATGGCTACTTATACCAACGGATTCTTATCACCTCTCGGTATGGGAAAGATCTTTGCACATTCTGAAAAATGGACACGATGACAAATTTTACGGTGGTTAGAGATCGCAAACGGTTATAGGACGGACGAGGCTCTCTGAGATTCTCTCGGAAACATTATCATCCCTTGTATTTCTGGCGTCTACATTCATGTGGAAAAACGCTCACATTTTTGAACATGCAGAAAATGTGCGCAGAGGTTGACGCACACAAAAAATGAATAACGTTCATCCGGCGTTCTCGTCAAATCATCAACGAATTCTAACGCACGCCCAGCGAATCACATCGCACTGACCAAAATTGTTAATTTTTTTGTGCGCTGGACGTGCGTGATGGTATGTGTGACTGGGCTATTAGGTCAATGTATGTGTGTGCAGCCAAGAAAGAAATCAGCCGCGGGAATTCAAACCCGATGCCTCGGAGAGTCAACCACGCCACCAATGCGCTATTCTGTCGCCACATCCGCGCTTGAACAGCATTTAGTTTGGTCCATTTTCCCACATGACCGCAATTGTACTGCTGAGTTTCACTTTCATTGACATCATTTGTACGCGAATTTCAATTTGTATATTGAAATAAAAAAGATGAAAATGTGACAACCGGATGGTTAACCCTTACAGCGCGTCAGATGCTGACGTCTACAGACGTCAATGGACGCACTGAAAGAGTAACTATTTATAATGGCCGTAGACCCATAGGTATGCGCCTTTTAGTCAGAAGGCCCGTTAGTCAGAAGGCCCATTAGTCAGAAGGCCCGTTAGTCAGAAGGCCCGTTAGTCAGAAAATAAGTAAGGATGATTAGTCAGAAGGCCCGTTTGTCAGAAGGCCCGTTAGTCAGAAAATCAGATAATTACCTCATCGAAATCATCTCATTTGTGAACAACCTTGTTACCAATTATTTGCTATATTTCTTTACTTGTGCCAGTAACAACGTATAGTACTTTCATAAGGGTTGCGTTAATAATAGGCTACTCATTATGTTTTTGAACCTAATGTTGCTGAGGTAATTTCAAGCTTCAAATGAATGTAAAATAACCATAATAATTTAATCAAGTGGTTATTGTCAAGATGCCTGTAAATAACAGTATATTTTCTACATATAGGAAGAAAATAGTATAACAATAATAATAATAATTGCCTATCGTAGGCAGCAATGTACACTCTATGTCTTTGAACAGTTTGGAACAATGTAAATATGAGCACGCACATTGATCAACATACTGCTTCAAACCTGAGTACCTGAATTTTGAAACTTGCTGAGAAAAATGATCGAGATAACAAAACACTGCTAATAGATTATAATGAGATACACATTTTTCGCTGGTCTTAATTAGCACGGTAATAATACTGCAACCACATTATGTAATAGTTCTCCCGTGCTTAAGTAAATTTCACTTTCTCGAATATGAACCAAGCCTTTCTACACAAAACAGTCGTCAAATAATGCTAGTTATCAAAATATTTGGAAAAAAACCAATTTATTATTTATTCTGAGCATAATGATACATTTATTGTGGGGTTTTCTCATGACACATTTTCACATCTATTTTAGTAATGTTTATATTTGCAATACAGTATAGTGCTAAAAAAATTAAACACACTAATTGTTGAAAATAACCCAACCAAGCAGCCAGCCAGTCATCAATAATGCTAGTGTTTAATATAAATGTACGAGCTACGAACCGCCAGTGAATTTTCTTTTAGCATCATATCAAGATCATATCGACTTATTAACAATTATTCAGCATTTTTTAGTATCCTTGAATAATTATTTCATGCACAACTCTCAACATTTTTTTATCAATAACTGGACAACAAATCAAAATAATATAGCCCCCCCCCCTCCAAATGCCCAGATACCAAATGGGGCTTCCCCTAGCAGTGTTCACTGCCCATTGAACACATTCTGACTAACGGGACTTCTGACAAAAAAAGCCTAACTGATTTTCTGACTAAAGGGCCTTCTGACTAACGGGCCTTCTGACTAACGGGCCTTCTGACTAATAGGCCTTCTGACTAACGGGCCTTCTGACTAAAGGGCTTTCTGATTAACAGGCCTTCTGACTAACGGGTCTTCTGACTAAAAAGGTGTCACCGACCCATAAAATAGGTATTTAAACGAAGCAAAAAGAGCTAACCAAGACATTTATGATGATTTCAAATTCGAAAACCCCTTTGGTTTCTTGGTTTATGTAATATAATATACTTCAGCGTTAATTGTTAAGGTAATTCTGGTATGCTACAAGAATATATACAGATGTTCCCGGATACACACCCGTGTGTGAACTGCGCTTGATTCGAGCTGGTATCAGCCATTCATTATGGTGCTGACCTCGCAAACACAGACGTGGTCAAATGGTCGCCATATCGCCACATGTGGCGACCAACGCTAAAAGTGTGGCTACAACGTCGCCACACATCATAATATTGATGTGGCGATCAGAATACTTAAAATATCAATTTTGATCGCCACATAGGAATAAAATAACATAATATCATAATATCAGCTTATATCAGCTTATGTACTGTTTTATAAAGCTTTATTGTGTGTTTATTGTCTTTATATTTTGTATAGTTCCTACCGCATTGAGGTTTTCTAGTTGTTATCATAACAAGATACATTTTCCGAGTTTTCATATAGGCCCCTATTGATTGGAAATCAATATAATGTGAGCATGATTAATAATATAACCCAGTTTAAAACAGTAGGTAACAATTATAGGGGCCTACTCGTATTTTACCACTGGTCTTTAGCAAATTTATGTACTCTACTAAAATTCATATCAGCCAGTGAGAATCAATTTCGCTGATTTGCCATCAGTCAATTTGCAACCAATCGTCATAAAATTTTACACACCTTAATGCGACAACTACCCAGAAAATGGTGCGAAGCATAACAGAAGTTATACCATTGCATGACATGTAAAGTAGTTCTGAGACGAGGCTATAATGGGTTTATAGAGGGTAGGTCACATTTATTAGCCTACATGTTAAATAGACTAACTTTCATATTTTCAGGGTAGTCGCTGAATCACACGAACAAATTGTGCTTGTAAAATAAAAATAAAATGTTTGGGAATAAATTTTTTATTGACCGAAATCAGCACAAAATCATTCACCACGGTTAATGTGAATCCTACGTTTTCATGATCTATATCTATAAATTTCTAAAACTAAGATCACCCACAGTTTTATAATTATCATTTATATTAATATTGGCAAACCTTAGCCTGGTGTGGCTACCAGTTTACCAGCGATAGCCACTTTGTGGCTACTGAACTTGTAATGGTAGCCACAGTGTGGCTACAGCTGGTACAAGACCTGCCCACCCCTGAAACATCAGATGGCGGCTCAATGTGTGCCCAACGACAGATGACGTTGGGCACACATTGAGACGGCATCTGGTGTGTGCAGGACATGTTTTCATCATTGATCTTCATGTCGCTCTGATTGCGCGGCTTTGATTCGGTCTCACACTCTGATGGACGCGCCTGCCCCACACCCAGCACCAAAGCCAGATAGATTGATAGCTCAGTCAATCCCGTTCATTTACTGGTGTAAAGACGTGGTTGTACGCCAGCCTGGCTTCCCGCGGATTATAGGCATCTCTGGATTGGCATCTCGCCCCAGATAGATAATCAATGTCACTTATCCTGCTGGTGTACAGTGGATCCACGCAACTAATTAGTTATTACACATTCGCTTCCTGTGGATTATAAATAAATAAATGAATGAATGAATGAATGAATGAATGAATGAATGAATGAATAAATGAATGAATGAATGAATGAATGAATGAATGAATGAATGAATGAATGAATGAATGAATGAATGAATAAATGAATGAATAAATGAATGAGTAAGCATGCACGTCTTGTGGTTGTTTAAGCGCGGGGGCCCTGCTGCGGTGGTTAAAGCTGCCTGCTTGGAAGGTCGGAGAAAGCGGGTTCAAACCCCACTTTGGCCTTCCAATTTTAGGGAAACAAAATGTTTCTTTCCTGCTCACTCGTAAAGATTCAATATTGTGGGAGCCTCCGTGACCAAGAAGTAGCGTGCTCAGCCTCAGACCGCCAGCGCCCGAATTTCGAATCCTGTGTCATTTCATTTCATTTCATTAAAGGATTCGCTTTCTGTGTATCATAAATGAATAAATGAATGAATGAATGAATGAATGAACAAACGAATGAATGAATGAATGGATGAATGAATGAATGAATGAATGAATGAATGAATGAATCAATCAATCAATTAATCAATCAATCAATCAATCAATCAATCAATCAATCAATCAATCAATCGATCAATCAATGAACGAATGAATGGAATGCAATGTGTTTCTGCGTATAAGTACTGGAACGCAATGTGTTTTTTATACACAAGTACAGGAACACAATGTGTTCTGTACACAATACAGGAATACAATGTGCCCTGTACAAAAGTACAGGAACACAATATGTCCTGTACATAAGCACAATAACACAATATGTTCCTGTACACAAGTACAGGAACAAAAGTGTCCTGTAGACAAGTACTGAAACACAATGTACCCTGTACACAAGTACTGTAACACAATGTGCCCTGTACACAAGTACAGAACACAATGTGCCCTGTACACAAGTACAGATCACAATGTGCCCTGTGCACAATGTGCCCTGTGTGCAAGTACAGAACACAACGTGTCCTGTACACAAGTACAGGAACACAATGTGCTCTGTACACAAATACTAAAGTACAATATGCCCTGTACACAAGTACTGGAACACAATGTGCCCTGTACACGGGTACTGAAACACAATCTGCCCTGTGCACAAGCACAGGAACATAATGTGCCCTGTACACAAGTACATGAACACAATATGTTTTTGTACACAAGTACCATGAACACTGGAGCACAATGCTCCTCTAGTCGTCTGTAACAGCGAGTCTTCGGTATTTAGAAATGTGAAGAAAACTTGATGATAGGCTACGCAAACTGAAACTTGATGAAAGGCCACGCAAACTGAAACTTGATGATAGGCCACGCAAATTAAAACTTGATGATAGGCCACGCAAACTGAAACTTGATGATAGGCCACGCAAACTGAAAGTTGATGATAGACCACGCAAGCTGAAACTTGATGATAGGCCACGCAAACTGAAACTTGATGATAGGCTACGCAAACTGAAACTTGATGATAGGCCACGCAAACTGAAACTTGATAATAGGCCACGCAAACTGAAACTTGATGATAGGCTACGCAAACTGAAACTTGATGAAAGGCCACGCAAACTGAAACTTGATGATAGGCCACGCAAATTAAAACTTGATGATAGGCCACGCAAACTGAAACTTGATGAAAGGCCACGCAAACTGACACTTGATGATAGGCCACGCAAATTAAAACTTGATGATAGGCCACGCAAACTGAAACTTGATGATAGGCCACGCAAACTGAAAGTTGATGATAGGCCACGCAAACTGAAAGTTGATGATAGGCCGCGCAAGCTGAAACTTGATGATAAGCCACGCAAACTTAAACTTGATGATAGGCCAAGCAAACTGGAACTTGATGAGAGGCCACGCAAACTGAAACTTGGTGATATGCCGTCAAACTGAAACTTAATGATAGGCCACGCAAACTGAAACTTGATGATGATAGGCCACGCAAATCAAGTATTGACAATTGCAGCGGTGAACATTTCAGAATCATCAGTACTTTCTTCATTATCGCTCGTTTTGTCATAATATCAATACTGCACTTCATCACACTCTGTGCAGTGATTTTTTCTATGTATATTGGTATCAGCCCTACCGCACTCTTGCTGTAGTTTGCGCCGCAATGTTTGGCAGTTACGTCATGACCGTGTGAGAAAATACAAACGTTTTTCATTTTTCTTGCTGTATGAGAAAATACAGCACTCGTTCAATGAATAAGGCATTCGCCTAAAGGCTCACACCTTATTCATTTAACGAGTGGTGTATTTTCCCCTGTCGCACTCAAATAAACACCGTTTGCATATCCTCTCGGATACCAGGACACGCACCATGCATACTAGGTGTGAGAGGTGAACGTTGTTTTATAATCTAAATATTGAGCTGCGACTTGAGCTAACTTTTTAGTTATATTTAGATCTATCTGTATTGATCGCTGGCTCCTGAGGCTATTTACATCTGGTTGGAGGGAGTATTGGAGAAATGTTCGACCTTGACATCTGTCTTTCCCCGAACTCATCACCACATCAATATTAGCCGACATCACCTCACATATCGACCCCCTAGCCACCAGAACGTCGTATGTGCCACTCAAATGAGTGACACTCTGGTCGCTAAAGTAAAAGTCACTTTACTTCTGCCACTTTTGCGTTGCATGTTTTTCGCTAATTTCTCAGGAAATTATCATCAGATTGTCATGACATTTGGCAAGCAACGTTTTCTAGTCTAACGACACCTACCCTGAAAATGTCAAGAAAATATATTATATAGTAAGTTAGAGTATCTGACATGTAGTAAATTTCTAATTATGACGCTTCTCTATAAAACCATTGATTTCATTAAGCTCTAATCTGAAATTCCACTACATGATAAATTGTTTAACTTTGGAAATACTGACTCAAAGATAACGAAACCCTCAAGGTGGGCCCCAGAATTCTTGAAAAGAGTGCTTACAATATTTAATGGAATTTGATTAACTGAAACGCGACAACACCCAACGCTGGTGGGAGCTGACGGCAACTATAGGGTTCGATATTGGATATAATAATTGCACCCCTGAGGCAGGATGAAGGTTCACGTTCAGAATCATCAGCCCACATCTTCTCACATACTGAACATACTGTTTCCTTCCCTTGGGCATGATGGCTCAATTTTTAATTTTGAAATTTCGATGAGATTGTCGATATTTTCAGCGAAATATAACAATTGAAATATAACTTACCTCCAACATACATTTTACTAAATTTTACTGTCAATGTTGTAAAACCTCAGACATGTGGATAAAAGTGGCAAATATGTAATGATTATTTTCCTATATGATGTTTGTGATATAAATAATGTCCCATGTTTTGCTAATTTAATACCTTTTTATAGCTGAGGGTACAGAAATTGGCTCCATTACATTGGAGACAAACTAAACACTATACTCGCCGTCAAATTAACCAGGATCGCATGATTTTCGGCGATTTCTCCGTCAATTCTAAACCGATTTTCTTAAAATTTTGCAAAGGCCATTTTCTATTCAAATCCTAACAGCCCTGAAAATTTCGTAAAATTATATAGCGTATTTCAAAAGTTAGACCATTTGACATGTAATAAATTGAAATTACGACGTTCCTCTTTAAACCCATTAAACTAATTTTGGAGTTTTATTACATGGCAAATGGTCTAACTTTTGAAATATTGAAATTTTTACTCCTGTTAGGATTTCAATAGAATATGGCCTCTGCAAAATTTCAGGGAAATCGGTTCAGAATTGACGGAGAAATCGCCGAAAATCATGCGATCCTGGTAGATCATTTTTAATATGACGGCGAGTATATAATAAATAATTTATCTTTATTTACAAATAACATAGAAAAGTGTAGAATTGCACGCCCATTAGCATGGGCGTAAGTGATTTAACCCTTAAAGTGCTGAAGTAAATAGGCCTAATTTACATTTTCAACCAATTGAAGCTGTGGCTCGCTACCGCGATCCACAACTTCAATTGGTTGAAAATTACTCATATTTGTTTAATTTGAGACAAATATTTGCAAATCTTGATGTTTAAGCACACATTTCATTCCAAAAAAACATTAATAAAACAACTATAGTTGTGCTTAGAGCTTAAAGGGTTCACCGAGAGCGCTCCAGTCAATGAACACTTTGAGCTCTAGACCCCACCTGCTTGGTTATAAAACAATAATAGTCGTAATCGCAATTTAAATTAGCCAGGATCAGTGGGAAGCCGCATGATTTAAATAGCTCTCTAAGAAGACTAGTAAGTGAAAACCAATGAAATGCTGAAATGTTACATTTTATTGTGAAATGCGCATTACAATCATATGTCGATGTGACAATTTATTTCTAATATATCTGTTCACATTGCCATTCGGCATACAGCCTATATCTTATCAAAAATATAACTATACATATTATGCATATAGATATGTAGATAAATCTTTCTTTGTGGAATGACATATATTATAAAACAGCTCACAGAATAGCAACATTAAGCATTGAGAACAATGAACCTACAACCTCTATGTGTATATTTTTGTAACAAACCGAACATGGCTAAAATATTGGGCAAATGTAATCCCTGAACAAATTACGATATATCGTAGGCTTCTGATTGGTCGAGATGGCCATCTCGACCAATCATAAGCCTATGATATATCGTAACTTGTACAGGAATACGGGCCTAGATAACTGACATCTACCCATGTGAAGGTGTGCCCCGCTACTGCAAACCACAGATTCAAGTGGGTAAAATATTGACAAATGTGGTTATTATGAGTTATCCATGTTAAGGGCGTCACCACTCAATATCCAGTGGTGGACGGGGCTGGAGAAATTATTTATTCCAACCCAGCTCGGCCGCTTGCTGAAAATTTCGATTTTTTTACATGTTTATATAGAGCAGTCCGCCCAAAATTATTTTTTTCAAAAATACCCCAGCCACCCCTCCCCCCCCCTGGAGATTAAATGGTTTACCCCTAACTATAACTTTAAAAGGGTTAAACATGATAATATACAGTTGAGGAGCAAAGTTTAATTTGTTTTGACTCCGACTTAAGTGTGCTCAGCGTCATTACCCGGTATGCTTTTACATCTACACTCTTCAACAAAGGTTATTTATATAACATGCCTATTTATAAATATAAACAGCCGTCCGGTACATATATGTCAACAACGCTCACATGGAGATAATGTCATCTATGGAGGGTCTATGCCATAGTGACATATATACATATATATTGCAACGATAACAGGCTGCTCCATGGATGGGTATTTGTTTTCTTTATTGATAACATGTAATAATTACAGAGAGGTAATCTAGACTTTTGCTGTTCATATGTTTAATAAAACGTTGTCTGAAAATTGGAACTCGTATCGTAGCGCTCAGAACAGCGCTCAGAACAACGCTGACCGTTACGATACTCGTTCCAATTTTCAGACAACGATGAATTATTAGATAATAATTACCTTAGTCACGGACGTGTTACTGATACAGATATTGGACAACGGCAAATCTTCACAGCTTTGCACAAAAAAGGCTTACAGCAAGCTATAATAATTGTCTAGTGAGACCTTTACGCAGGCAAAGCATGGACGTTTACAATGCTAGTCAATCTACGCCGAGACGTTCACAGATTGTGATGATCCCCTTTAGCATCGGGACCGATTATATTATGTTATTTCCATTTTATAAGCACAATAAATACCAGTTTTTCACCATGTTAAAGATACATCAATCAGCAAGATTTCAAAATCGTTGACCTCCATTGTGTCAAATCTGAATAATTTTCGCTCACTTGAAATCGTAGATCGCGTCATCGAGGCACAACTTTAAGTGGGTGAAAATTCCAATTAAATTATTTAGGGGTTAAAGAATCAGTAGACATATCTCCTATCTCGATGAAAAAAACCCTACTGAAATGCGGTTTGTGATTCGTTTGGTGACACAAGAGAAAGCAAGATAAATAAGAGTAGGGCATAGTCCCGTCTTCGGGAAAGCGACGTGAAGCAATATTTACTCACTCCCCATCATCGGTATCAGCCGCTGTTGATGTTTCATTATGAGAGTTTCGTCAGTTGCTACCCCCCCCCCCTAAACTTCAGCTCGATGTTTATTTTAATCCATGTGAGCTATTTGCTGAATCACTAGACTGGCTACATACTGAACGCGTTAATTCTAGCTTTCCGACATCAGTCTAGGCCTGGTAACTGATATCTTGATTTATCTCTCAATAAGGAGAGAGGACGTGCAGATGGAAGTCCCAAGGTTAAAGACCATAGTACACACCTGATGGCTGTCACATCGGCTTACGCCCAATCCTGCATTACCAGTTTATTTCAACTTTACACAGTTCAACTCTTCGTGTGATGCTAAACACCTAGCTACACATGCAGTCTCCATGCTTTAACTTTTATATAAAGTGCAGAAATATTCCTCAGCTCAGCTTATGATCTTGCTGTAAGTATCAACAATTTTTAATGGCCGTAGACCCATAGCATAGGTATTCAAATGAAGCGAAAACACCTAGCTAAGACATTTATGCTGATTTCGAATTGAAGAAACTCGTTTGGTCTCCATTGTTTATACAAAAAGTATTTCAGTTTTGAAATGGATGAGATAAGATCAAAGTTGTAGCATTTGGTGAGAAACGTCCCTGACCGTAATTTGTCTCCTTGCCGTAGAAAGGGTGCATCTCCCACTTTACAAAGTTAGAGATCCACCCTTTCAACGCCAATAGCGTGTGATGTTTGATTATTCCTCATATGTTTGCTTCCAAACGAAGTCTTGGCTCAAACAGAAGTTGAGACTGAAAGTTTCAGCCACACATTCCACACATTGCGCCCAATAAAAAACGCGGGATTATCGATTGGACGGTCACATCTAAGACTTGTCTTCGAGTAATCAGGTCAATAAAAAGTTTTTAAAATCAGCTACATTTCCATCTACTATATCGCATGCTCAGCTCATTTGTCGCAATGTCATTAAAAATAATGGGCTTTTTTCTGACTTTGGGGTCGAGATCGATCTCAGTCACCGCCATGTTGAAAAAGGTTGATTTTCCCTGGTAAAATGAGTACAGCAATCCACAAAGGTGTGGGCTCGTCCACGGCTAGCCTTGGATTACCGTATCGCTGCAATCGACTCAGAAAATGTTGTTTAAACTAAGTTATTTCCTCAGGAAGCTTGACGCCCGCACGCTGGGATATCTCTTCAGTCGTGGGTTTGGAGGTCCCTCAACGTGAATATCAAAGTAATCATAGTCGTGCTCGGACGCCCGATCCCCTCCGGAGTTTGCCGAGCCTGACGATCGGGACACCCGGAGGACACGGTGACCTCGACCAGCTGTTAACAACATCGCTCCTCCTGCTCCCGCTGACGCCGTGGCGGCGCCACCAGACGGTCCTGCTGAAACAGAACAATCAGTTAAAAGCTTACCAAGGAATCAGAGTCCGATACATTTATGAAACAGAACAATCAGTTAAGAGTTTCGTTTTCGCAAGGAAATGATTTTGATTCCTTTGTTTTAGCATACACTCACAATACGATACATTTATTCTCAAATACTTGATGAATTAAAAAAAATCATCTAGGCCTAATATATGAATGATATGGTTCATATCTTAGAACCATCAACGTAGGTCTACGTCTACATCTAGATATCCATGCAGACACGAGGTGGTGAAATACTTCCTGTAAAAAGCTAGCAAAATGGACGTGTATAGGTCTTAACCCTTTAAGCCCTCACGATGCATTAAAACATCATTTTACATTCCTGAAAACAGACTTAATTTTCCTACAACTAGGGGTTTTAGAATGAAAATTCCATGAAACTGGTTTACCAATACATGATAAATTTCTTTAATTTTTCAACCACATCAAATCATCTTCATCCACTACAAGTCGAGAATTGCGACAGCAATTCACGGCTTGTTGTGGATGAAGATGACAATGGTAAACTCAGGCTTGAAAGGGTTAATCGGATGACAAGATTCAGAAGGCAGGAATATCCTATCATATTTGAATGCTAGACACACCCTCCATGTCGACCCATATTGTGGCATTGGTTGGTCAATCTGGCAAGGCATCTTGTAGGCCAACACGCATATGACTTGTCAAAGGGAAGGGTGACGGTCATGTCGGAGCTTGCGGGTTCGTCTCCAACTCTGGTATTGAGGTTCCAAAACAAAAAATGTTTCCTCCCCACCCACTCATAAAGATTTAGTATTGTGAGGAGATTTCGTGACCGAGAGGTAGCATGCTCGGTCTCAGAACACCGCGGCTCGAATGGCGAATCATGTGTGTGCATGTGTTCATTCATCCTTTCACTCATTTATTCATTTATTCATTTAGTCATTTAGTCATTTAGTAATTCATTCATTCAATCATTCATTCATTTTCCAAGATACCATACCTTGCGTCTCGCCATCTGAGGTATTCTGAGTCTGTAATAATGGATCTGTGAACGACTGAAATAGTTGTTTCTGCTCCTCCGCATTCACGAAGATGTCCGGCATTCGTCTCTCATACCCTGATATCACGCACACTATCTTCACTATCACCATGGAGACGACCACTATACCCACGATGATGCCCGCTATGTTACCCACAGGGAACGCTATCAGCTCTGTGAGAAAACAGACACAGGTTATTAGATTATGTCCAATAAATGATTCATTGACAGACGACTCCATGATATTTAGTGACACATACCACTACTATGATTTTATCGTTTAAATCGCTAAATTAAATTATTTTTTCTCTCACTTCAATTTGTGTCTCGCTACCGCGACCCACAAATTCAAGTAAAGGAAAATGACTCATATTTGTTTAATTTCAGACCAATTATTTGCAAATCCTGATGTCTAAACACTCACTTTATTCCCAATAACATTGATAACCTGCTAATGAAACGGATTTAAAACGTCCTTAAAGGCGGGGGCCCTGGTGCGGTGGTTAACCCTTTAATCGCCGGTGTCGCATATATTCAGTTTTTCTTTTTTTATTAGCACATTAAATACCACATTTTAAATATGTTAAAGATAAAATGTGACATCAACCTTGATTTGAAAAGAGTTAACCTCCATTTTGTCAAATCTGGAAATTGGAAATTCGGAGATCGCGGGTTCGAACCTCACTCTGGCTTTTTAAATTTCAAAGAAACAAAAAAATTCTTCCCCGCTCACTCTTGAAGGATCAATATCGTGGGGAGCCTCCGTGACCGAGAGGTAGCGTGCTCGCCATCAGACTGCTCGAATTTCAAATTTTGTGTCTGGAGGGAAGTGTCATCTCATTCATCTCACCATCCTCATGAGGTTTTCCTGGCCCAGTCTAGCCTATATATGCACAAAAATGGCCTAAAATCCCTTTCTTTTAATTTTATTTCATTTAAAACGACTGCAGTCGAGCTTAGCGATTTCAGTGCTAAAACCAAAATACGATGGTACCGGCTACGTCACCTACAAGGAGCGCTATCAGTTCTGTGGAGAAGCAATAGACACGGTTATACTCAATGATTCGCTGACAAGTGGAGCCCTAGCAGTCAGATTGTGCTATCTACCACTTATTCAGATTAAACTACGACAATAACATGCTAAGTCAAGTTAGCATGTATTCGCTTTTTTGTCGTATGGTGCAATAGATCCATTAAACTTTCAAAGCCAAATAACAGCTTTTCCGATGTGAAAAATGTTATTTTCGGAACCTCTTTCTATAACAAAAGGTGAACGAAAACCTTATGATATATTTGTTACTTTCTCAGAAAATTATGTTTTCGTGAAACGTATTTTCAGATAAAAATAAGAATGTCTCTACTATTTTTTGTAACAGTTAGTCAAATAATTGTGTAAAATAAGATATCTTAAAAATATGTAAAAACCTAATACGTCTGAAGCTCGTGGATTGGCCCAGGCTTACCCCCCCCCCCCCATCTTTGTCCAAAGCTCGGTGATTAGCTTAGGTTATTCCCGCCAATCCGCGGCATGTGACCGATTTCAGAATAATCGTGCAGCGATTTTTCAACAACCCCCACTAAACACAATGCAGGTGCTCTACACGTGATTTTGGCTGCTTCAGTAACCAGCTTATTATTGTGGAAATTAAATGAAATAAATGGGGTTTTAGGTCACCTTTGTGTACATTAAAGCTAAACTGGTCCAGGAGAACCTACTAAGGATGGGGAGATGGATGAGCTGGCACTGCCCTCTAGGCTGAGCACACCACCTCTCGGTCACGGAGGCTCCCCACAATATTGAATCTTTACGAATTTCTTTACGACTTTCCAAGCAGGCAGTTTTAACCACTGCACCAGGGCCCCCGCCCTTATTATCATGTATGACGAGAAAAAAGTATTGCACATTGTCGTAATTATATTGTATATTGATGAAAGCAAGGAGGACGAGATTAGCGTACTTGGTTAAAGGCATTAATATAAAGACTCTCGCGCTATTGCCATGATTGTGCAGAAAGCGACGTAAAGCTATATTCATACATCAAATCACTTTATAATATCTGACCTTCTCGGGCTGCCACATGTAAGCTGAAGGAGTACCGTGCCACTTGTGTGTGACCGCGGTAATGGTAGAGGTACACGCAGGAGCTGCGTATTATCAACAGGGTGGGTGGCGATATGCTGCAGTTTAACTCCAACTGTAACATACATTACAAATATTATAACAGAGTCATGTGTCATAGCTTTTCTATGTATCTCACCGTCTACTTCTTGAATGTGACTCTCTATATCCATACCAAGTTCTCTATTTGCTAAACATACTAAACAAAATGTAAAGATTAGATTGTAAATGTTGTAAGTATTATTATCATGTCATTCTATATCCCAATATTTTTTTCTCTGTTACATGCGGAGTCACTATAGCTAGCCATGTTAATCCTAGAACAGCTAAATTAAATAATTTAAACTTTCACACACTTGAAGTTGTTTCTCGCTACCGCGACCCACAACTTTAGGCGTTTGAAAATTACTAAGATTTGTTTAATTTGAGACCAAAAATTTGTAAATCTTGATGTTTAAACACACATTTCGCTCCCAATAACTGAGATTTAAACAGCTAAATAAAACTGATGTAAAACGACCATAGTCGTGCGTATAGTGGTTCAGCCCTTTAACCGCCGGTGTCGCATATCTTCGGGTTTTCATTTTTATTAGCACATTAAGTACCACCTTTTAAACATGTTAAAGATAAAATGTAACACAAATCAGCAATATTTGAAAACAGTTGACCTCCATTTTGTCAAATCTGAATAATTTTCACTCACTTGAAGTTGTGGATCGCGTCAGCGAGACACAACTTCAAGTGGGTGAAAATTCAAATTGAATACTTTGGCGTTTAAAGGGTTGAGGTTCAATCATACAGCCCACCAGTGGATTTTGTCTTCCAGCATTACAGTCGTCGTATACACCAAGGTATGCATCCTTGTTTGATTTGTCACACTGCCAGTGCCTAAAGTGTAAACCTGAAAAAAAGAAAAAATATTACAAGCTAGTAGGCCTTTAATTCGCATGTAAGTATTTGCGTACGTTAACCCTTTCAGCGCGGGGACCGTCACTGGAAGAGTAAAATATTTATATGGCCGCAGACCCATGATAGATAGATGGATAAATATTTATTGACGACGGTAAGGCTATGCAGACTTATTCGTCATTAAAATGAGCATATGTACAAGGCTATATACAACAGGATTAGTTTGGTAAAATATGAATGCTAAGTTAACTTAAACATGTTAAAATCAAACGAGATTATATACTAAAACAAGCACAGGTTAAATAAAATATGCATCAGAACTATTTAAAATAACCCACAGTTAAACAGCATTGTCATGATATGTCATGATATAAGTATTCAAATGGAGCAGAAAGAGCTAACTAAGACATTTATGATGATTTCAGATTGAAAAACCTTTGGTCTCTATGTTGCATACAAAAATATGTCAGCGTTGTGTGTGTTCATATGTGCAGTGTGGAGCAATAATATCCATCTCTTGAAAAAATAGACTTGTCAAAAATCCCTACAGACTAGTCCACTCACCTATTATATATAAGTATGCCACCAACGTTTAATCCTATGCCACATTATGCCGTTCTCTGCATGGATTTAGCATCCATGTCAGCGTCATTTAAATAACTGATCCTGCTAGTCACGCCGTCAAAATTATTATCAGATGGCTATCTAGTTGCATTATATTGTTAACCCTTACAGCGCGGGAATAGACTTTAGACGTCAGAGTCTGACGTCTGTAGACGTCAGAATCTGACGTCTAAAGTCGATCCCCGGACTGCATAAATAAAATATTTATAAAAGACGTAGATCAATAACATAGGTATTCAAATGAAGCGGAAAAAGCTAACTGAGATATTTATGATGCTTTCAAATTTGGTCTCCATGGTTTATACAAAAGTATTCGAGCGCTTTAACGGTTTAATATACAGGCTAATTCACTGACCTATAAGTCTGTCGCCAAAGTTGAATCCTATGCCGCATTCTGCTGGTCTCTGCATGGATTGAGCATCCCTGCCGTCATTACTGTCAGAATCCACCTGGTAATAATCCTCTTGGTCCATGCCGTCATTACGTATACTCTTTGTACAGTCCTGGTCGCTATCCATGTACACTGAAACAACACATTACACTGTACAATGGTCGCTATTCATGTACACGGAAATAATACAGTATACTGTACAATGGTCGTCACCCATATACAACACAATACACTGTACAATGGTCGCTATCCATTTACACTGAAATAACACAGTACACTGTACAATTAAATGTACATAACCGTCATTTCGAATGCTCTACGAAAATGTTATTTTAATGTTGGACCTGCGGCTCAGACGGGGGACCAACATTAAACCAATATTTGATGAGCATGTTGTGTTTCATGGATCTGTACATTCTTGGTCGCTATGCATATATACACAAAAAAAAACAATACACTGTGCAATGATCGCTATCTATGTACACTAAAATAACAATGTACACTCTACAATGATCGCTACTCATATACAACACAGTACACTGTACAATGGTCGATATCCATGTACACTGATATAACACACTACACTGTACAATGGCCAACACCCATATACAACACTGTACAATGGTTGCTATCCATATACAACGCAGTACACTGTACAATGGTCGCCAACCACACACAGCACAGTACGCTGTAAAATGTTCGCCACACATATACAACACAGGACACTGTACAATGGTCGATATTCGTGTACACCGAAATAACAGGGTATACTGTACATAACCGTCATTACGAATGTTCTCTGAAAATGTTGTTTTAATTTTGGGCCGTCCCAGACGGGGGACCAACAATCAACCAATATTAGATCAGTGTTTCGTGTTTCATGGATCTGTATATTCCTGGTCGCTTTGCATGTATACGAAAAAAACACAGTACACTGTACAATGGTCGCTATATATGTACACTAAATAACAAATTAGGATTAGATATTCCACAATACTCCAAGCAGCGTCTGCTATTGGTGGCATGATTAGTTTGTAGCATCACCTTGCGTTGAGGAATGCGTCATTCCACAATAAGGGATTATAATTCCTTACGTGAATGCAGTTAATGAATGAAGAAATACGGCCGGTCAACCCCGTTTCGGCTCATAAAGGTTTGTTTCTCTTTTCATTGTGCATGCATAGCACCCCGTAAAATTATCTGGGTGGATGTAGTGCTTTCATCCTTAAAGGATTATTTTGAAACGAAAAATTTAAAATGGCCGCCATGAAATCAATAAAATTATCATAACTTTCTAAATAATTGGGATAGAGACTTGCTTTTTTCACCAAACATATATTTTTGTTATCAAGGAATACAAGAAAACAAACGATACCTTCCTTTGGCATCATCATCATGCTTAAAATGCTATATTAACACTTACATGACAGATATCGCAGCAGTGCTGAGTGCATAGTTGTACACCTAATCATTACGCATTTATTACCCATCACCCATAAACTGATAAACGTGACACTTTACATAACTTTGATTTAACCTTCACGTTTCTTTGGGCGGTATCAATGCAAAAAAGCACAACCTCAACCCATGTCAACCTTCATACCCAATTATGTATCAATATTTTGTGATGGAACCCAAGCTGATGCTACACGCTGCTGCATAATTGTAATTTTGCTTGTTTAATTGCGCCTTTGGGAAGGGGGTGTAATAAGAGCAAACATGGGGGTATTACCCCTCCCAATACTAGCGCTGCCCTAGATTTCCTAAAAATGTGTGCTGAAATGATACCTGGCCAAGAATGTGTCACTATCAGTCTTTTCTAGTAGATGACCGCACCACTGACAAGCTTGAAATTGAATTTCTAGTTTGACCTTGAAATGATCTTGATGTGAGAAATGAAATTGACGTTGATATTCTCTTAACTTATATGAATGACTGTTACTATTGTATTCATTATTTAGTCCAAACCAATTTGCCTGTCGTGTTCTGGTATGTCTTCATTCATCACATTGTGAAAAAATATTATCACTCGTAAATGCCATTAAAAGCTAAACCGGCCTATTTTCGTCCTTTTAGAAATATATGTATCTATTTTGCTTTCATACCAGAACACGTGTAAACACGATAGAGACCAGCGGAAAGCTGCGTACGCTATGTTACAGCATGGCCTTGAAGAAGGAAGTGATAAATGGAAAGCAAACGGAAGTAATGTGGTAACTAACAAATCTGTACGAATAAGAATGTATGAGAGGTGAACCCCTCTCAGGACAGATCCAAAGACACTGTACGGTAAAATAGAAAAACATAATGTCTACGGATGAGACTCTTAGAACATGAAAGCAGTCTATTCGGACTTATGAAAATGGAAGGAAATTGTTGCTATCACTATAAATTGCTTCCATCTCGCTAATTGAAGACACATTTCCCATTCAAGTAGGCACACAGTAGGCCCTTTTAACCTGTGAAGCACTATACCGTTAGAATAGAAACTATCCTGGACCAAATTCTATCTTCTTCCTCCTTAACTATCACCGAGTGCACAGTCGGATATCCGTTCTATACCAGCGACCACTGCTCAATATCTTGCGACACTTCACTGACATTTAACAATAAAGAATCCTTCACACAAAATGTCTGGGATTTTAAAAATGCCGACTGGGCTGGTCTTCGGGTTTGTCTAAACACACTAAATTGGGAAGCATGTCTAGCGTCTGACAATGTAGATATCTGCGCAAAATTTTGGACTAAAACCTACCTAGAAACTGCAAAGAAATTTATACCTTTTCGATCAGTTCGAATCAGACCTAATGACAAGCCATGGTACTGTAATAAATTACGAGCACTGAAAAGGAAACGTGATCGTTTATTCCGGAAAGCTAAACTATCAAAACTAGCCAGTGACTGGGTAACTTACAAACGTTCGCGCAACGAGTATGCTCACGAGCTATCGAAATCGGTATCTGAGCATGATAACAAAGTCTTAAACTCGATCAACGATAACAAAACGTACGAAAAAGGCTGGTGGCGAACGATTCGCGTATTCTTTAATGGCGTACATCAGAAAATCCCGGCATTACAAACCGACGATGGTTGTGTCTTTAGTAACTCCATGGATAAAGCTAACCTTTTTAATAAAATGTTTTCTTCTTACAGCAAATTAAACGCTGGAAACCGTGTACCGCCCAACTTAGATTTTAGAACGAATGCTCGTTCGAGGTTTTAGATATTTTAAAAACACTAAAGACGAATAAAGCTACTGGTCCGGATGAAATAAGTTCATTGCTGCTGAAAAACACTGCAGATGTTATTGTTGGGCCCCTTGCTCTATAATTTAACAAATCACTTCCTTCTAATATTTTTCCTGCTATCTGGAAAATAGCTCACATTACCCCTATATTCAAAAACGGCGATCGCCACTTGTGTACTAACTACCGCCCAGTGTCTTTGTTAAATATACCAGGAAAAATATTGGAAAAATGTGTATTCAAATATCTGTTTAATCACCTTCGCGATAATAACTTGATTCACAAAATGCAGTCGGGATTTATGCCCAAAGACAGTACCACTCATCAGTTGGTTTACTTGTATCATGTCCTCGGTGAAGCACTTGACAACAATAAGAAAGTTCGTGTGGTATTCGGAGACATAAGCAAAGCTTTCGATAGAGTATGGAATGCAGGTCTTTTAACTAAATTAAGTTCTATTGGTATTACTGGCCAGCTAAATAATTGGTTCTCGAATTATCTGTCTGGTGGGGCACTAAGAGTAGTGTTGGGCAGCGAACAATCTGATCTCATGCCAATCAAAGCTGGTGTTCCACAAGGGTCCGTACTTGGTCCGATCTTATTTCTTGTCTATATAAACGATATTGCAGATGAATTGGAGTGCAGAGTTAGCTTGCTCGCTGACGACAATATTCTCTATATTTTTGCCGATACGGTGGACGAATGCGCAAATGTATTGAACAGGGACCTGGAGGAAATGGAAAACTGGGCTTATACTTGGTTGGTGACATTTAATGCCAAAAAGACCTGCGACATGCCTCTTTGGCTACAAACCAGAACAAATATCATTCTTCCTCCATTACATTTTAAGAACAAAGTTATCAAAACTGTAAATTCCCACTGCCACCTGGGTTTAACACTAACATCTAACCTAAAATGGTCGGCTCACATAAATAATATTTGTATAAAAGCAAACAAAAGACTGGCAATTTTAAATAAACTATCAATTAAAATTAACAGAAAGGGATTAGAACAGCTTTATTCTGCTTATGTCCGATCTATACTGGAATATGGCGACATTGTATTTGCAAACGCTGCTCAAAAAGACTTATCTAAATTAGACAAAATCCACAAGCGAGCAGCAAAAATCGTGGCTGGTGGCATAAGAGGAGTCTCTTCGTGCACTCTGTTCAAAGAATTATCCTGGGAAACTCTATCTCAGCACCGCGAAAACTGACGCATATTAATGTTCTCGGATATCGTGCACCATCGCTCACCCACATATTTACAAGATTTATTGCCGGGTAGTGTAGAAAGTAGAAGTGGTCACAGGTATAACCTACGAAACTCTGACCTCATGGATACTTTCTCCTGCAGAACCGAAACTTTTAAATCTTCTTTCTTCCCGTACTCGACAATATTCTGGAACAATTTGGATGAAAATTTGAAAGCAATTGACGAGAGATCCATTTTGAAGTCAAATCTTGCAAAAAAACGCGTAAATAAAAACTAATATTATCTATTGGGTCCTCTGACAACTAACATTATTCTGGCACGCCTGCGGATGGGATGTAGCGAACTTCGAGTGCATTTAAATTGTTTACACGTCTCCGAATCTACTAAATGCTGTTGCGGCGAGGTTGACACCATGGAACATTTCTTCCTATCATGTACCTTGTACACCGCAGCCAAAAACGAGCTACAAGACACGTTCCTACGGTCCAGTAACCGCTTCTCGCTCCTTAACAGATAGTGTTTTTCATTATTTCTTTCCATTCTTCCCGATCTGAACCCCACACCTCGTCACGCCACCGCCAACCTCTATCAGGCGGTCTACGAGTCTGTCTGTGTGTGCCTGTCTGATGATCCGCTCTTGTTTATAAATCAACATGATAAACATCGCCTCCTCGAGAGGAACCACAATGTATTACCTTTGGGTACTGTTCCAATTGAGAAATAAATATGTTAAAACTAGAATAGAAATGTTTTCTCGCTTGAAAATTACTCAGATTCGATGAATTCCAGACCAAACATGTGCCAAGTGTGATGTTTAAACACATAATTCGTTCCAAATACCTGCGGTTTAAACAGCTAATAAAACGGATGAAAAAAACTATTGTTGCGCTAATCGGTGTAAAAATTAAATTGCTTAGTCATTGTGAAAAAACTAATATATTCATACTTTCAAGGGGTTTATAACGACCCTCAAAACCCTCTTACTCAGGTAAGAAGAGGGCGGTGTCCACGTCGTTATTATCACTGTGTAGAAAACAGAAGATCTTAGGTAAGTGTGCCTCATATTTTAAGGAACAACATGAACTCAATAATTCATCGTGGCATCAGTAGGCCTAACAAATTTATGCTTTTAGAGCGTGTTCGTCTCTTACAGTGCTCGCAACACAGCTGGCTATAATTTGATTGCAAAAGTAAATTAAAAAACGAGAATAGTTCTGCATTTCATATTGAATTACCTTTTAAACTAATCTGAAAATCATTTTGTTTATTAAAAATTCCATTTTAATAAATATCAGAAAGTGTTGAATACTGCTAGTAACTCTATTGACTTAAGAAAGAACAAGCTTTCTATTCCATCAAGGAATGACATATAGGTTTACCCTAATTTCATTTTAATTATTATAGGAACGCGTGTAATATTTACATCTTAGTGGGTGTTATTAGCTGGGTGTGTCCAGTCTCACATCACACTGAAGGTGTTGGTGAAAGGCAGTGTCAATGCTAGAGCAGCATCTTAGACGCAGGCCCGGCAATGATGCAGCATTCATCTGTTCCTGTTATTTGTAGAGATGGTCTCCCACTGATTTACTGCGCTAATACACCCACCTCTAACTCACTTTACAGAAAGGCACGGCGTCCATGGCTTCTCAGCGGGCGCGAAAATCAATACAAGACCCGGCGGGCTTTAATAGAATTCTCCGCTTGAATACAGATTTGCCTAAGAAAGTCTCTCGGAGTGTGAAACCAGCGACTCGGGGTGTGGGAGATACCGCATTCCCTGCAAATCACACAAGAAATCAAGAGACGAGGCACGATAGACTGGCCCACTGTCTGGTCAGTGGTGGGTCATTGTTTTAGTTTCTTGGCCATTGTGGACACAGTGTTCGTTGAATTTTGTCAATAGGCCCACGTGATGTCATTCTCTCGCTGTAATATCCAGAATGAGCGATTGCTGTATTTTTTGGCGTTTTTGTCATCTCAATAAATTATCAGCTTCAACATCGCCGAAGACGAAGAAAAAAGTGGATACATTATTATACAAGCGACCATCGCTGAAGACGAATAAAAAGGTAAGAGACAGCAATATCCGAGCGACCATCGCTGAAGACGAATAAAAAGATAGTGACAGCAATATTCAAGCGACCTCCGCCGAAGACGAATAACAAGGTAGAGACAGCAATATCCAAGTGACCATCGCTTGAGACGAATAAAAAGATAGAGACGGCAATATCCAAGCGATCGTCGCTGAAGACGAAGAAAATGGTAGAGATATAAAAATGCAAGCGACCAAATAGTTAGCGAAAGAAGCTTGCTTTATTTTGAGTAATTCAGATCAAGAAAACCGCCGTCCCAATGTAATATTGTAATACTATATTGCATTTTATCAGAAATACATAATACTGTATTATGTATTTCTGATTTTATATACGTGTCTGTTTCTACTTTCTATGTATGTCAATTGTCTTGTGGCAAGAATAAGCTCACTTAATATCGTGCGAAGTAGAATATCACCGTATTATTTTTAAATAAATGCATAGTAATGTGTAATTGTTATACAAAGTACCCTATCTGTAACTTACGGCTTTTCCACATTCTTGTTCTGACCACAGGGACGGCGAGTATGATGATCATCACGCTGCTCCATATGCATATCTCCAGGCGGTACAGGCTCATCACTCTACAAACATAACACACATAAAATAAATATTAACTAAGATATATCCAGGTGACACAGGCTCACCACTGTACAAAACAAAACGCACGAAAACTAAATATTAATCAGATCTAGAATATATCCAGATGCTCATTACTGAATAAAAAATAACGCAGGATGTTTTTTTAAACGCTTCTTGCTGAACAAAAACAACTCAAATATGATCTGGACTGCCATTTACTAATCTATTCTAAACTCACTTTATCCCCGTATAACACTATCATTCATGTGACTTCTGCAGGGTCTAAAGACATTATCTGCTTACTTTTTAAGTGAACGGAAACTGCCGTTTGACTTTGCACTGTAGAATTATGCAACACGTGAATGAAGCTATGTACAAACAATGCGCTGTGTCTCATGAAACATATTTATTTTCAACCAATCGCCACCGACCGCTGCCTTGAGTGCAAAATACGCAGTATTAATAAATATAGCATTAGGCTGATGTAGGTTTGAATATGGATATGAATGTGAAAAACGTCTAACGCGCCTAAATCCTCAGTGTCCCGAACTCAGAGGTGCTACACATCCGAATCAGGCTCGTTATCATTGTCCGCTTGCCGTTCTAATTAGTAGATCCAGCAGCCAGGTTGTCGCCCTGCCGTCTCTCTAAAAGCCTTGAAGGGATGGAGCCCTTTTCAAGCGTTCTTAAAATTCTATACTACATGGACTGTTGGCAAGTATCTATGGCTTGATAGCCAAGCTTCGAGTGACTGATCGTAATGCTTGATATAGATAGATGGATAGATAGATAGATAGATATTTATTGACGACGGAAAGTCTATGCAGACTTATGCATCATTAAAATGCACAGTATTAAAAATATATATGTACATGTCTATAATATACAACAGGATTAGTTCGGTAAAATCACATGAAAACATATGTATGCTATGTTAACCCTTTAACCGCCGGTGCCGCATACATTCGAGTTTTCATTTTCTATTAGCACATTGAGTACCACCTTTTAAACATGTTAAAGATAAAATGTGACATCAATCAGCAATATTTGAAAACAGTTGACTTCCATTTTGTCAAATCTGAATAATTTTCACTCACTTGAAGTTGTGGATCGCGTCAGCGAGACACAACTTCAAGTGGGTGAAAATTCAGAGTGAATAATTTGGCGGTTAAGGGGTTAACTTAAAACCAAATAAATAACTGCTAATATGTAAATGGCTGTGGACCACCGCTCTGTCGTATAATGGCAAACAGCAGTAACTGCTTACTTTTCAATAAGTTCTTACTGCTGTCTTCATGGTAGACCAATGTCTCAGACTGTGGGCAGATATTGCGCCAACATTGGGTTAGCATTTATGTTTACTATGGTTGAGTATTTACTCTGAGACTGATGTTGGTTTAATGGGTCAACATTAAGCCAACATCGAGTGTGAGTGTGTGTGTGCTGTTTATGGATCTGTACTGGTGACCTGAACCTCATCTAGTCGGTGTCCACCCCCCCCCCCCCCCAAGATCTAGACATTGATTGACCTTATAGCCCTAGTGTCTGAACCGATGTTTCATCAAGATCCTTTTGCCAATACGAGACACACAATATTCGTTTTGGATGGCGATATACATTAATTGGCCATACGTATGATAATAATCGGTCTTGAAAGTGGCATAAATAATAGGTTTTGAAAGTAGCATAGATGATTCACTTTCACTATGTTTTGATAACTACAATTGTGTATGCATTATGGTGTTGTATCCACCAAATTCACTTCGAGCTATTTTGAAAAAAATCAGAGAAATATCCGATAAACACTACCAATGAAGCACGGCTCAGAATGTCACCCTGGCCTTATACCTATATACATGATAATGATATCAACCATGTAATGTGCTCGCTGCTTTCTTATTCACTGAACCACATGGACAACCTATGGCATATACGTGTAGATGGATGACCATCACTGAGTCGCAAAACAAGATAAAAATTAGGGGTAATATATAAGAGCTGGATAAGTGTTCAGGGAAAAGTCCATCCATCCATCGTTAAATGACTCATCCCTTAGGCAGTTGTACTGCAGAAGTAATTATGGCGTGAAGGAGCGCACAGCACTTCGCCCTGCGCGAAATAACATCGATACACTGGTCTCAACCTGAATTCTTCGAACGCTGAATATTTTTGTATAAACCATGAAGACCAAAGTTATTTTTTTCAATTTGAAATCAGCATAAATGTCTTAATTTGCTCTTAAAAATTATTATAATTATTAAATTATAATAATTATAATACATTTTTAATTCTTACAGTGCGGAGATCGTCCATAGACGACATATTCTGACGTTTCCGCGCTGTCCTCGCACTGACAGGGCTAACGCTACGGTTTCAAAAGGTGAAGGCCATGGCGACAATTTTCAACAAATGTATAAGGTCTGCTACAAGGTGTGGGGTTTCAATCATAATAACCTGAAGTGGCGTCACAGAAAATAACTGATAACTTCCCAGTAGCTTCACTCGTTAGAGCTAAAAATCGGAATTAATATTCTTATTCTAGATTTATTTTTTGCAAAAAAGGACAATTAGCTACATGCTCATAACAAGTTATGTTGGGTTCGTAGCTAATTGTATGATGCCACGTGTTGAAAATGTTTCATGTTACTCAGAATTCATATCTCTGTTGAATTAAATATTGGTCCTATCGTTTTGATGACTATTCTCGTTGCGTGACTCGTTCTGTTGGGAACCCATCAAATGACACGTGTTTTGCGCAAAGAAAGGGATGTTTACCGGAGAAAGGGACAAACGATTATAGTATGTGCTGGCGTGTGATGTATGTGTTTTACATGGGAGGTACATGTGCTGGTTACTGTACTGATTACCACATGGCCTGGTGATCGATCCTTGTGTTACGCATGGTCAAGTTGTCATCTGGAAAGTAAAGTAACATTGGTGTTGAGACGGAACGATCAATCATTTCAATGAAATATCCAGGGGCCAGACGCTAGCATTACCGAACATCTCACCAGAGGTGCTTACACTGGCTACCATTAAGACTTGAGAACCATTAAGGCGGTTAAAATAGCACATTTGGAAGGTAGATCTTTTCTCGGATTAACAAGAGTTAAAATTTAACAAATACAAATTGAAGTCTATTTTTATTCTTGTCAAGTTGTTGACCTTCAAATTGAGTGAATCTTTTCATTATACCATTTGATGTTACAGTCTAGTTTCAATCCTAATTCAATCATCTCTTCTTTTGTATATTGAATTTGACTTTAGCTAAACCAAAGCTAAGAAATGAGGCACAACTCAAGCAATCTCTCCCGCGATCTAGAGGGATCGTTAATCTCGATAATCCACCTTTAAACAGATATGAGATGTTGATGAAAGAATGAATGAATGAATGAATGAATGAATGAATGAATGAATGAATGAATGAATGAATGGAAGAATGAATGAATAAATAAATGAATGAATGAATGAATGAATGAATGAATGAATGAATGAATGAATGAATGAATTAACGAATGAATGAATTATGAATAAATGAATGAAGGAATGAATGAATAAATGAATGAATGAATGAATGAATAAATGAATGAATGAATGAATGAATGAATGAATGAATGAATGAATGAATGAATGAATGAATGAATGAATAAATGAATGAATCGATTTTTGTACACATACAGCCAACTAGTAAACGGGGCCATGAGAACCTCTTGAGGATGGCTAGATAGAGCCTGTATGAGACACGTGGTTTAACTGTCGAGGTTGTTTGAGGTAGTTTTGTCAGTAAAATATGAACTCTCAGTAAGAGCAGCAAAACAGACGCCACCGCTGTTTCCCACTCATACATCCCTTCTTTCTGGAGGGAGCGTGCACAGATTGCAAGAGTGATAACATTAAAAAGATCAGACGTACCGGTGAGAGCCTCCTGTGGATCTCTGCAAAACTACCACAGTCCGTCAGGATTCATCCCCAGTCGTCGCTGGCTCAATGTTGATTCAAGGCTGGGCCAACATCACGGTCATTGGCCCAGGTTTAAAACAACATTGCACAACAATCTACTTATTAGGGAGAAGGCTCTTGACTGTTTTTTTGCAGACGCTTTAATGTATTTCGCCAGCTGCATGGCGCTACCAGCGTGAGACCTGTTGTCTGAAAAGGGATGTCTAGCTTGCTTTGTCTACTGGTAATTTGACTTTATTTTGTCCATTGTAAATTAATCGTATTCTACATATAATAATCTCCATAAAAGTATATCTTGTCAACTATACATTTTCTTTTCTTCAAAAAAATTAAAACAAATTACATTCGGACGTTAAGATAAAAACATAGTTTTGACTATTAATACAGCTATCTTGATAACCTTGATAAAAACTTTAGTGCTAAATGAAATGAAATGAATCGGGCTTTAGGCCACCTTTGTGCACATATAGGCTAAACTGGGCCAGGAGAACCTCCTGAGGATGGTGAGATGATTGAGATGACACTGTCCTCCAGACACAGGATTCGAAATTCGAACCCTGGCGGTCTGAGGCCGAGCACGCTACCTCTCGGTCACGGAGGCTCCCCACAATACTGACTTTAAAAAAATTAAAACAAATTACATTCAGACGTTAAGATAAAAACATAGTTTTGACTATTAATACAGCTATCTTGATAACCTTGATAAAAACTTTAGTGCTATAAAAACAAGAATGACGAAAACTTCTAAGAGAACAATTTTGCAACACAAAAAATAAAAAATAAAAGTTTATACAATTATAGAATGTGAAATAATAGCTTAAAATATGTATGGGTATGCGTATTGTAGATGTTGAAGATATGTTTGTGATTTACATAATAATTTGTGTATTTTTGTGGCTTGGAGCTCTGCTAGAACTCTTAATATTTGTTATCAAAGGTAAAGATAGGTACTGTTTGATACTGTACCCAGCACCAATTGCATTTATCTGTGAACAGCTGGCGACTTGAGAACCAGGTGAAAGCTTCCCCTCGCTTCCCATCTGTCCCTATCAGCTGGATCTGCTGTGAGAATCTATTTTTAGTCGTTTCTAACACGGAAGGCAAAACTACGTATTCTCTAAGTACCGTGTTTTCTACACATGTAACACATTGCACAAACGATAAGACAACGTTGGGACAACGTCTGCGAAGCTGGATTGATTTCGATCCAGTACTACGTAGAATTACATTGCACTAAGCACAATATGTTGAGTCAATGCTGGTTTGAAGTTGAGCCACCGTCTTAAACGCCGGCCGAACATTACGCCAGCATTGGTTCAGTATCTCCTGTTTGTTGGATATTCTATCCTAATGCTGACAGTATGCCCCCAGCTCAGCTATCGGAAGTAATTTCCTCAAAGACTCCGCGGTAACATATGGGGTAATGAAAACTATTTCAAACGCTTCTGTATGCGCCAAGAATACATGTAGGCCTATGTATTTCCACAAAATTAGGTAACTTTTTAACTGACTGATTAACTTCACACATACCGGATCGGGAAACAAACATTCGAGCTGGCGTGACAGACCGGTAGCTTTAACCCTTTAACCGCCAAATTATTCAATCTGAATTTCCACCCACTTGAAGTTGTGTCTCGCTGACGCGATCCACAACTTCAAGTGAGTGAAAATTATTCAGATTTGACAAAATGGAGGTCAACTGTTTTCAAATATTGCTGATTGATGTCACATTTTATCTTGAACATGTTTAAAAGGTGGTACTTAATGTGCTAATAAAAAATGAGAACCCGAATATATGCGGCACCGGCGGTTGAAGGGTTAAACTCTATATCATGTTCCCGCCCTTTAGACCTGATAACATATGTTCGTGTTACCATAGAGTTAACTCTATGGTGATACAGTATCTGTGATACACTATCAGTATCAAAAAGGGGCCCACTCCACTAAGATAATTCTAATTTTAAGATTCTTAGTGGGATGGACCTGGAGCCCATCCCACGAGGAATCTTAAAATTAAGACCATCTTAATTTTCTCTTATTTGCATTAGAAAAGTTAAGATCATCTTAACTTTTCTAATGCAAATAAGCGAAAGTTACGATGATCCTAATTTTAAGATTCTTTGTGGGATGGGCCCCAGGCTCCCATCTTTCTGCGTCTCTCAAAACTCCTACGAATCCGAAATAAATGGGACCCTTTTAGTAATTCAGTCGCGTATCGTTACCATAGCTACAGTCCCGTATTATGATAAATCAGTAGTATATTGTCGCCATAGCTGAGTCTCTGCTTCCGCGTGATGATAATTCAGTCGTATTACCTAGGTACGGTACTGTTTAATGATTGACCAGTGATGAGATTGTGACCTTGGGCAGGACGTCCGCTATATCTCATATTTACATGATCATAAAATAACCAATAAACATTAGACACTGACCCAACGTTGGTTGATTGGTGGACAAGCCTCTCAGATGGTGGGGCAGCAATAACCCTTTCGGCGCTAGGATCGACTTTAGACGTCAGATTCTGACGTCCATAGACGTCAGATTCTGACGTCTCAAGCCCGTCACCGCAGGAAAAGTAAAATATTTATAGTGGAGGTAGACCCATAACATAGGTATTCAAATGAAGCGAAAATATCTAAAACATTTATGATGATTTCAAATTGAAAAAATGTTTGTTATCTTGCTTTGTATAAAAACATTTCAGCGCTTTAACCCTTTCAAGCCTGAATTTACCATTTGTCATCTTCATCCACTACAAGCCGCGAATTACTGTCGCAATTCTCGACTTGTAGTGGATAAAGATGACTTTAAGTGGGTGGCAAATAAAAAAATATGTCTTTGTTATTAACACAATTCCATGAAATTTACGTTCATAAACCCTCCGGTGTAGGAAAATATTTAATTTTTCAGAGATGCAAAGTGATGCTTTGTTGCATCGTGAGGGTTTAAGGGGTTAAGGGTTAAACCAACATTAGGTCATCTTGCTTACTCAGCGCATGATGTTTTGCGTGGCGGGGTCCTGATGTAGAGGTTACACTGGGTGCCTGTCACGTCGGAGCTCGAAGACACGTCTTCCGCTATTGTATTCATGTTTCAAAGAAGCAGAATGTTTTCCTACTTTTCCACTCGTAAAGATTCAGTATTGGGGAGAGACTTCGTGACCGGGAAGTAGCGTGCCCGGCATTAGACTGACAAAGCTCGAATTTAGAATCCTGTGTCTTGCTGTAAAGCAGTGGTATTCGATCCATCTCACCACGGGAAGATCTTCTGGTCCAGTTTAGCCTGTATGTGAGGTGGCCTCAAGCCATATACATTCATTCATTCATTCATTCATTCATTCATTTATTCATTTATTCATTCATTTATTCATTCATTTATTCATTCATTCATTCATTTATTCATTCATTCATTCATTCATTCATTCATTCATTCATTTATTTATTCATTCATTCATTCGTTCATTCATTCATTTATTTATTTTTTATTTCATTCATTCATTCATTCATTCATTCATTCATTCATTCATTCATTTATTCATTCATTCATTCATTCATTTATTCATTCATTCATTCATTCATTCATTTATTCACTCATTCATTCATAAACTGTCCATTTACGAAGCCGCCTTCAACATAATCGTCTAGTCACATTGCTAGAGAGGAAGAAAATAGCTGAATACTATTTTTTGAAATGCATACCCCATGCAGGATCAGTGGGAATCAAACCCTCCACCCTTGCATGTTTATTTTTAAGGACCAAGACTTTTTTCTATTCACTATCTCTTATTCCATTGATTTCGACAGATAGGACTACTAAGAGCAAGATCAGCCTGATCGATATGATCCGGTTTAACAGGGGCAACAGAATTATAAGCAGTACCAAGCAGGTAAAATGAAAAGGACCTAGTCAAAGTGTTCATAGCCAATATTGACTTTATACCTAGAGCAAATATCAAAGGAAATATAGTATTTTTTATTTATTTAACAGATTGTATATGTATATGAATAATTCAGTGTATGTTTGTACAACAGTTTTGCCTACAAGCAGATTATTTCTTGCTCATTAGCACGTGACATAAGTATGTAAGATGTGGGCCATCTTAGTTACATAATTTTACCGTCTCCTGTGATTGCGGTAACGCTACCAGTAATGCACAATAATGTAAGCAGTACAAACAATATTGTTGTATTTCTATGATAACCAGTATAATGATAGATTGGAGACACCCAGAACAATTCAGGTAGAATATCTCGTGACCTTTTTACACCGTGTTTCGCTCACTGCAAGCAAAAACGTCACGTTGAACCAATTCCAGTTTAATGTTGGCCCAACGTCTGCGACGCTGGCCCAACATTAACACAACATTGGGTTAACATCACGTGTTCACTGGGTAGTAGGTGTACTTACCGTATTGGGCGTGGGAAGCACTGGGGTCTGAGCTGAGAATACTGATTGTAAATCACATCAGCCACAAAGCACCAGAGATGATAGTCTGTCTGTGTAATTGCACCAAACACTCCCTGGCTGCCGCTAATTCACTCCTGGTGCGGCGTCAGTTTTTTGCAGGCAGATTCCGATCAGGCTGACCCACGCCATTGTGTGGGCAAACAAGATGGAGGTGTTATCTTTTGCGTGGACCAGCCGCGAGCCGCGATGCAGACCGGAGATGAAAGATTGCAGGCGCGCGGTCTGCAATGGCACCGCCAGGCAAGACACACTCCGCTGTTCACATTATCTCAGCGTTGAAGAATCACAAGGCGCATCATCCCAATTCATGGATCTGTGTTCCCAGTGGTGGCCAAAGCCGTAAGCAAACGCAGACCTGCCCCCTCACACACGTACAGCGACTGGTGACTGTTGTCTGCACGTCGTCTTCTGCTCCTGCTCTCGTCTTCATCGAGATCTGCAGCACCAGCAGGAGCCAGGGCAAGATGAGAACTTGCCAGGCTGTTGCAGTGTGCTGACGGCGCGCGGCCAATCGCTAACACGAGACATTCACCCAACGTTGATTCAATGTTGGGCCACCGTCTGCGACGGTGGCCCATCATTGAATCAACATTGGGTCAATATGTCGTTTTTGCTGTGGATAACTGCCGTAGTCGTGCTCACCACACACATTCGGTGGCTTTCCTTTTTGTCAGCATGGCACTGAATTCTGTCAACAGGCCATGGTCACGTCGATCTATTATGCACAGTTGCTCTATTTCAAAGCCTTTTGAGAAGGCAATGTGCAACAATACTGCCGTCAGCCAGAATCGGGAGCCATTGTAGTTTTACAGCACGCTCTCTGATCGAGCTGGAGTCGTGAGGTGAGATGACCAAGATAAAAGAATCAATCTCACCTATTTGTTTAGCAATATGATCACGACACCATATTGATATGCACTCTTTGCGCGCCAATCACGGCTAATTTGTTTTCATTCTTTTTATCATTAAATCAAATAACGTTTTCTGTCAGTGAAATTAGTGTGTTTTGTCAGCATAAACAACAGTTACAAATAATTGTTCTCTAATTCAGCTATTTCAGCAAATAATATTTTTAACCACCTGAATATATTTGTCGCAATAGCAACTCACAAACTTCAAGCGGATGAAAAATTGTTAAATCAGCGGTTATAGGGTAATCCAATATTGTGCCTAATGCCTACATTTTCCGCTTTTAATGTCAATATTATATGTATGATGGATTCATGCTAAGACGGTCAATACGCACATTTTTCAAAGAGTTAGGAGCTTTTCGCAATCGAGAAACTGAAGCTCTGTTCTCAAACTCTGGTACAAATTGTGCACCCAAATATAATACAAGTATATCTATCATCACGTTATGTAATAATTTTATACTTATCGCATTGTTAAATCACAGGACTACGCTCTGACAACCATATTATTTATTGAACAAGTTTGAACAAGTTTAAACATATTTCCCATACTCACATGCTATAGTCGTTTCTTTGATCTATAATATTTTTTTCTTTCTTGTTGTGTTATTTGATGGGTTACAACAGAAAAGGGTCAGCGCAACAGGATTAGTGATCACAATGTGATGACTAGTATATTTATCCAGCATATATCATGCCCTTGGATATGAAAGGGTGTATCTGGCACTTCACAAAGTGCCAGATACACCCTTTCATGTCCAAGGGGACGATATATGCTTGAATTCTGAGTAACGTAATGCATTTTTTAAAACTTGACATAAATCACAATTAGCTACAAACTCAACACACATTGAGTCGAGTTTCTAGTTACTTTATGTTGGAAACCCATAAATACCACGTGTTTACTGCGAAGAAAGGAATGTGACCCGGGTATCGACTTGAGATGTCAGAATCTGACATATGTAGGCTAGATGTCAGATTTTGACGTCTAAAGTCTGCACTGGAAAAATTAAAATATCTATAATGGATGTAAACCCATAACATAGGTATTCAAATGAAGGGGAAAGAGCTAACTAAGACTTTTATGATGATTTCAAATTGACCTTTTGGTCTCGATGTTTTTATTAAAAAAAAATCTATCAGCGTTGTGAGAGTTACCCCGTTGAATCCTCACGATGCATAAAAGCATCATTTTGCATCTCTGAAGAATGAAATAAATTCCTAAAACCTAGGGGTTTTAGAACAAAAACTTGCATGGAATTGTTTAATATTAACAATATCTTGTTTGCATTTGTCACCCACTTCAAGTCATCTTCATCCACTACAGGCCGAGCATTGCGACAGCAATTCTCGGCTTGCAGTGGATGAAAATGACAATAGTAATTTCTCGCCTCGGGCTTGATGTGGAGACTTGTGCTTAGATGAGCCTATCTCGGCTTCCATCGATGCCGTATGCATATAATATTATCCGGTCAGCCAGACTCTGCCAGTAGCACACACCTTGATAGATGTAGGTGAATGAATGATGTCACCTCATTTTTTCTCTTTGTTGGAATTTCAAAGAAACAAAAGTTTCTTTCCCGTTCACTCGTAAATATTACAGTATTGATGGGAGTCTCCGTGACCGAGAGGTAGAGTGCTCGGCCTCAGACCGCCAGGGCTTAAATTTACATCGAATCCTGTGTCTGCATGGAGGGCAGTGTTATCTCATCCATCTCACCATCCTCAGGAGGTTCTCCTGGCCCAGATTGGTCTATACATTGTGTCATTCAATTTTTTGTCCAACAAAGATTAATATTATGTTATTTCTATACCGTTTTTAGCCACAATCATATAATCAATAAACAAGTCTTAAATATATATATATATATTATGAATATTTGCGAATATCTGGCATCAAATTAAACAAATATTTGTTTCACTTGTGAAATGAATTAGACCACAATAGACCACAAATAGACTTCAGTAAGCATCAAATCTTGGCTCAAAGCTTAGCGAATGCGAGTTTTTTATATCTATCATGATCATCCATCATACTTCTCTCACAGGATTTTCTTTTGGTCGTGTATGTGTCATATCTTTACGTGATTTACTGATATCACACCGGGAACACGACGTTGTTGCGACGTTGAATCCGCTGAATCAACGTCATTGACGATGATTCAACGTCGCAACAACGTCGTGTGCCCAGTGGGCTAGTAACATACTATTCGGGTGGTAGACACTCTTCAACATCATTGACCACATAAAACAGCAATCACCACGTTAAACTTGGGAACTGATTAAATTATATCGCAGTTAAACACGATAAGTTGATGCAATGATTATTTAATGCTGGGCCAACGTCGCAGACGGTGGGCCAGTATTAAACCAGCATTGGAAAACGTTTCGAGATTGCTGGTATTGAGATGGATAGACCAGGAGTATTCCCTGATATGTAGTCGTTTGTTCCACGTTGGTGGCAAAGTGCCTCCCCGACGTGGAGTAGACATATAACTCACAGGGCGTTACCACCAAGGGCGAATATAATCATGTGTCATGTCACGCCGCGCAAATCCCAGTGGTTTTCCAGGTTTAGGTATGGACTCTTAAACCTATAGTTACAGCACCTTCCATTTCTTACAAAAATGTATTTCTGAGTGCCAGAATGATGCGAATATCCATACGTATATCCATTTGACTCAGAGCAGTGCTGATTTTTATCTTGTCATTTTTATTATGCCTGCCCCAGCCTGAGGTCGGAGGTATTATGTAGTCGGGTTGTCCACCCATCCGAACGTGCTACAGAAGTTAAGGATACCACTCTAAATTATTCAAATAGTCTCCCAGTTTAAGATTGTTCCAGTGGTGGGGGTACCCATACATTTATTTATGTTTTTAAACTTTATCTGAACTTTTTACAATAATCGTTCGGTATTTTTTCAGAGAGTATTTTATTTTTATTTTGCCTCCCGTCTTCTCTTCAACATTTTGTAGAAGGCTCTATGGCATTAAAAAAACAGACGGGGTAGTTCTACGGCGTGTTTTCACGGAGGATCAAGTGGGTTTTATTTAAAAAAAATTAAACTTAGCCTCAAGTTATTGCAGTAGCCAATTTAAACAGAACCTGAAATGATTGCGTCGAAGAACCTTTCTAGTTGAGCAGAATGTTTCATTCGCTGTCGTAAATACTATTTGTCTGTTATATCATGCTCACAATTTGATAAACGACAACAACACATCAACTGATCCCAACCGCAGTTTTATTTGAGATGAAACATTTATATTTCAAATATACATTTGAATGCAAATAAGAAATTACCATAGTTTATGCATACATACATAATTCATATCATAAATATTTTGACCTACCATGATGTGTAAATAAGTACTTTTGAATTACAAATAAATAAATAAATAAAAAATCTCTATAATATTATAATTATAATATTGAAATATGTTTACTTTATTTCGTTTTGAAGATAAAGATATGTATTCATATCCTTTTCAAATAGTGTGAGTAAGCTATGTGAAACAGAATTATTTCCTTTGACTTGAAAAATGGTAAAGCATTGGATGTGCCAGTAATATAATCAAAATCAAAATGTTTATTTCTGAGATGAAAAGAATATCATGTACACCTTCCCTTTTTTGTTATGTGAGACTTCGCAGACTGCCATAGATTATAGAAATAATAACACAGTTAGCCTGTTTGCTGACCTCCCTCACCTGAAATTTACAAACACGTGTTTAACTCACCGCTATTTGTAGTACTGTATGGGGGATCAACTAAACCAGATCCCTGAACAAAAATGTGGTGAGTCATTCCACAGAAGTCGGTGGGGAAGATAAGAAAGAGAGTTAAAAAAAACTATCAAGTATAATAAAGTATAATAAACTCATGTTCGACCAAAACTGTTCTAATTATATGATGGATAAGCTACATACAAATAGAGTATTGTATATGTAGAAACGCATTACAAAATGAGTTCAAATGTTTTAACTGGCTTAAAATTAAAATAAAAAATAAAAATCTGAAAAGAAATGATAAAATTGTTTGCACGTTTTTCGCGCTGGCACGTGAAAAATAATTATTCCCAATGTAAAGAAATCAATCAAACATATTAATTTGGCCGAATATATTCTATGCATAATTTTAAATGTATTTTCTTGCATATTTTAATTTTTGAGGCAGCTATGGTGCTTAAATATGTACAATACAATATGTACAATCATTATTGATTCAATGCAGGACAACGGTCTACGATATTGGCCTAACATGAAACCAACAATACCTGGTGTCTATGTCTAGAAGCGTATGTGGGCATATTTTTTCAAATCATCAAATAATTCAGATTTTACTTTTTTCTTGATGAAAATGTCGAATCTGACTAACACAAAATAGCGTATGGCGCCAGACAGATAAAGACAGACAGATATTTTATTGACAGAAAGGAAGTCATTACAGACTTATTTGTCATAGAAATGAGAGAGATATAATTTTATGTACATGTATATACAAGATTGTTAACTTGAAAATCCATGTGACAAAAATGATATTTTTTCAGCACAGCTGATCTCTAGCTTCGACGTAGCCAGAGATGAACTGATAACAAAAGAACTATGGCTCAATCAGGAATGTTCAGCGCAAACTAAGCATTTCAAAATAACCAAAAGGAGTAATTTTCAGTAACTAGAAGTTGTGGGTCGCGGTAGCGAGACACAACTTCAAGTGGGGGAAAATTAAAATTTTCAATGCAGCGCTTTAGGAGGTAAAATGATTTGTCTAGTCAAATATCCATCATGTGTGCTGTGTTTCATGGTGTGTTTTAGAACCAGAAGCTGTCTGCATGAAAGTAATTTCTCACGATGTTTAACCCTTTAACCGCCGGTGCCGCATATATTCGGGTTTTCATTTTTTATTAGCACATCAGGTACCACCTTTTAAGCATGTTAAAGATAAAATGCGACATTAATCAGCAATATTTGAAAATAGTTGACCTCCATTTTGTCAAATATGAATAATTTTCACTCACTTGAATTTGTGGATCGCGTCAGCGAGACACAACTTTAAGTGGGTGAAAATTCAGATTGAATAATTTGGCGGTTAAATGGTTAAAATTATTTGAGAGGTGAATTCTAGTAATCCAGGTTGCGTGTGAGAAATTCCCGTAGTGTGTCAGAGAGTGCACCGAATCTCCATAACTTACCAGACTGACAGTAAACCTTCCACCTGAGTAATGCTGGACTTCTGTTATGCCTGGGTGAATGCTGGCCCAATGCTGGCGTTTGCCGGACGTTAAGCCTAGTTTTGTGATAGTTCAACACAGACTGATTACGTGGACACAAGATGGACGACGTGAGAGAAAACACAAGGCATTGCCCCGATGCTGTTTTAATGTTGGGCCACCGTCTGCGACGCTGGCCGAACATTAATCCAACATTGCCTGGTTTTTGCTGGGGTGAGAGCTCTGTTTACCTGCGGATTCACACACAGTGACTAGTACGCATATCAATACCCACACCACTTCCGGGTGTTACTTAACCCAGAAATAAAAAGCACAAAATATACTCCCTGCCAGTAATAACATTTGAAAGTAAGTTTGATATCTGGCATGGTACATGTTAGGCATTCAATTCTATTTGAAAATAGCATCATTTATCGAGGTTGCAAGACTTGTCATTGTAAATATTTTCTTTTTTTAAAAATAAAAAACAAAATCGTTGTTGATTTATCACTATATACAAACAAACAAACTGTTTTCTAGAAATAAAATCGTTGTTATTTGAATCAAGTTTAATGACATATTCTTGGTTGAAATAAGTAGACAACGTTTGTAGGTCTGAGACGTTAGCAAGCACACAGCCAGCATTGTAGCCATGTTATTCTCATCAAACATTGAACCAATGTTGTTTCAATGTTGAACCACCGTCTGCGACGTTGGTCAAACATTAAAACAGCATATTATGTTGCTCAATCTCTCGTGTAGCTGACGGAGAATCCTCGTGGGAAACTGATCCAGCAGACACATTCAGCAGATCCCGGGAGGAGTTCATGGGTTTTTTTGTGTGTGCTTTTTTATTTCTATGTCTGGAAAGATTAAATATTTCACACTTAAAACGAAGAAACACAAGCACAGATTAGAATTACATTTGAAATGTTTTAATTAGTAAATTTGTTATAGCAATTAAAAAAATATTTTAGGATTTTGAATGTGAGGATTTTGAAATGGATTAGTAGATTTTAAAATGGATTTTGAATGTATTTCAATCGCCTTAACACCATAATGCCATTATATAAAAAAAATGATTTGACACTATTATTTTAGAGTTCACCTCTCCATGTTGAGAAATGCGTGACATCAAATATTTCTGCTCTGCATGTTTTGATGCCATATTGTTTTCATGGCAATAAATGTATTAGTTAGCTCACGATATATCATGATGTAAATTATAATTATTTTATTGTAATAGCCAATTAAAAACTAGTATACAATGAAAATAGTCCTTACATATACACTCGTTACCCAGAATCATTTTTGCCTCACATGTGTAGGCCTATAAAGTCATTTTCGAAACAATCAATGGTAGCGACAAATATATCCAATCTGTAGTTACATAATTATCTATAGTAAAACATCATTTCAATTAGACCCATAATATAGGTATTCAAATGAAACGGGAAGATAAGACATTTATGATGCTTTCAAATTTAAAAAAACCTTTGGTCTCTATGTTTTATACAACAATATTTCAGCGCTGTAAGGGTTAACACTTTAACCGCCAAATTATTCAATTTGAATTTTTACCCACTTGAAGTTGTGGATCGCGTCAGCGAGTGAAAATTATTCAGATTTGAAAAAAAAGAGGACAACTCTTTTCAAATCTTGCTGGTTGATGTCACATTTTATCTTTAACAAGTTTAAAAGGTGGTACTTAATGTGCTAATAAAAAATGAAAACCCGAATAAATGCGGCACCGGCGGTTAAGCGGTTAAACGGAAGCAGGATTTGTTTGTTTGTTTTTGCAACACATCCATCAGGATCAGTTCTTTTTCCAGCGTGCAGCCGCTAGCTAAACACGTGGCAAAGCCTTCTCCAATGTTCTACAAATACAGCACGCTCAACGAATGCTTGGTCAATGTTGGGCCAACGTCGTAGACGGTGGGCCAACATAAAACCAACATCGAGTCAACGCCGGCTGTGTCCCCAAACACATGACGCTGAAACTATGTGATATCAATGCTGGGCCAGCATCGCAGACAGTGGGTCAAAATTAAACCTACATGGTCTATAATGTTTAAGTGGATGAAGACAGTAGCAAATAAACAAAAATCCGGATATATTTAGCAACGTCAATAACCAAAAAAACGAATTTAGAAAATAAAACATCAAAAAAGGGTAGCATATTCAACGCTGGTGTATATTATGAAAATAGAACAGTTGTGAATCCGATTGAGCTTTCACTAGAAACACAGAATGCAAATATTGATAATTGCCGAATAAATTTCAATCAATCAATCAATCAATCAATCAATCAATCAATCAATCAATCAATCAATCAATCAATCAATCAATCAATCAATCAATCAATCAATCAATTAATCAATTAATCAATCAATCAATCAATCAATCAATCAATCAATCAATCAATCAATCAATCGTTCGATCGATCGATCGATCGATCAAGCAATCAATCAATCAATCAATCAATAAATCAATAAATCAATCAATCAATCAATCAATCAATCAATAAATCAATCAATCAATCAATCAATCAATCAATCAATCAATCAATCAATCAATCTGTAACAGTGTCACTTCCCCCACTTCCCCACTCACTCACTCAATCACTCACTCACTCTTACTCATTGACTGACTTACTGACCAGCTGACTGACTGACTGTTTATTGTTTAGAGCAGTACCAGGCACAATGTGTATGTTTCACCAAACATCTTTTTCCCAATAAAGTAAACTGGGAATATGTCTAATTCACACTTGTCTGATCTGCATTCCACTGCTTCCCCATGTCTAAGTACATGACATAGAAAAAATACTTGAAAGCACTTAAGTTATATAAACCGTCATGAAAATCCATTTGCATTTTTATCAAGTCATGCTCTATTTTGAAGAATATTCTACTATTTGAACTCATTCAAAACTAGGAACAGTTTTCCGCAAAATAACAACAAGTACAGTGAATGATGAATGTATGGGGCTTTAGGCAGCCTCCAGACACAGGATTCGAAATTCAAGCCGTGGTGGTCTTATATCGAACACGCTATCTCGCAGTGACAGAGGTTTCCCAAAATACTAAATGGATGAGGGGGGGATAAATATTTGTTTCTTTGAAACCCGAATACCAGAGCGGGGGACGAAACCAGAGGCTCCGAAAAAACATGTTGAGACATGAAGGCTGTTGATTAGGAGGGATCTTCATTTTGGTCGAATGTGATAAGTCGGTTGAAGCCTGGGAGCTCTACATTATCAGCTGAGAAAAAGGCCTCGGCCTTCAGCCTTGCCACTTTTCACAGCTGCTCGAGCTTTATCCTATACGTAGATTATGATTATTAAGATGACGCAATATTATTTACCTTTTTGATCATGTGATTAGAGTATTGTACGAGCAGGCTAATACGGCTATAAACTATGGCATATATAACAGCTGATCTGTAGTCAAGTGGATATCAGTGAGATATTTCTATGTCAGAGGGCACGTGTCCCTGAACATGAGGATGGTACAAACATACCCCCGTATCTCTCACCCGCATAATAAACAAACTCATCCGGATTATCTGGATGTAAACAGAGATGAAAGCAGCATGTACAGGGTGTTAGTGCTGGTGGTCTAGTAAGCGGTCGCGATGTAGAGATTTTAGGTTATATTAAGTTTAATTTCCACTTACATAAAATGATGTTTTATGTAAGCGTCTCGCGGAGTCAAGTCTTGTTGTGGAGAAGATGCTCATTGTAATCATTTACTGACAAAACATACCACATCTCCCCTTGCACACATTTATCACTATCGCTGTCATGGACGCATTGAAAACCACAGAAAGACTGGGAAAAGATTATACGGCGATTGGTGGATCATGAAAAAAATATTTGTTTTTACAAAGCAGCTGCAGATATTAAACGTTTATCCCACGTCGGGCCAGTGTCACGCTAGCCCGACGTAGGATAAACGTTTAATATTCACTGGCGTAAACACTTGGGAATATGAAATCCCAGTGGCTTTCAAAGCTTGAAGTATCGACCTGAAAACACCACTTTTTATAGCACCTGCTATATACGTGAGAAAAAACAATACTTCATGCAGTCTGGCTTGAAATGAATACGTTCTTAGCTAAGATCTGGAAATTGATATCCCAGCAAACACGAAACATTTTTATAACCTTTGCCCAACGTCTTCGACGCTGGTCCAGCCTTGTATTAATGATATACAAATGTTTTATGTTTACTGGGGTGATAGTTGATACTGGTCCAAATACCAGTCTGTTTTTGCTGCTGTAGATTAAAAGTTGTAGGTCTACTATATCCACGTGATATTGGCATCATGCAAAAACAGGACATAAACATTATTGCTATGAGTCATATCATCTAAAATATATCAACAATAATTATTATTCAAAGCTTTCTCTCTATTAGGAGATGATTTGTTTGTTGTATACACATCTTGTTGTCTTTAACCCGAGGTTAAGACAAACCCAGCTGACACGCGACGTTTACCCATCATACATGAATTAACTATTTTAATGTGGTTAGTCTGCTTGTCGAATTCCTATCAATTAAAGTACCAAGGTATAGTGTTAATTCAATGTTGGTAAAATGTTTCAGCCATTGCCTACTCCAGACCACCGTCTTTTTGAAGAATTACTCAAGCCTGGAATTGAAGTGATTTATTGGCAACATATTTTCCAGTACCACACACGTCGTAACTGCGTGTGAGCTGCCTGTGATGCTAGCTTTAAAGACGGCATTTAACAGGACAAAATGTGATGCTAGTCTTAAAGACCACATAACCGACAAAATGACCTTTTCGAGTTCTTGATTTGCATAACAAATTCGAAGAAAATAAAACATACAGATTGAAAAAACACTAGTTACCACAAACATTTGTTTTATATATAAACACATCTTATAATTATTGAGGTACAATTTAGATTAGAAATATAAAATATGTATAATAGCCGTAGACCCATACCATAGGCATTCAAATGAATCAGAAAGTGCTAACTAAGACATTTATGATGATTTCAAATTGAAAAAAATCCTTTGGTCTCTATGTATTTTATAGTCATATTTCAGCGCTTTAATGGTTAGCCCAGCATTGGGCCAGTGTATGGTGTTTGCTGGTTGTTAGAGTGACAGTAAACCATGCCGTCTGAGCGGCACAGGAGTCAGAAAATCCATCATACCTGGTGATTCTCACTGCGGCTTATACATCATGGATGCTTTATCTATCGATTTTTTGTGATATAGCAGCAAACTGATTACCTGTCAACCCTTCACAGCCTAAAATCTCTGCCCACTACAAACCACGAATTGCTATCGAATTCTCGACTTGTAGCGGATTAAGATGACTTGGAGTGGGTGGTAAATTCAAGACTTTTACCATATTGTTCCATATATCGTTCCAGAAAAAAACAATAGGTAAAAATATCAAGTTTGTGGCATCATCAGGGTTAACCCTTTAACCGCCGGTGCCGCATATCTTCGGGTTTTCATTTTTTATTAGCACATTAAATACCACCTTTTAAACATGTTAAAGATAAAACGTGACATCAATCAGCAATATTTGAAAACAGTTGATCTCCATTTTGTCAAATCTGAATAATTTTCACTCACTTGAAGTTGTGGATTGCGTCAGCGAGACACAACTTCAAGTGAGTGAAAATTCCGATTGAATCATCAATAATAGAGATCTAGAGATGCGCTGCAGCGTGGGTCCTATGCTGGACCAACGTTTAACCCTTTCAGCGCGGGGGGGGGGCGACCTTAGACGTCAGAATCTGACGTCGAAGTCGATCCCCACACTGAAAGAGTAACATATTATAATGGCCGTAGACCCATAACATAGGTGTTCAAATGAAGCGAGAAGAGCTAACTAAGACATTTATGATGGATTCAAATTGAAAAAAGCCTTTGGTATCTTGGTTTAAATAAATAAATACTTCAGTGCCTTAAGGGTTTAGACGTTGGTCTGGCATTGGGCCACAGTTGTTGATGGATAGATAGACATGTAGCTGATGGTGAATCCTCGTGGGAAAATAATCCAGACACATTCAGCAGATCCTGGGTGTCCAAGTTTTTGTCTTGCTGCAGAAGACGCTAAGCTGGGATTTCAAAACATTATTAGGCATACACCGCAAATGTGAATATTGATAAAGCTGTAAAAACTTCATTTTTACTCCATAATACTTTGATTTATATTACTAACACTCGAAGACATAAATATTGTATCATTACACTTTCGTGATAAAGATGGCAATAATTGTATCTCAACTGACAAACTATTTATATTTAATATTATTATCTGTTCGACATAATGTTATAGATTACACTTTAACGTTCAGCGAATGGCTATGATTCGCGCTGGTCTCACGTGTTTCCAGCATTTAGATCCATCTGGTGTTTCTGAGTTGTGGGGTTGAGCAGAGATGCTATTCAGCCTTTGACATTCAGGACAGAGGGCAGAATGGAGAACAATCATTCACTTCTGCAGTGAGAGCTCTCTGCCTTAAAGTTATTATTCCCTTTCAAAAGATCAATCTTGAAGACTCAACAGAAAATAGTAGGATGAAACACACGTTTCCTTAATGCTGGCCCAAATATCAGTCAAGGTTGGACCAGCATGGAGGCAACATTTTGTACTTCATAGAAGCCTTTGTGAGAAATGATTCCATGTGCTGCCAGGTTACAATACACAACAGACCAGATGTCAATCTCTACTCTGATTTGATTTGACAATTTTGTTTTCGCCAAGAAGCGAACTAAAGACGTTTTAGAAGCTCGCATAGTGTACGTGAAAAAGTAAGCTCAGAAATGAATACAATTTAAATGTTCAATAAAATTACCAGGGAAAAATATGAATTGAAATGACAATAAATTAAATCAACAATTGCAGTGTTGGTTGCAATACACTATACAATAATCTGACACAGGAGAGAAGGAAGTTTAACGTTTTAGGGAGCGCACAGCATTGTAAATATAATATCCAAGCTGACAAATACATGAATTCCATATCTTAAATTGTGAGTAAAGCGGATGACACAAAAATCAATCCACACATTATTCAATCTTAACCCTTGAAGCGCTGAGATATTTTTGCATAAACCATGGAGACCAAACGTTTTTTAAAATCATCATAAAAGTCTTGGTCAGCTCCTTCTGCTTCATTTGAGTACCTATGTTATGGGTCTACGACCATTATAATTATTGTAATTCTTCCAGTGCAGGGACCGTCGTTATACGTCAGAATCTGACATATACAGACGTCAGATTCTGGCGTATAAAGACGGTCCCCGCGCTGAAATAGTTAAGTATCTAGAGCTGAACTGCTCAGAGGGTCGAGCTCAGATACATCATATGTTTAAATTAATCATACGTGTATTATACAATTTTAAAAATGTGCCACAATAATCCATGTATCACATTTCTTCCTAATCCCATTTATCACACAGGCCGTAAAATGTCCAATTTGGGTCAGAAGATATAATGCATGGTGAAGAACATTGATTTCACATTTAGCACACGACTGACGCATTCGTGAATTATCACACGACTGACGCCATCCATGATTTGTCTTTGATAAAATGAAATGAAATGAATGGGGCTTTAGGCCACCTTTGTGCACATAGGCCTATAGGCTAAACCGGGCCAGGAAAACCTCTTGAGGAGGGTGAGATGAATGAGGTGACACTGCCCTCAAGACAAAGGATCGAAATTCGAGCCCTGACAGTTTGAGGCCGAGGACGCTTTCTCTCGGTCACAGAGGCTCCCCATTATTGAATCTTCGCGAGTGAGCGGGGAACAAACATTTTGTTTCTTTGAAACTTGAAGGCCAGAGTGGGGTTCGAACCCGCGATCTCGACTTTCCAAGCAGGCAGCTTTAACCACTGCACCAGGGCCCCCGCCCTTCTCTGATAAAGCAACAGTCCAAAAAGCTCGAAACGTTTATAATTACCCAATGTTGGTTTGATGTTGGGCCAGCCATAATCAAGCATTGAATCAACATCTCACGTTTTCTGGATATCAAAAACGACACGTTTACAAAATATTGGTTTGATGGTAGGCCAGCGTCGTAGACCTATGGGCCAACATTGAGCCAGAATTAGGTCAATGTATCCTGTTTGATGGGAGAAGAATAACGATCCCAGCAAACAGGACACGTCTAGCTAATGCTGGCTGAATATTTGGTCAGTGTCACCGACGGTGGCCTGACATTAATCCGTCTCTCCCGTTCTTTGGCGACCTTCTTCTGCAGAGATCGATATATTTGGACGCCTTGAATGACTCGGCTTTTAGAGCAGAGGCGCATCCAGAGGAGGTGGATCAGTGACCCGCGATTTAAGAAGATACATCCGCGGCTTTGTTACAGTTATTATTGACGTCATTTAAAATTTAAATTTAATGATTAAGCCTATGTAGCTGAATTGAAAATAGTAAGAATCTTTTCAGTCATAAATGTCTTATTTAGCTATTACTGCTTCATTTCAATACCTATGTTATGGGTCTACGGCCAGCGCGGGTATCGTCCTTAGACGTCAGATTCTGACGTCTAATGACGATCCCCGCGCTGAAAGGGTTAACCAGTAGTGCCCTAAAAACGCTTATTAGCTGACAAGACTGATAAATCATTTTTCGACACCCCCTTTTTAAAACGTCTGGATCAGCCCCTGCTAGAGGCTTGGATCTGGGTTTCTTTTCCGCGGCTAATACACATTGCTCTCTCGTGTCAGAAACCAGCCTCCTTCTCAGGGCCAGACAAGCACAGCTAGCTGGCTGACGCTAGTGGAATGATATAATAGTGGATCTGATGAATGAGAATGATCAGAAAGCAGCGCGATGGAGAACGACATGTCATCTTCTAACAATACGAGTTATTACTTGTGATTCTCAATATTGGCTTAATGTTGGTCCAGCGTTGTAGACGGTGTGCCAACATTAAACCAACATTGATTTATTGATGATCACTCGTGATTCACAAATCAGCAAACTGTGACAATGATCCAATGTTGTTTTAGCATTGGCCCGGCGTTGTAAACGGTGGATTAGTATTATTACAGCATTAGCTCGATGTATCATGTTTGCTGGAAATTTGCCGAAAATACAAAACCTATATATAGCCTACTGCCTTAAAAGTCAAAAGGCAGTGACGGCTGATTTCAGATGTGGGTAACCAATACTTTAATCGTGAAGACGTGTTATTGCAATGTTCACCATGCAATGACGCGACCCACAGTAGATTCAAGTGAGTGAGAATTGTTTAGATTTTTGTAGAATTTGAGGCTAATATTTTCAAATCTTGCTTATTGAAGGCCACTTTCACACTCACAATATACTATTTAAAGTACAAATAATAGGATAGCCACCGATTGTAGTCTTCATCGGCTGTTAACCCTTTCAGTGCCGGGACCGTCTTTATACGTCAGAATCTGCCATCTGTAGACGGCAGATTCTGACGTATAAAGACGGTCCCTGCACTGAAAGAATTAAAATAGTTCTAATTGTTGTAGACCCATAACATAGGTATTTAAATGAATCGGAAAGACCTAATTGAGACATTTGTGATGATTTCGAATTGGAAAAAACAACATTTGGTCTCCATGGTTTTTACAAAATAATTCAGCGTTGTAAGGGTTAGTGGGTTAACCCTTTAACCGCCGGTGCCTCATATATCCGGGTTTTCATTTTTTATTAGCACATTAAATGCCACATTTTAAATATGTTAAAGATAAATTGTGACATCAACCAGCAAGATTTGAAAAGAGTTGACCTCCATTTTGTCAAATCTGAAAATTTTTCATTCACTTGAAGTTGCGGATCGCGTGAGCAAGACACAACTTCAAGTGGGTGAAAATTCAAATTAAATAATTTGGCGGTTAAAGGGTCAAACCAGAGGACGTTAATACGTCTGGATTTGTTGTTTGGCCTTAGACATCCTCCCGGATCAGTGTTAGGATAAACAGCAGTAACTGTTTACTTTTCACGTGAGCAGTTACTGTGGTTTGCCTTTTCTCCGGAGTCCAGCCATCTGCCAAGGACGTGCTACACCTAGACTGGCGGCACGTAGCGGGATACACCGGTAAATAAACACGAATGCAGATATATTTAGAGAGATAACAAAACAAATAGGTAAGAAGAGATATAAGACATTCAAACTTCCCAAATTTGGTGATAATATATATTTTAAAATTATCTAAATCTATTGATCAATCACAAAACCTTAAGTTTCCTCCTCAAACTTGCTTCAGAAAGACGTTATGCTAATGTTGACGATCAGAATCGCTAAATTGAATTATTTAAATTTTTACCCACTTGAAGTTGTGCTTCGCTGGCGTGACCCACAACTTTAAGTCAGTGAAAATCACTCATATTTGTTTAAGTTGAGACCAAACATTTGCAAATCTGAACGCTCATTTAGTTCCCCATTATCAGTGATTTGATGGGCTAGTATTTTTGTAAACGACTATAGTCGGGCTTAGCGCTTTAAGGGTTAACACAGTTAAATGTGAGTGTTATATACCTCAAGATGCGGAAGTGGATGCCAAACCCCTAATCTCACTAAGTACATTACATAGAAAAAATACTTCAAGGCGCTTAAGTTATATAAACCGTCATTAAAATCCATTTGCATTTTTATCACGCCACGCTCTATTTTGAAGAACATTCTACTTTTTGAACTCAGTAAAAAATTGAAACAGTATTCCGCAAAATAACAACGAGTACAATGAATGATGAATTTATGGGGCTTTAGGCAGCCTCTAGACACATGATTCGAAATTCAAGCCGTGGTGAACTCATATCGAGCACGCTATTTCGCAGTGGAAGAGGCTTTCCACAATACTCACTCTGTGAAAAAGGCCTCGGCCTCCGGCCTCGACCCTTTTCACAGCTCGGGCTTTTATCCTATACTAATTTTTTTATATGATAACAAGCAATCATTTAAAACACACCACTACATTATTTTTTTTCCGACCACTACACTCTGAGCCGGGAGTGGAGAGTTATTGTACAGACCAATAATTATTATGGTAGTCATATGGTAGTATAATCAATCAGGTGTGACCGAGCTGTTGATTGGGAGGGAGCCTCATTATGGTCGAATGTGTTTAAGTCAGTTAAAACCCTCAGAGCACTACATTCTCAGCTGTGAAAAAAGGCCTCGGCCTTCAGCCTCGACACTTATCACAGCTCCTCGAATCCTATACATAGCTTATGATTATTAGGATGACGCAATATTTTTACCATTTTTACCATGTGATTTGATAGTCCATGGGCCAGATATGAAAATCCTCCCCCCCCCCTGAGGATTTTTGAAGACAGTGATTTTTGGACACCATATTATATGACTATTCAATATCTGCTTGTTTGCACTCAAAATACTGGGGCATAACAAAATACTGGGGCATCAAACATATGCACCCCCCCCTCTGAATTTTAGGCGGTAAATTTAATTTTATAAAAGTTATTTTGTGTATATTTTTTCCAACTACAGGTATTTATTCTTATAATTAAACATTAGTTATGTTACAAGAAGATGCTATGTGAGACGAAAATAAAAAAAATTAAAATAATATGGGGTTCATTAATATATGTAATAACCCTTTAAATCCCAAATTCCACATATCGCTTGCTACGTTTACATGAAAATCAAATCTGAAAACCCTCTCCACCCCCTCCTCAAGGGCGAGATATTTGAAAACAATAATTTTCAGACAGCTTATTCAATATCCATTAAATATCTGCTTGTTTGCACTCAAAATATTGCGACGGGAAAAATACTGGGTCATCAAACATATGTGCCCCCTTGAATTTTAAGCGGTAAATATAATTTACTGAAAGGCATGTTGAATATATTTTTTCAACTACAGGTATTTATTCTAATAAATAAACACTAGTTATGTTACAAAAATATGCTATGTGAGACGAAAATGGAAAAAATAAAATAATATGGGGTTCATCAATATATGTAATAACCCTTTAAATCCCAAATTCCACACATTGCTTGCTACGTTTACATAAAAATCTAATATGTAAACCCTCTCTACCCCCTCCTCCGGGGCGAGGTGTTTGGAGACGATAATTTTTAGACACCTTATTCAATATACATTCAATATCTGCTTGCTTGCACTCAAAATATTGCGGTAAATTTAATTTACTAAAAGGTATGTTGTATATATTTTTTCAACTACAGGTAGTTATTCCAAGAATTAAACACTAGTATTGTTACAAGATGTTATGTGGAACTAAAAAGAAAACAAAAAAACAAATAATATGGGGTTTATTAATACATGTAATAACCCTTTAAATCCCAAATTGCACGCCTCCTATGCTACGTTTATATGAAAACCAGATAAACAAAACACTCTCCACCCCCCACCTCCTGGGCGGGATTTTTTTAGACAATAATTTTTTAGACACCTTTTTGTTTTTCTGTTCTATATCTGCTTGTTTGCACTCAAAATATTAGAATATTTGAATAACATCAAACATATGTACCGTCTGAATTATAAGCGGTAAATTTAATTTCCTAGAAAACCTGCTGTGATTGTTTTTTTAACTCCAGGTATGTGTTCCATGGAATAAACACTAGTTATGTTACTAGAAGATGTTATGTAACAAGAAAATAATATAGAATAACAAATATGGGGTTCATTAAAGTATATAATGACTTTTTAAATCCCAAATTACATATCTTTCGTGCTATGTGTACAGACAGACAGACAGACAGATATTTTATTGACAGAAATAAAAGTCATTACAGACTTAATTGTTACAGTAATAAGAGAGATATATGTACATGTATATACAAGAATGTTAGTTTGTTAAAATCATATATGACAATATACATGGTATGACAAACAACTAAAATCATGTTAGGTGGCATTGCCATAATAAAAACTGGGTATTTCGGTAATATAAATTACTACTTCTTAAAATAAAATTAAAAGGCATAGCCAAGATAACATGGGGGTCTATCATTTTGTTCCCCGCACCAAAACCAGAGATAAAATAGCTACTATGTATAACATACTAATTATATATAGTAGCAAAAAAGATACTCTGGAAAGCGTAGAAGCCAAAATATATACAAGTGCATAATTATGCTACAGTAACTGGAGTATGAAATAAGACAATGGTAAAAATTATATGGTATTTAAAAAAAAATATAGATATATATATAATATAAAGCAGTACAATTAATGTGGCAATCCGCGAAACAGGTAGCTCCGAGCCATGTGACCATGCAAGCACAGTCGCTATGAACTCGGAGATTCCCTGATATTGACTAGTGGTCTAAACTTAACAACGTAACAACAGTACTACTATCGAAACACAATATATACATACTAATAAAAGTCGGACATTGTGGTTCGTCGACTGCCAATAAAGTATAGCATCAGAACCATCCATATTATCGAGTGTTGCAGTTTTAGCGATGTAATAACAATGACAATTACGGATAATAATTATGTGTGCCATTCACGCAGCACATGGCACTCACACAATAACATTAAAGTTTATTAATTTAACTAGTGATTTATTACCTATATGGCCCTCGCACAAAAAAAACATTACAGCTTATTTTAATTCACTATATAGTTTATTTCATACCATTTCACTCACGACCTAGTTAGTACCACATACTCGAAGAAAAACATTCCCATGTATATGAAAACCAGAAATGAAAAACATCCCCTACCCCCTCACCATGGCCGGGATTTCTAAAGACACCTTATTAATTATCTATAAAATATCTGCTTGTTTGCACTCAAAATATTGGGGCTGTAAAAAATATCGGTTCATCGAACAAATGTACTCCCTGAATTTTAAGTGGTAAATTTAATTTCCTAGAAGATATGTTGTGATTGTTTTTTAACTCCATGTATGTGTTCCACGGAATAAACGCTAGTTATGTTACTAGAAGATGTTACGTGAAGTGAAAATAAAAAAAAATAAAAAATATGGGGTTCATTACAATATATAATGACCCTTTAAATCTCAAAGTACACGTCTTCCGTGCTATGTGTTTATAAAAACAATACATGAAAAACATCCCCTACCCCCTCCCCATGGGCGGGATTTTTTAAGACAATAATTTGTAGACAACTTATTATATATTTATTTAATATCTGCTAGTTTGCACTCAAGATAGTAGGACAAGAACAATTAATTTTACACCCTCAATTTAATATCAGAAAAGACTGGTTGTATCTATTTGTTCAACTCTAGTTATTTATCCCAAAGATTACACAATAAAATCACCCTAGTTATGTCAGTAGAAGATGTTATGTAAAGAAAAAAATACATTAAATGAACAAATATGGGTTTATTATTACATCATACATGTAATAACCAATTAACTCCTATATTACAGGTCAGTTATATTTAACCAGGGTGTGATAAAATAATAGTTTCATCATGTCAGTGGCATTTAAAAGGTATGGGCATAAAATAATCTCAGAAATCACGAAGGGCTCAAAAAAATGATAGTCTTTTTGATGACATTTGAGTTCATGTAACTCAAACCCAAACCATGTTTCGACATATATCACTGATTAATAATTAGCAGGTGCAACGGTAGGTGCTTATGAATAGTTCTAAGCAATATTTTTCTTTTATTAATATTCTAGATAATTTGTTACCATCAGCTAGTATGCATAGTGTACGTAACCTTTCTAATAATATGCAAACCCATGTTCATAATAAGGCTTTTGTCTGAAAAAAACAATGCCATAGTTTTCTGGCAATCAGAAGGTGCACGATATGTTCGGGCGATTTTTAATTCCCGAATATCCCTAATAAAGTAAAAAACATGTTGATATCCCTAATATTTATATTTCGATGATTGGTAACTAGCTTAGAAGGATATGTGGGTAACCTTTTATCAACATTAGGTTCTAAATTACCTTTTACATATTATTTGAACTATAGTAAAGAAGCCCACACTTGGCACCAGAATGAAATAAAAAAATGCTACAGGCACATGCTTATTTTATTGGTCACTTTATGTATGTGTTATCGGACAATCATGTAACTCTAGGTTAAGGTACCATGCTGGAAACCATAAGAAATTCAAAGTAAGAAAATCACAGTAAAAACACATTTTGGTATTATCGTATAGTTAATATAGTTATTATCGTATAAGTATAGTTGCCCAAACCCAGATAATTATACAGTAAATAGGTGTCATTTTAAGGTAATTTCCACGAGATCCGGGTTATAGGGTTACCCTAATATATTAAAGAAAACAAAGTAGAGTCTTCTGCTGTATTAAAAGATCAAAATATGAAAAATTAACATTTAAACTGGTCGTGGGTATTAGCTGAGAGGTCCAGGGGCTTGGTGAGAGGTCGTGTGTGGCGATAATATGTCTTTGAGTTTTGTCTTTTTACACGAATTTCTATTTCACAACGCCTTAACTACATGTGTGTACACAATTACCAGTTGAAATGTTATATATTACATGTAATGTGGACATTTCGGAACTCTTTAAATGTTTTCAGATGAAAGGTTGACCACAACAATGGAAGTGTAGATATTGTATGTTTTACTCTTTGGTTGTTTAGTCTTTGATATAGGCCCCTATTGCTTAACACCGGATTTTCTATAATACTTATTATTAGCTAATTTGCATATGTTATGCTAATATGTTTTCATGATGTTGATAACATATATTTTATTGCAATCTCTGTCCATGAAAACCATAGGGTAGACATTTTTTCAAGATTCTAACTTGATTAGTTTCTGAGATATTGCTTGATACTGGATTTTGCGTGATGGCTGCCTAATTTGCATTTTTTACGCTAATTTATTATTCTGATCCTAATTAGATATATTTTATCGCATTCGTTGACCATGAAAACCATATGATAGACACTGTTTGTAGGATTTTAACTTGATTAGTTGCTGAGATATTGCTTGAAACTGGGTTTTCGTTAATAAATGGCTGCCTAATTTGCATATTTTATGCTAATTTATTATTCTGATCCTAATTACATATATTTTATTGCTTTCGTTGACCATGAAAACCGTATGATAGACACCGTTTTTAAGATTCTAACTTGATTAGTTTCTCACATATTGCTTGAAACTGGATTTTGCGTAATGGCTGCCTAATTTGCATATTTTAAGCTAATTTATTATTCTGATCCTAATTAGATATATTTTATTGCATTCGTTGACCATGAAAACCGTATGATAGCCACAGTTTTTAGGATTCTAACTTGATTAGTTGCTGAGATATTGCTTGAAACTGTATGCCTAATTTGCATATTTTAGCATATTTAGCCCCAACAGCTTAAATGCAAACAACCGGATTTCAATAGGTCCATATTCGGAGGCTTCAAAAATAACCACAGTGAAAAATCCCCGGGGGGGGGAGGGGGGTTACGGGTGGCCCACGGTCTATGAGTTTTGTACGAGCAGGCTCATACAGCTTTAACCATACATTAACCATATAAATGGTTAATCTATGCTATAACCATAACCAATGCCGGATATAATATAACGCCTGATATGTAGTCAAGTGGAGATCAGTGAGATATTTCTATGTCAGAGGGCACGTGTCCCTGAACATGAGGATGGTATAAACACACCCGCTTATCTCTCACCCGCAAAATAAACAAACTCATCCGGATTATCTAGATGTAAACAGAGACGAAAGCAGAATGTACAGGGTGTTAGTGCTGGTGATCTACAGTCGGATTCAGATTAACCGTGGTGAATGATCTTCGCCGATTTCTCAGTCAATTCTCAAACAAATTTCATGAAATTTTAGACACACTATTTTCCATTCATGTCGTGACTACCCTGAAAGTTTTAGAATATTTTAGAATATTTTAGAAGTAAGACCATTTGACATGTAGTGAATAAATAAAATGTTGCCCTCTATAAACCCATTTGCTTCGTCTCAGAATTGTATTATTGTGTTGTCTCAGAATTGTATTGTATGTCAAATGATCTAACTTCTACAATACTTATCAAACCTTCGCGACACTTTCAGGGTAGTCACGACATAAATGGAAAATAGTGTGTGAAATTTCATGAAAATTGGTTGAGAATTGACTGAGAAATCCGCGAAATTTAATAACCCTGGTTGATGTGGATCTGACTATAGTAAGTGTTCGCGATGTAGAGATTTTGTTTTATATTATGTTTAATTTCCACTTACATAAAAATATGTTTTATGTAAGCGTCTCGCGGAGTCGAGCCTTGTTGTGGGGAAGATGTTCATTGCAATCATTTACTGACAAAACATACCACTCCCCTGACACCCATTTATCACTATCGTTGTCATGGAAGCATTGAAAACCACAGAAAGACTAGGAAAAGATTATACGGCGATTGGTGGATCATGAGAAAAATATTTGTTTTAATAAAGCAGCTGCAGATATTAAACGTTTATTCCACGTCGGGCCAGCGTCGCGCGACGCTAGCCCGACGTGGAATAAACGTTTAATATTCACCAGACGTAAACACCTTATGCGAATATGATCTGGCCCAAGTTGGATGTGCCTGTCACCCCGATGAAATCCCAGTGGCTTTCAAAGCTTAAAGTATCGACTTTAAAACATAACCTTTTATAGCACCTGCTATATACGTGATGAAAAACAATACTTCATGCAGTCTGGTTTGAAATCAATACGTTCTTTGCTAAGACATGTAAATTGATATCCCAGTAAACACAAAACATTTTTATAATCTTTGCCCAACGTCTTCGACGTTGGTCCAACCTTGTATTAATGATATACAAATGTTTTATGTTTACTGGGGTGATAGTTGATACTGGTCCACATACCAGGCTGTTTTTGCTGTTGTAGATTAAAAGTTGTAGGTCTGCTATATCCACGTGATATTGGCATCATGCAAAAACAGGACATAAACATTATTGCTATGAGTCATATCATCTAAAATATATCAACAATAATTATTATTCAAAGCTTTCTCTCTATTATGCGATGATTTGTTTGTTGTATACACATCTTGTTGTCTTTAACCCGAGGTTAAAACAAACCAAGCTGACACGCGACGTTTACCCATCATACATGTATTAACTATTTTAATGTGGTTAGTCTGCTTGTCAAATTCCTATCAATTGAAGTACCAAGGTATAGTTTTAATTCAATGTTGGTAAAATGTTTCAGCCATTGCCGACTCCAGAGCACCGTCTTTTTGAAGAATTACTCAAGCCTGGAATTGTAGTGATTTATTGTCCTCATATTTTACAGTAGCACACACGTCGTAACTGTGTGTGAGCTGTGTGCGATGCTAGCCTTAAAGATAGCATTTAACAGGACAAAATGTGAGGCTAGTCTTAAAGGCTCCATTTAACCTATAAACCCTTACGATGCATTAAAGCATCAGTTTAAATCTCTGGAAACAGACCTAATTTTCATACAACTAGGGGGTTTAGAACGCAAATTTTCAGAAAACTGGCTTACCAAGACGTGGCAATTTTATTTAATTTTTAAACTACATCAAATCATCTTCATCCACTACAAGTCGAGAATTGCGGCAGCAATTCGCGGCTTGTGGTTGATGAAGATGACAATAGTAAATTCAGGCTTGAAAAGGTTAACGTACAAAATTACCTTTTCGTGTTCTGGATTTGCATAACAAAATTCGAAGAAAATAAAACATACAGATTGACAAAAGCACTAGTTACAACAAAACATTTGTTTTTTATTTTGGATTATTTGAGTTAATGAATAATGATGCACACATATTCCTGCAGCTCACGTATCCATCCACATAGTATTATGACAAGTTCGGACAGAAAACACATCCTATATTGAGGGACAGTTTGGATGCAGTTCAGTCCACTCCTATACTAGATTAAAGTAGGTGTGTCGTCTTGACTCTCTAAGCAACATGTGTTGGCAGCACTGTCCCCTTGCATGGTTAAAGACTCAAATAGTGGGTTCCTTTGCCACGTAAATATTATTGATCAGTGATTTGAGACGACTCGGCTGATTTAATCCACACATGCGACAGGATATGCTACGGACATGACGCTGTGATGTATCGTTATTATTAGGTTTGCGGATCTTGAGCAGTAGATTTATTTGTACAATCAAGCAGATAATAACAGTTTAGCATCGACGGGGAATATGAGCTGCCCAGTTGGATGTGCTCTGTCACCCCGGTGAAATCCAAGTGGCTCTCAAAGCTACAGTATCCACAATAAAACATCACTTTTTAGCACCTGCTATATATCTCATGCAGGTGCAGTCTGAGTAGAAATGGATACTTTCTTAGCTAGACCACAAAGTTATTGGCTAGATTATGTAAATATAGACTGATCTGCAGATTAGTGTGCCTTTCCTGTCGCAAATAAGATGTTGTATCATATACCAGCATTTACAAAACCCGTGCTGAATAATTTTCGCTGATTTCTCAGTCAACTTAACCTTAACCCCTTCACCACCATACATGATGGAAATTTCCGTCGTCATTCGTCAATGTATGTAACCATACATGACGGAAATTTCCGTCGGATTTACTATAGTTATACCAGGATCCCTGGATCCTGGTATGCACTTCGGCCTGGAAGTGAAGAGGTTAATAACTCTCAGAATTACAGTAAATATCAAAAGGTTTAGTGTAACTTCTTAAATATAGTCCGGTCGAAATAGGGGAGTATGTTTTCTAGTGTACGAGTTAACGCTCTTACATGAGCAGCTAATGTTGGTTAAATTTTTAGATGTTACTCTATCGTCTGCAAATGTTAAACCAGTATTGAGCCAGCATCGCTTGTTAACTGGGCATGTCACTATATTTGTATTTTAAAGTAGTTTCTCTGCTGTGAATATTGTTTTCAAGTAAAATACTGTATGTTAACCCGATGCTTCTCATGCACGTTGTAGGCCTACATACATTAAACCATCTTTGGACTGCCGCGTCTAGATTCGTGTAGAATAACTTATATTAGGCCACTCCAACTTTCTGGGGACTCCAATGTTTCGTTTTACTCAGTATAGGATAAGCCCTCGGAGCTCTACATTCTTGGCTGTGGAACAGGCCGAAGCCGTTTCCACAGTTAAGAATGTAGAGCTCCGATGGTTTTAACTGATTTAAAACACATCCGACGATAATGAGGGCCTGTACCATGATAATTGGTCTGTACTTGATCAACAATAACTCGCCATTCCCGACTTATAATATAGTGGTCGGACAAAACAAATAATGTAGTGGTGTGTTTTAATATGCTAGTAATTTAAACACGACCATTGCTGATCGCGCTCCTGCCAGTGAAAGGCACATTTACGTTCATCAGAAGATGAAGGTCTTCTCAATGCGCCTTGGAATGCTTTAGAGAAAGTTTTTTCGCCATGTTTAAATATTAGTAATATATAGCATAACATTTATTTCAAAGCAATAAGCAAAACGTGAAACGCAAGGCATAACATACAAAATATTACATAAATTATGTACATGTATGTACCGCAATTGAGAATGCCGATAAAAATAATAATGGGCCTAATAAAGTTTAATACAATATTGTCAAATTTAAAAAATCGGTCTAAGAGGTGAAATATATATAGCCCCGAAGGCAATGTCAGCATGACACCATGCGTACACAGAGCTCTGTGTAGCCTGTTCCAACCAGACACAAATGGCATGCGTGTATCAAAATGCCGACAGTTCTCCCTGCAAAGACGAGGACTTGACCCGATGTTGTTTCAATGTTGGTCCAGCGCCTTTGGCGGTGGGCCAATATTTAAACAACATTAGATCAAAACCTAGTGTCTACACCCAAGCCTCCCCCTCCATAATATATACAATCACAAGCTCACTACAATACTTGAAATTGAGAGTGGCGTACACCATTCTATGCACTGAGTAAACACGATACGAACACGCAATATTTGGCCCACCATTCGTGATGCTAACCCTTACCGTGCGGGGACCAACTTTAAACGTCAGATTCTGACGTCTAAAGTTGGCTCCCGTACTGAAAATATAAAATATTTATGATGGCCGTAGACCCATACCATAGGTATTCAAATGAATCAGAAAGAGCCAACTAAGACATTTATGATGATTTCAAATTGAAAACATTCCTTGGTCTCTATGTATTTTATATTCATATTTCAGCGCTTTAATGGTTAGCCCAGCATTGGGCCAATGTATGGTGTTCGCTGGTTGTTAGACTGACAGTAAACCATGCCGAGTTACACAGGAGTCAACAAATCCATTATACCTGGTGATTTTCACTGCGGCTTTTACATCATGGATGCTTTATCTATCGATTTTTTGTGATATAGCAGCAAACTGATTACCTGTTAACCCTTTAAAGCCTAAACTCTTTGCCCACTACAAGCCACGAACTTCTGTCGAATTCTCGACTTGTGGTGAATGAACAGAAGAAGGTAACTTGGAGTGGGTGGTAAATTCAAATTACCGTATATTATTGTTCCATATATCTTCCAGAAAAACAATAGATGTAACATATCAAGTTTGGGGCATCATCAGGGTTAACCCTTTAACCGCCGGTGCCGCATATATTCGGGTTTTCATTTTTTATTAGTACATTAATTACCACCTTTTAAACATGTTTAAGATAAAATGTGACATCAATCAGCAATATTTGAAAACAGGTGTCCTCCATTTTGTCAAATCTGAATAATTTTCACTCACTTGAAGTTGTGGATCGCGTCAGCGAGACACAACTTCAAGTGAGTGAAAATTTAGATTGAATAATTTGGCGGTTAAAGGGTCAAAGGATTCAATAATACAGATCTAGAGATGTGGCTGCAGCGTAGGTCCTATGCTGGACCAACGTTTAACCCTTTCAGCGCGGGGGGCGACCTTAGACGTCAGAATCTGACGTCAATGGCGATCCCCACACTGAAAGAGTAAAATATTATAATGGCCGTAGACCCATGACATAGGTGTTCAAATGAAGCGAGAAGAGCTAACTAAGACATTTATGATGGATTCAAATTTAAAAAAGCCTTTGGTATCTTGGTTTAAATAAATAAATATTTCAGTGCTTTGAGGGTTTAGACGTTGGTCTGGCATTGGGCCAAAGTTGTTGATGGATAGATAGACATGTAGCTGATGGTGAATCCTCGTGGGAAAATAATTCAGACACATTCAGCAGATCCTGGGTGTCCAAGTTTTTGTCTTGCTGCAGAAGACGCTAAGCTGGGATTTCAAAACATTATTAGGCATACACCGCAAATGTGAATATTGATAAAGCTGTAAAAACTTCATTTTTACTCCATAATACTTTGATTTATATTACTAACACTCGAAGACATAAATATTGTATCATTACACTTTCGTGATAAAGATGGCAATAATTGTATCTCAACTGACAAACTATTTATATTTAATATTATTATCTGTTCGACATAATGTTATAGATTACACTTTAACGTTCAGCGAATGGCTATGATTCGCGCTGGTCTCACGTGTTTCCAGCATTTAGATCCATCTGGTGTTTCTGAGTTGTGGGGTTGAGCAGAGATGCTATTCAGCCTTTGACATTCAGGACAGAGGGCAGAATGGAGAACAATCATTCACAGTCAATGTTGGACCAGCATGGAGGCAACATTTTGTACTTCATAGAAGCCTTTGTGAGAAATGATTCCATGTGCTGCCAGGTTACAATACACAACAGACCAGATGTCAATCTCTACTCTGATTCGATTTGACAATTTTGTTTTCGCCAAGAAGCGAACTAAAGACGTTTTAGAAGCTCGCATAGTGTACGTGAAAAAGTAAGCTCAGAAATGAAAACAATTTAAATGTTCAATAAAACTACCAGGGAAAAATATGAATTAAAATGACAATAAATTAAATCAACAATTGCAGTGTTGGTTGCAATACACTATACAATACTCTGACACAGGAGAGAAGGAAGTTTAACGTTTTAGGGAGCGCACAGCATTGTAAATATAATATCCAAGCTGACAAATACATGAATTCCATATCTTAAATTGTGAGTAAAGCGGATGACACAAAAATCAATCCACACATTATTCAATCTTAACCCTTGAAGCGCTGAGATATTTTTGCATAAACCATGGAGACCAAACGTTTTTTAAAATCATCATAAAAGTCTTGGTCAGCTCCTTCTGCTTCATTTGAGTACCTATGTTATGGGTCTACGACCATTATAATTATTGTAATTCTTCTAGTGCAGTGACCGTCGTTATACGTCAGTATCTGACATATACAGACGTCAGATTCTGGCGTATAAAGACGGTCCCCGCGCTGAAATAGTTAAGTATCTAGAGCTGAACTGCTCAGAGGGTCGAGCTCAGATACATCATATGTTTAAATTAATCATACGTGTATTATACAATTTTAAAAATGTGCCACAATAATCCATGTATCACATCTCTTGCTAATCCCATTTATCACACAGGCCGTAAAATGTCCAATTTGGGTCAGAAGATATAATGCATGGTGAAGAACATTGATTTCACATTTAGCACACGACTGACGCATTCGTGAATTATCACACGACTGACGCCATCCATGATTTGTCTTTGATAAAATGAAATGAAATGAATGGGGCTTTAGGCCACCTTTGTGCACATAGGCCTATAGGCTAAACCGGGCCAAGAAAACCTCTTGAGGAGGGTGAGATGAATGAGATGACACTGCCCTCAAGACAAAGGATCGAAATTCGAGCCCTGACAGTTTGAGGCCGAGGACGCTTTCTCTCGGTCACAGAGGCTCCCCATTATTGAATCTTCGCGAGTGAGCGGGGAACAAACATTTTGTTTCTTTGAAACTTGAAGGCCAGAGTGGGGTTCGAACCCGCGATCTCGACTTTCCAAGCAGGCAGCTTTAACCACTGCACCAGGGTCCCCGCCCTTCTCTGATAAAGCAACAGTCCAAAAAGCTCGAAACGTTTATAATTACCCAATGTTGGTTTGATGTTGGGCCAGCCATAATCAAGCATTGGATCAACATCTCACGTTTTCTGGATATCAAAAACGACACGTTTACAAAATATTGGTTTGATGGTAGGCCAGCGTCGTAGACCTATGGGCCAACATTGAGCCAGGATTAGGTCAATGTATCCTGTTTGATGGGAGAAGAATAACGATCCCAGCAAACAGGACACGTCTAGCTAATGCTGGCTGAATATTTGGTCAGTGTCACCGACGGTGGCCTGACATTAATCCGTCTCTCCCGTTCCTTGGCGACCTTCTTCTGCAGAGATCGATAAATTTGGACGCCTTGAATGACTCGGCTTTTAGAGCAGAGGCGCATCCAGAGGAGGTGGATCAGTGACCCGCGATTTAAGAAGATACATCCGCGGCTTTGTTACAGTTATTATTGACGTCATTTAAAATTTAAATTTAATGATTAAGCCTATGTAGCTGAATTGAAAATAGTGAGAATCTTTTCAGTCATAAATGTCTTATTTAGCTATTACTGCTTCATTTCAATACCTATGTTATGGGTCTACGGCCATTATAAATGTTTAGTTCTTCCAGCGCGGGTATCGTCCTTAGACGTCAGATTCTGACGTCTAATGACGATCCCCGCGCTGAAAGGGTTAACCAGTAGTGCCCTAAAAACGCTTATTAGCTGACAAGACTGATAAATCATTTTTCGACACCCCCTTTTTAAAACGTCTGGATCAGCCCCTGCTAGAGGCTTGGATCTGGGTTTCTTTTCCGCGGCTAATACACATTGCTCTCTCGTGTCAGAAACCAGCCTCCTTCTCAGGGCCAGACTAGCACAGCTAGCTGGCTGACGCTAGTGGAATGATATAATAGTGGATCTGATGAATGAGAATGATCAGAAAGCAGCGCGATGGAGAACGACATGTCATCTTCGAACAATACGAGTTATTACTTGTGATTCTCAATATTGGCTTAATGTTGGTCCAGCGTTGTAGACGGTGGGCCAACATTAAACCAACATTGATTTATTGATGATCACTCGTGATTCAAAAATCAGCAAACTGTGACAATGATCCAATGTTGTTTTAGCATTGGGCCAGCGTTGTAAACGGTGGATTAGTATTATTACAGCATTAGCTCGATGTATCATGTTTGCTGGAAATTTGCCGAAAATACAAAACCTATATATAGCATGTACTGCCCTAAAAGTCAAAAGGCAGTGACGGCTGAATTCAGATGTGTGTAACCAATACTTTAATCGTGAAGACGTGTTATTGCAATGTTCACCATGCAATGACGCGACCCACAGTAGATTCAAGTGAGTGCAAATTGTTTAGATTTTTGTAGAATTTGAGGCTAATATTTTCAAATCTTGCTTATTGAAGGCCACTTTCACACTCACAATATACTATTTAAAGTACAAATAATAGGATAGCCACCGATTGTAGTCTTCATCGGCTGTTAACCCTTTCAGTGCCGGGACCGTCTTTATACGTCAGAATATGCCGTCTGTAGACGGCAGATTATTAGCACATTAAATGTCACATTTTAAATATGTTAAAGATAAAATGTGACGTCAACCAGCAAGATTTGAAAAGAGTTGACCTCCATTTTGTCAAATCTGAAAAATTTTCATTCACTTGAAGTTGCGGATCGCGTGAGCAAGACACAACTTCAAGTGGGTGAAAATTCAAATTGAATAATTTGGCGGTTAAAGGGTCAAACCAGAGGACGTTAATACGTCTGAATTTGTTGTTTGGCCTTAGACATCCTCCCGAATCAGTGTTAGGATAAACAGCAGTAACTGTTTACTTTTCACGTGAGCAGTTACTGTGGTTTGCCTTTTCTCCGGAGTCCAGCCATCTGCCAAGGACGTGCTACACCTAGACTGGCGGCACGTAGTGGGATACACCGGTAAATAAACACGAATGCAGATATATTTAGAGAGATAACAAAACAAATATGTAAGAAGAGATATAAGACATTCAAACTTCTCAAATTTGGTGATAATATATATTTTAAAATTATCTAAATCTATTGATCAATCACAAAACCTTAAGTTTCCTCCTCAAACTTGCTTCAGAAAGACGTTATGCTAATGTTGACAATCAGAATCGCTAAATTGAATTATTTAAATTTTTACCCACTTGAAGTTGTGCTTCGCTGGCGTGACCCACAACTTTAAGTCAGTGAAAATCACTCATATTTGTTTAAGTTGAGACCAAACATTTGCAAATCTGAACGCTCATTTCGTTCCCCAATATCAGTGATTTGATGGGCTAGTATTTTTTTAAGGGTTAAGACAGTTAAGTGTGAGTGTTATATACCTCAAGATGCGGAAGTGAATGCCAAACCCCCAATCTCACTAAGTACATTACATAGAAAAAATACTCGAAGGCGCTTAAGTTATATAAACCGTCATTAAAATTTATTTGCATTTTTATCACGCCACGCTCTATTTTGAAGAACATTCTACTATTTGAACTCAGTCAAAAATTGAAACAGTATTCCGCAAAATAACAACGAGTACAATGAATGATGACTTTATGGGGCTTTAGGCAGCCTCTAGACACAGGATTCGAAATTCAAGCCGTGGTGCACTCATATCGAGCACGCTATTTCGCAGTGACAGAGGTTCTCCACAATACTCACTCTGTGAAAAAGGCCTCGGCCCTCGGCATCGACCCTTTTCACAGCTCGGGCTTTTATCCTATACTAATTTTGTTATATGATAACAAGCAATCATTTAAAACACACCACTACATTATTTTTTCCGACCACTACACTCTGAGCCGGGAGTGGAGAGTTATTGTACAGACCAATAATTATTATGGTAGTCATATGGTAGTATAATCAGTCAGGTGTGACCGAGCTGTTGATTGGGAGGGAGCCTCATTATGGTCGAATGTGTTTAAGTCAGTTAAAACCCTCAGAGCTCTACATTCTCAGCTGTGAAAAAGGCCTCGGCCTTCAGCCTCGACACTTATCACAGCTCCTCGAATCCTATACATAGCTTATTATTATTAGGATGACGCAATATTTTTACCATTTTGACCATGTGATTTGATAGTCCATGGGCCAGATATGAAAATCCTCCCCCCCCCCCTGAGGATTTTTGAAGACAGTGATTTTTGGACACCATATTATATGACTATTCAATATCTGCTTGTTTGCACTCAAAATACTGGGGCATAACAAAATACTGGGGCATCAAACATATGCACCCCCCCCCTGAATTTTAAGCGATAAATTTAATTTTATAAAAGTCATGTTGTGTATATTTTTTTCAACTACAGGTATTTATTCTCATAATTAAACATTAGTTATGTTACAAGAAGATGCTATGTGAGACGAAAATAAAAAATAAAATAATATGTGGTTCATTAATATATGTAATAACCCTTTAAATCCCAAATTCCACATATCGCTTGCTACGTTTACATGAAAATCAAATCTGAAAACCCTCTCCACCCCCCTCCTCAAGGGCGAGATATTTGAAAACAATAATTTTCAGACAGCTTATTCAATATCCATTAAATATCTGCTTGTTTGCACTCAAAATATTGCGATGGGAAAAATACTGGGTCATCAAACATATGTACCCCCTTGAATTTTAAGCGGTAAATATAATTTACTGAAAGGCATGTTGAATATATTTTTTCAACTACAGGTATTTATTCTAATAATTAAACACTAGTTATGTTACAAGAAGATGCAATGTGAGACGAAAATAAATAAAAAAATAATAATATAGGGTTCATTAATATATGTAATAACCATTTAAATCCCAAATTCCACATATCGCTTGCTACGTTTACATGACAATCTAATATGAATACCCTCTCCACCCCCCTCCTCATGGGCCAGATATTTGAAAACAATAATTTTAAGACAGCTTATTCAATATCCATTCAATACCTGCTTGTTTGCACTCAAAATATTGCGACAGGAAAAAATAATTGATCATCAAACATATGTACCCCCTTGAATTTTAGGCGGCAAATATAATTTACTGAAAGGCATGTTGTATATATTTTTTCAACTACAGGTATTTATTCTAATAAATAAACACTAGTTATGTTACAAGAATGTGCTATGTGAGACGAAAATGGAAAAAATAAAATAATATGGGGTTCATCAATATATGTAATAACCCTTTAAATCCCAAATTCTACACATTGCTTGCTACATTTACATAAAAATCTAATATGTAAACCCTCTCTACCCCCTCCTCCGGGGCGAGGTATTTGGAGACGATAATTTTTAGACACCTTATTCAATATCCATTCAATATCTGCTTTTTGCACTCAAATTATTGCGGTAAATTTAATTTACTAAAAGGTATGTTGTATATATTTTTTCAACTACAGGTAGTTATTCCAAGAATTAAACACTAGTATTGTTACAAGATGTTATGTGAAACTAAAAAAAAAACAAAAAAACAAATAATATGGGGTTTTTTAATACATGTAATAACCCTTTAAATCCCAAATTGCACGCCTCCTATGCTACATTTATATAAAAACCAGATAAACAAAACACTCTCCACCCCCCACCTCCTGCTTGTTTGCACTCAAAATATTAAGGCCTGAAAAAAATAACGGGTCATCAAACATGTACCGTCTGAATTATAGGCGGTAAATTTAATTTCCTAGAAGACCTGCTGTGATTGTTTTTATAACTTCAGGTATGTGTTCCATGGAATAAACACTAGTTATGTTACTAGAAGATGTTATGTAACAAGAAAATAAAATAGATTAACAAATATGGGGTTCATTAAAATATATAATGACTTTTTAAATCCCAAATTTCATATCCTTCGTGCTATGTGTACAGACAGACAGACAGACAGATATTTTATTGACAGAAATAAAAGTCATTACAGACTTATTTGTCATAGTAATAAGAGAGATATTTGTACATGTATATACAAGAATGTTAGTTTGTTAAAATTATATATGACAATATACATGGTATGACAAACAACTGAAATCATGTTAGGTGGCATTGCCATAATAAAAACTGGGTATTTCGGTAATATAAATGACTACTTTTTAAAATAAAATCAAAAGGCATAGCCTAGATAACATAGCTACTATGTATAACATACTAATTATATATAGTAGCAAAAAAGACACTCTGGAAAGCGTAGAAACCAAAAATATATGCAAGTGCATAATTATGCTACAGTAACTGGAGTATGAAATAAGACAATGGTAAAAATTATATGGTATTTAAAAAAATATATATATATATATATAATAAAGCAGTACAATTAATGTGGCAATCCGCGAAACAGGTAGCTCCGAGCCATGTGACCATGCAAGCACAGTCGCTATGAACTCGGAGATTCCCTGATATTGACTAGTGGTCTAAACTTAACAACGTAATAACAGTACTACTACCGAAACACAATATATACATAATAATAAAAGTCGGACATTGTGGTTCGTCGACTGCCAATAAAGTATAGCATCAGAACCATCCATATTATCGAGTGTTGCAGACTTAGTGATGTAATAACAATGACAATTACGGATAATAATTATGTGTGCCATTCACGCAGGACATGGCACTCACACCATAACATTAAAGTATATTTAATTATCTAGTGATTTATTACCTATATGGCCCTCGCACAAAAAAAACATTACAGCTTATTTTAATCCACTATATTGTTTATTTCATACCATTTCACTCACGACCTAGTTAGTACCACATACTCGGAGTTACAATCGAAGAAAAACATTCCCATGTATATGAAAACCAGAAATGAAAAACATCCCCTACCCCCTCACCATGGCCGGGATTTCTAGAGACAATAATTTTTAGACACCTTATTAATTATCTATAAATTATCTGCTTGTTTGCACTCAAAATATTGGGGCTGTAAAAAATATCGGTTCATCAAACAAATGTACTCCCTGAATTTTAAGTGGTAAATTTACTTTCCTAGAAGATATGTTGTGATTGTTTTTTAACTCCATGTATGTGTTCCACGGAATAAACGCTAGTTATGTTAATAGAAGATGTTACGTGAAGTGAAAATAAAAAAGAATAAAAAATATGGGGTTCATTACAATATATAATGACCCTTTAAATCCCAAAGTACACGTCTTCCGTGCTATGTGTATATAAAAACATGGGCGGGATTTTTAAAGACATAATTTTTAGACAACTTATTACTTATTTAATATCTGCTAGTTTGCACTCAAGATAGTAGGACAAGAACAATTAATTTTACACCCTCAATTTAATATCAGAAAAGACTGGTTGTATCTATTTGTTCAACTCTAGTTATTTATCCTAAAGATTACACATTAAAATCACCCTAGTTATGTCAGTAGAAGATGTTATGTAAAGAAAAAAATAACTTAAATGAACAAATATGGGTTTATTATTACATCATACATGTAATAACCAATTAACTCCTATATTACAGGTCAGTTATATTTACCCAGGGTGTGATGAAATAATAGTTTCATCATGTCAGTGGCATTTAGAAGATATAGGCATAAAATAATCTCAGAAATCACGAAGGGCTCAAAAAAATGATAGTCTTTTTCATGACATTTGAGTTCGTGTGACTCAAACCCAAACCATGTCTCGACATATATCACTGCTTAATAATTAGCAGGTGCAACGGTAGGTGCTTATAAATAGTTCTAAACATTATTTTTCTTTTATTATTATTCTAGATAACTTGTTACCATCAGCTAGTATGCATAGTGTACGTAACCTTTCTAATAATATGCAAACCCATGTTCATAATAAGGCTTTTGTCTGAAAAAACCAACGCCATAGTTTTCTGGCAATCAGAAGGTGCACGATATGTTCGGGCGATGTGTTTATTTTTAATTCCCGAATATCCCTAATAAAGTAATAAACATGTTAATATCCCTAATATTCATATTTCAATGCTTGGTAACTAGCTTAGAGGGATATGTGGGCAACCTTTTATCAACATTAGGTTCTAAATTAACTTTTACATATTATTTGAACTATAGTTAAGAAGCCCACACTTCTAAACTAGCACCAGAATGAAATAAAAAAAATGCTACAGGCACATGCTTATTTTATTGGTCACCTAATGAATGTGTTATCGGACAATCATGTAGCTATAGGTTAAGGTACCATGCTGGAAACCATAAGAAATTCAAAGTAAGAAAATCACAGTAAAAACACATTTTGGTATTATCGTATAAGTATAGTTGCCCAAACCCAAATAATTATACAGTAAATAGGTGTCATTTTAAGGTAATTTCCACGAGATCCGGGTTATAGGGTTACCCTAATATATTAAAGAAAACAAAGTAGGGTCTTCTGCTGCATTAAAAGATCAAAATATGAAAAATAAACGTTTGAACTGGTCGTGGGTATTAGCTGAGAAGTCCAGGGGCTTAGTGAGCGGTCGTGTGTGGCGATAATATGTCTTTGTGTTTTGTTTTTTTACACGAATTTCTTTTTCACAACGCCTTAACTACATGTGTGTACACAATTACCAGTTGAAATGTTATATATTACATGTAATGTGGACATTTCGGAACTCTTTAAATGTTTTCAGATGAAAGGTTGACTAATGGCTGCCTAATTTGCATATTTTAGCATATTTAGCCCCAACAGCTTAAATGCAAACAAACGGATTTCAATAGCTCCATATTCGGAGGCTTCAAAAATAACCACCGTGAAAAATCCCCAGGGCGGGGGGGAGGGGGGGGTTACGAGTGGTACACGGTCTATGAGTTTTGTACGAGCAGGCTCATACGGCTTTAACCATACATTAACAGGATTAACCATATAAATGGTTAATCTATGCTATAACCGTAGCCAATGCCGGATATAATATAACGCCTGATCTGTAGTCAAGTGGAGATCAGTGAGATATTTCTATGTCAGAGGGCACGTGTCCCTGAACATGAGGATGGTATAAACACACCCGCTTATCTCTCACCCGCAAAATAAACAAACTCATCCGGATTATCTAGATGTACACAGAGACGAAAGCAGAATGTACAGGGTGTTAGTGCTGGTGGTCTACAGTCGGATTCACATTAACCGTGGTGAATGATCTTCGCCGATTTCTCAGTCAATTCTCAAACAAATTTCATGAAATTTTACACACACTATTTTCCATTCATGTCGTGACTACCCTGAAAGTTTTAGAATATTTTAGAATATTTTAGAAGTAAGACTATTTGACATGTAGTGAATAAATAAAATGATGCCCTCTATAAACCCATTTGCTTCGTCTCAGAATTGTATTATTGTATTGTCTCAGAATTGTATTGTATGTCAAATGATCTAACTTCTACAATACTTATCAAACCTTCGCGACACTTTCAGGGTAGTCACGACATAAATGGAAAATAGTGTGTGAAATTTCATGAAAATTGGTTGAGAATTGACTGAGAAATCCACGAAATTTAATAACCCTGGTTGATGTGGATCTGACTATAGTAAGTAGAGATTTTGAGTTATATTATGTTTAATTTCCACTTACATAAAAATATGTTTTACGTAAGCGTCTCGCGGAGTCGAGCCTTGTTGTGGGGAAGATGTTCATTGCAATCATTTACTGACAAAACATACCACTCCCCTGACACCCATTTATCACTATCGTTGTCATGGAAGCATTGAAAACCACAGAAAGACTAGGAAAAGATTATACGGCGATTGGTGGATCATGAGAAAAATATTTGTTTTAATAAAGCAGCTGCAGATATTAAACGTTTATTCCACGTCGGGCCAGCGTCGCGCGACGCTAGCCCGACGTGGAATAAACGTTTAATATTCACCAGACGTAAACACCTTATGCGAATATGATCTGGCTCAAGTTGGATGTGCCTGTCACCCCGATGAAATCCCAGTGGCTTTCAAAGCTTAAAGTATCGACTTTAAAACATAACTTTTTATAGCACCTGCTATATACGTGATGAAAAACAATACTTCATGCAGTCTGGTTTGAAATCAATACGTTCTTTGCTAAGACATGTAAATTGATATCCCAGTGAACACAAAACATTTTCACAATCTTTGCCCAACGTCTTCGACGTTGGTCCAACCTTGTATTAATGTTATACAAATGTTTTATGTTTATTGGGGTGATAGTTGATACTGGTCCACATATCAGTCTGTTTTTGCTGTTGTAGATTAAAAGTTGTAGGGCTGCTATATCCACGTGATATTGGCATCATGCAAAAACAGGACATAAACATTATTGCTATGAGTCATATCATCTAAAATATATCAACAATAATTATTATTCAAAGCTTTCTCTCTATTAGGAGATGATTTGTTTGTTGTTTACACATCTTGTTGTCTTTAACCCGAGGTTAAAACAAACCAAGCTGACACGCGACGTTTACCCATGATACATGTATTAACTAGTTTAATGAGGTTAGTCTGCTTGTCGAATTCCTATCAATTAAAGTACCAAGGTATAGTGTTAATTCAATGTTAGTAAAATGTTTCAGCCATTGCCGACTCCAGAGCACCGTCTTTTTGAAGAATTATTCAAGCCTGGAATTGAAGTGATTTATTGGCCTCGTATTTTACAGTAGCACACACGTCGTAACTGTGTGTGAGCTGTGTGCGATGCTAGCCTTAAAGATAGCATTTAACAGGACAAAATGTGAGGCTAGTCTTAAAGACTCCATTTAACCTATGAACCCTTACGATGCATTAAAGCATCATTTTAAATCCCTGGAAACAGACCTAATTTTCCTACAACTAGGGGTTTTAGAACGCAAATTTTCAGGAAACTGGCTTACCAATACGTGGCAATTTTATTTAATTTTTAAACTACATCAAATCATCTTCATCCACTACAAGTCGAGAATTGCGGCAGCAATTCGCGGCTTGTGGTTGATGAAGATGACAATAGTAAATTCAGGCTTGAAAAGGTTAACGTACAAAATTACCTTTTTGTGTTCTGGATTTGCATAACAAAATTCGAAGAAAATAAGACATACAGATTGACAAAAGCACTAGTTACAACAAAACATTTGTTTTATATTTTGGATTATTTGAGTAAATGAATGATGATGCACACATATTCCTGCAGCCCACGTATCCATCCACATAGTATTATGACAAGTTCGGACAGAAAACACATCCTATATTGAGGGACAGTGTGGATGCAGTTCAGTCCACTCCTATACTAGAATAAAGTAGGTGTGTCGTCTTGACTCTCTAAGCAACATGTATTGGCAGCACTGTCCCCTTGCATGGTTGAAGACTCAAATAGTGGGCTCCTTTGCCACGTAAAAATTATTGATCAGTGATTCTAGACGACTCCGCTGATATAATCCACTCTGGTTAAAGACTGAGATAGTGGGCTCCTTTATCACGTAAATATTATCGATCAGTGATTTGAGACGACTCGGCTGATTTAATCCACACATGGGACAGGATATGCTACGGACATGACGCTGTGATGTATCGTTATTATTAGGTTTGCGGATCTTGAGCAGTAAATTTATTTGTACAATCAAGCAGATAATAACAGTTTAGCATCGACGGGGAATATGAGCTACCCAGCTGAATGTGCCTGTCACCCCGGTGAAATCCGAGTTGCTTTCAAAGCTACAGTATCCACACTAAAACATCACTCTTTAGCACCTGCCATATATCTCATGCAGGTGTAGTCTGAGTAGAAATGGATACTTTCTTAGCTAGACCACACCGTTCTTGGCTAGATTATGTAAATATAGACTTGTCTGCCGATTAGTCGCAAATAAGATGTTGTATCCTATACTCGCATTTACATTACCCATGCTGAATGATTTTCGCTGATTTCTCAGTCAACTCAATAACTTCGTCTGAGAATTACAGTACATCTCAAATGTGTAGTGTAACTTCTTAAATATTGACTACAATTTTATGAACTTATAACATATTTTCACCACCAACTAAGAGTTAACGCTCTTATAATATTAGTTAAATGTTTAGATGTTAGTCCATCACTGCGACGCTGACCGAATGGTCACTATGTTTGCTTTTTAAAGTAGTTTGTCCGCTGTTAATATTATTTTGAAGTAAAATACTGTAGCTTAAAGGGACTGGCCCACGCTAAAATCATCAAAAAATCGGTGATTTTATTTCGGTTTCTTAATATGACCATATGATGTAAACATGTACATAGACTAGAACTGCAATTTTTTATAATTTTTGTGCCGCGCATTCACCAGTTAGGCTAGATATAGAGACGAAATTCCTGATTTCTAATTATTGACAACCATGTCAAAAATAGGAAATGCGGGAATTTCGTCTCTATATCTAGTCTAACTGATGAATGCGCAGCACAAAAATTATAAAAATTTGCAGTTCTAGTCTATGTACATGTTTACATCATATGGTCATGTTAAGAACCCGAAAAAAAATCACCGATTTTTTGATGATTTTATCCTGGGCCAGTCCCTTTAACCCGTTGCTTCTCATGCACGCTATAGGCCTATACATACATTCAACCATCTCTGGACCGCTGTGTCTTGATTGTTGTAGAATAACGTATATTAAACCACTGTAACTTTCTGGGGACTCCATTTTTTTGTTTTACTCATATACTTTAAACACGACCATTGTTGATCACCGGCCTGCCAGTGGCTGGCACATTTGCGTTCATCAGAAGATGAAGGTCTTCTCAATGCGCCTTGGAATGCCTTAGTGAAAGTTTTTCGCTATGTATAAATATTAATAATATATATTATAACATTTATTTCAAATGCAATAGACAAAACGCAAAACGCAAGGCAAAACATACAAATTATTACATAAATTATATACATTTATGACTATGTACCGCAATTGAAAAACCTAATAAAGTTTAATACAATATTGTCAAATCAAAAAATCTGTCTACGATGTGAAATATAGTCCCGAAGGCAATGTCAGCATGAGACGATGATATGCACTGAGTAAACACGATACAAACACCCAATATTTATCCGACTATCTGCGATGCTCACCCTTTCAGTGCGGGACCAGCTTTAGACGTCAGATGCTGATGTCTAAAGGTTCCCGCATTGAAAATATAAAATTATGTATAATGGCCGTAGACCCATACCATAGGTATTCAAATGATCAGAAAGAGCTAACTAAGACATTTATGATGATGTCAAATTAAAAAAAACCTTTTGGTCTCTATGTATTGTATAAACATATTCTCACTCATCTCATAATCCTCAGGAGGTCTTCCCAGCCAAATTTAGCCTGCATGTGCACAGAAGTGGCTGGAAGCCCGATTCATTTAATTTCATTTGTATAAACATATTTCTGCGCTTTATTAATGCTTACCCCAGCATTGAGCAGTGTCATGTTTGCTGGTTGTTAGAGTGACAGTAAACCATGCCGTCTGAGTTACACAGGAGTCAGAAAACCCATCATACCTGGTGATTTTCACTGCGGCTTATACATCATGGGTGCTTTATCTATCGATTTTTTGTGATATAGCAGCAAACTGATTACATGTTAACCCTTCACAGCCTAAAATCTCTGCCCACTACAAATCACGAATTTCTGTCGAATTCTCGACTTGTAGCGGATTAAGATGACTTGGAGTGGGTGAAATTAAAGACATTTACCGTATATTATTATTCCATATATCTTCCAGAAAAAAAATAGGTGTAAAATATCAAGTTTGGGGCATCATCAGGGTTGACCCTTTTACAGCCGGTGCCGCATATCTTCGGGTTTTCATTTTTTATTAGCACATTAAATACCACCTTTTAAACATGTTAAAGATAAAATGTGACATCAATCAGCAATATTTGAAACCAGGTGACCTCCATGTTGTCAAATCTGAATAATTTTCACTCACTTGACGCGATCCACAACTTCAAGTGAAAAAGTGGAAAAGGCCTCGGCCTTCGGCCTCAGCCTTTTCCACAGCTAAGAATGTAGAGTTCCTCGGATTTTATCCTGTACGACATTCAGGACAGAGGGCAGAATGGAGAACAATCATTCACTTCTGTAGTGAGAGCTCTCAGGCTTAAAGTTATTATTCCCTTTCAAAAGATCAATCTTTGGGACTCCACAGAAAATAGTAGGATGAAACACACGTTGCCTTAATGCTGGCCCATTATCAGTTGATGTTGGGCCAGCATGGAGGCAACATTTCGTACTTTATTGAAGCTTTTGTGAAAAACTATTCCATGTGCTGCCATGTTACAATTTACAACAGACCAGATGTCAATCTTTACTCTGATTCGATTTGGCAATATTTTTTCCGACAAGAAGTGAACTAAAGACGTTTTATGAGCTCGCATAGAGTACGTGAAGAACTAAGCTCAGAAATGAATACAAGTTAAATGTTCAATAAAACTACCAGGGAAAATATAAATAAAAATTACACTAAATTAAATCAACAATATCATTGCAATGCTGGTTGAAATACACAATACAATACTCCGACATTATTTTGCAGCTGAGAAGTGAGTTTAATATTCAAGCTGAGAAATACATACATGAATTGATTCCAGTGGCAGATCCAGGAATTAACAGACGGGGCGCCGATTTTTTAACAGGCATTTATAGACACCACAGCTGGCCCATCCAGCCTCTTATATGCTCCAGAGGGGTACCCCGGAAAATTTTAAAATCTGAGTCCTCGAATGACGTATACTACATCAAATTTCAGCCCACATATGGTTTTTTTTGGGGGGGGGGGGGGAACCTGAACGGTGGGGGGGGGGGGGGGCGCTGGCGATGGCTCCCCCTCTAAATCCGCCACTGAATTCAATATCTAAAAAGGTGAGTAAAACTGATGACACTAAACTGAATCAACACATTATTCAACATTCTGTATAGAGCTTAACTGCTCAGAGGGTCGAGCTCAGATACATCACAATAATAAATTAATCATACGTGTATTATACAATTTGAAAAATGTGCCATAATGATCTTATGTATCACATTTCTTGCTAATCCATTTTATCACACAGACCGTAAAATGTCCCATTTAGGTCACAATATATCATGGTTAAGAACATTGGATTAACAATGTCCCAGAGGCTGAGCGAACGCTGATCCCACATTTAGCAGACGACTGACACATTCGTGTATTACCATACGACTGACGCCATCCATGATTTGTCTCTGATAAATGAAAATTAATTTCATGGGTTTTTTGACCACCTTTATGCACATGTAGGCTAAACTGGGCCAGGAGAACCTCATGAAGATGGTGAGATCAATGAGATGGCACTACCCTCCAGACACAGGATTTGAAATTCGAGCCCTGGCCCTGGCGAGCACGCTACCTCTCGGTCGCAAGACCTTTGACAAATGTTGATTTGATGCTGGGACAGCGTCGTAGACGTTGGATCTGCATTAAACCAGCTTTAGATAAGCGTCTCCAGTTTGCTGGATATTAAAAACGACACTTCTACAAAATGTTGGTTTGATGTTGGGCCAGCGTCGTTGACGTCTGGGCCAGCATTGAGCCAGCAGTGGGTCAATGTATCCTGTTTGATGGGAGAAGATAACGATCCCATCAAACAGGACACGTCTAGCTAATGCTGGCTGAATATCGGGCCAGTGTCACCGACAGTGGCCTGGCATCAATCCGTCTCTCCCGTTCCTAGGCGACCTTGTTCTGGAGAGATCGATATATTTGGACGCCTTGAATGACTCGGCTTTTAGAGCAGCAGCGCATCCAGAGTGGGGGTCAGGGAGGTACTCACCCCTTTATTTTAAATTGAAATGTGATCCGCCATGCGCGAAGGTCCAGCTGAGGCTTTGTTACAATCATTATTAGCGTCATTTAAAATATAATTTTAATGATTAGCATAGGTCTAGGTAAAAAATAGTAAAAATCTCATACAACAAAAAGTAATACATTTTTTTATTTTTTTTTCAGTTAATTAAACAGGAAGGATACGGCTATCAAATCGACTGAGGAAATCAATTTTAAAAATTTTGAGGTGTATACTTTCCTTTTCGCGTGAAGGGTCACATTTGACAGAGTAGCGCTCTAAATTTGTCCGGGGTCGGTATTTGCCAAACGAAAAATGTAACCCTTACAAAGATGAAATATGTTTCTATAAACCATGGACACCAAAGGTGTTTTTTTCAATTTGATATCATCATCAATGTCTTAGTTAGCTCTTTCTGATTTATTTGAATACAGATGTTATGGGTCTACGGGCAATATAAATGTTTAGTTTTTTCAGTGCGGGGGCCGTCTTTAGACGTCAGAATCTGAAGTCTAAAGACGGTCCCCGCACTGAAAGGGCTAACGAGCTGGCCGCTCAAAAAACGTTTATTAGATAGCAAGACTAATAAATCATTGCTCAATACCCCCTTTTTAAAGCGTCTGGATCAGCCCCTGCTAGAGGCTTGGATCCGGGTTTCCTTTCCGCGGCTAATACACAATTCCCCGTTTTTTGCCCCGGAGAATCACGTGGCAGATATCACGCGGACCACTGTTTTCTCGTGCCAAAAACCAGCGCGATGGAGAACGACACGACATCTTCTAACAATACGCGTTATTACTTGTGATTCACAATATTGGTTTAATTTTGGTCCAGCGTCGTAGACGGTACATTAAACCAACACTGATTTATTGATGATCACTCGCAATTCACATACCAGAAAAACAGCTGTGACAATGATCCAATGGTGTTTCAGCGTTGGGATAGCGTTATATCATAAACGGTGGACAAGTATGAGGTCTCACCACCCCAAATGCCAGTCCCATTGAAACACATGTAAACTGCCTCAATTACGCAGGCCGATTTCACCTTTTTTCACCCTATTAGATATTTAGTGTGACATATCAGGATAAAGCTTGAGATGTCCTTGTTAAAAGACAGGCCCGCTATGGGTATGCTCACCAGACACATTTTGAGCTAGGCCCCCTAGCGTGTAAAAGAGTCACCACTGATAAAATTGGGCTAAAATTCGTACTCTCTTTCACAGAACAGACACACATCATTCTAACCTACTGTATTCCTGTGAGGTCATCATTGAAAGAGTTATATCTGATATCCTTCACAAAGAAGATAACGTGTGCTTATTAAATATTCACAAAATTATAACTTCTTTGTATTTTATTTTGGTTCACCAGAGGTTGAAACAGCGCATTGAAACTATTTTGTATGATGATTCCATCATTAGTAGACACCTCCCTGGATTTCGGCTTTTTTAGGGAGGTGAGACCATTAGAACAACATTGGTTCAATATATCGTGTTTGCTGGAAAATTGCCGAAAATACAAAACCCATATATAGCCAACTGCCTTAAAAGTCAAAAGGCAGTGACGGCTGATTTTAGATGTGGGTAACCAATACTTTAATCGTGAAGACGTGTTATAGCAATGTTCACCATGCAATGACGCGACCCACAGTAGATTCAAGTGAGTGAAAATTGTTTAGATTTTTATCGAGTTTGAGGCTAATATTTGCAAATCTTGCTTGTGGAAATGAAATGAAATGAATCGGGCTTTAGGCCACCTTTGTGCACATATAGGCTAAACTGGGCCAGGAGAACCTCCTGAGGATGGTGAGATGATTGAGATGACACTGTCCTCCAGACACAGGGTTCGAAATTCGAGCCCTGGCGGTCTGAGGCCGAGTACGCTACCTCTCGGTCACGGAGGCTCCCCACAATACTGACTTTCACACGTGGATGGGGAAGAAACATTTTTTGTTTCTTTCAAACCGCCAAGACCGGGAACCGAACCCCGAACTCTGGCGTGAAAGGCAGCGGTGCTAACCACTACCCTAGGGCCCCGGCCCACTTGCTTGTGGAAGGCCACTGGCACACCCACAATCTGCAAATAATAGGAATGCCACCGATTATAATCTTCAGCGGCTCCTAACCCTTACAGTGCGGGGACCGTCTTTATACGTCAGAATCTGACGTCTGTAGACGGCAAATTCTGACGTATAAAGACGGTCCCCGCACTGAAAGAATTAAAATAGTTCCAAATGGCATAGACCCATAACATAGGTATTCAAATGAATCGGAAAGACCTAACTAAGACATTTGTGATGATTTCAAATTGAAAAAACAACATTTGTTCTGCATGGTTTTCATAAAATAATTAAGCGTTGTAAGGGTTGGAGGGTTAACCCTTTAATCGCCGGTGCCGATTATATTCGGGTTTTTATTTTTTATTAGCACATTAAATACCACATTTTAAATATGTTAAAGATAAAATGTGACATCAACCAGCAAGATTTGAAAAGAGTTGACCTCCATTTTGTCAAATCTGATTAATTTTCACTCACTTGAAGTTGCGGATCGCGTCAGCGAGACGCAACTTCAAGTGGGTGAAAATTCAAATTGAATAATTTGGCGGTTGAAGGGTTAAACCAGAGGACGTTACTACGTTTGGATTTGTTGTTTGCCCTTAGACATCCTCCTGGATCTGTGTTAAGATAAACAGCAGTAACTGTTTACTTTTCAAGTGAGCAGTTACTGTGGTTTGCCTTTTCTCCGGAGTCCAGCCATCTGCCATGGACGTGCTACACCTGGACTGGCGGCACGTAGCGGGATACACCGGTTAATAAACACGAATCCAGATTAGATATATTTAGAGAGATAACAAAACAAAAATGTAAGAAGAGATATAGGACATCCAAACTTCACAAATTTGGTGATAATCCATATTTTAAAATTATCTAAATCTATTGATCAATCACAAAACCTTAAGTTTCCTCAAACTTGCTTCAGAAAGACGTTATACTAATGTTACCTATTGAATCGCTAAATTAAATTATTTAAATTTTTACCCACTTGAAGTTGTGTTTCGCTGGCGCGACCCACAATTTCAAGTGGGTGAAAATCACTTTTATTTGTTTAAGTTGAGACCAAACATTTGCAAATCTAAACGTTCATTTCGTTCCCCAATATCAGTGATTTGATGGGCTAGTATTTTTGTAAACGACTATAGTCGCGCTTAGCGCTTTAAGGGTTAAGACAGTTAAATGTGAGTGTTATATACCTCAAGATGCGGAAGTGGATGCCAAACCCCCAATCTCACTAAGTACATTACATAGAAAAAATACTTGAAGGCGCTTAAGTTATATAAACCGTCATTAAAATCCATTTGCATTTTTATCACGCCACGCTCTATTTTGAAGAACATTCTACTATTTGAACTCAGTAAAAAATTGAAACAGTATTCCGCAAAATAACAACGAGTACAATGAATGATGACTTTATGGGGCTTTAGGCAGCCTCTAGACACAGGATTCGAAATTCAAGCCGTGGTGAACTCATATCGAGCACGCTATTTCGCAGTGACAGAGGTTCTCCACAATACTCACTCTGTGAAAAAGGCCTCGGCCTTCGGCCTCGACCCTTTTCACAGCTCGGGCTTTTATCCTATACTAATTTTGTTATATGATAACAAGCAATCATTTAAAACACACCACTACATTATTTTTTTTCCGACCACTACACTCTGAGCCGGGAGTGGAGAGTTATTGTACAGACCAATAATTATTATGGTAGTCATATGGTAGTATAATCAGTCAGGTTTGACCGAGCTGTTGATTGGGAGGGAGCCTCATTATGGTCGAATGTGTTTAAGTCAGTTGAAACCCTCAGAGCTCTCCATTCTCAGCTGTGAAAAAGGCCTCGGCCTTCAGCCTCGACACTTATCACAGCTCCTCGAATCCTATACATAGCTTATGATTATTAAGATGACGCAATATTTTTACCATTTTTACCATGTGATTTGATAGTCCATGGGCCAGATATGAAAATTCTCCCCCCCCCCCCCCCTGGGGATTTTTGAAGACAGTGATTTTTGGACACCATATTATATGACTATTCAATATCTGCTTGTTTGCACTCAAAATACTGGGGCATAACAAAATACTGGGGCATCAAACATATGCACCCCCCCCTGAATTTTAAGCGGTAAATTTAATTTTATAAAAGTCATGTTGTGTATATTTTTTCCAACTACAGGTATTTATTCTTATAATTAAACATTAGTTATGTTACAAGAAGATGCTATGTGAGACGAAAATAAAAAAAAAAAAATAATATGGGGTTCATTAATATATGTAATAACCCTTTAAATCCCAGATTCCACATATCGCTTGCTACGTTTACATCAAAATCAAATCTGAAAACCCTCTCCACCCCCCTCCTCAAGGGCGAGATATTTGAAAACAATAATTTTCATACAGCTTATTCAATATCCATTAAATATCTGCATGTTTGCACTCAAAATATTGCGACGGGAAAAATACTGGGTCATCAAACATATGTACCCCGTTGAATTTTAAGCGGTAAATATAATTTACTGAAAGGCATGTGGAATATATTTTTTCAACTACAGGTATTTATTCTAATAATTAAACACTAGTTATGATACAAGAAGATGCAATGTGAGACGAAAAAAAATAATAATAATATGGGGTTCATTAATATATGTAATAACCATTTAAATCCCAAATTCCACATATCGCTTGCTACGTTTACATGACAATCTAATATAAAAACCCTCTCCACCCCCCTCCTCATGGGCCAGATATTTGAAAACGATAATTTTAAGACAGCTTATTCAATATCCATTCAATATCTGCTTGTTTGCACTCAAGATATTGCGACAGGAAAAAATACTTGGTCATCAAACATATGTACCCCGTTGAATTTTAAGCGGCAAATAAAATTTACTGAAAGGCATGTTGTATATATTTTTTCAACTACAGGTATTTATTCTAATAAATAAACACTAGTTATGTTACAAGAATGTGCTATGTGAGACGAAAATGGAAAAAATAAAATATTATGGGGTTCATCAATATATGTAATAACCCTTTAAATCCCAAATTCCACACATTGCTTGCTACGTTTACATAAAAATCTAATATGTAAACCCTCTCTACCCCCTCCTCCGGGGCGAGGTATTTGGAGACAATAATTTTTAGACACCTTATTCAATATCCATTCAATATCTGCTTGTTTGCACTCAAAATATTGCGGTAAATTTATTTTACTAAAAGGTATGTTGTATATATTTTTTCAACTACAGGTAGCTATTCCAAGAATTAAACACTAGTATTGTTACAAGATGTTATGTGAAACTAAAAAGAAAACAAAAAAACAAATAATATGGGGTTTATTAATACATGTAATAACCCTTTAAATCCCAAATTGCACGCCTCCTATGCTACGTTTATATGAAAACCAGATAAACAAAACACTCTCCACCCCCACCTCTTGAGCGGGATTTTTTAAGACAATAATTTTTTAGACACTTTTTTGTTTTTCTGTTCTATATCTGCTTGTTTGCACCCAAAATATTAAGACTTGAAAAAAATAACGGGTCATCAAACATATGTACCGTCTGAATTATAAGCGGTAAATTTAATTTCCTAGAAGACCTGCTGTGATTGTTTTTTTAACTCCAGGTATGTGTTCCATGGAATAAACATTAGTTATGTTACTAGAAGATGTTATGTAACAAGAAAATAAAATAGATTAACAAATATGGGGTTCATTAAAATATATAATGACTTTTTAAATCCCAAATTACATATCTTTCGTGCTATGTGTACAGACAGACAGACAGACAGATATTTTATTGACAGAAATAAAAGTCATTACAGACTTATTTGTCATAGTAATAAGAGAGATATATGTACATGTATATACAAGAATGTTAGTTTGTTAAAATCATATATGACAATATACATGGTATGACAAACCACTAAAATCATGTTAGGTGGCATTGCCATAATAAAAACTTTTTATTATTTCGTTAATATAAATGACTACTTCTTAAAATAAAATGAAAAGGCATAGCCAAGATAACATGGGGGTCTATCATTTTGTTTTCCGCACCAAAACCAGAGATAAAATAGCTACTATGTATAACATACTAATTATATATAGTAGCAAAAAAGACACTCTGGAAAGCGTAGAAACCAAAAATATATACAAGTGCATAATTATGCTACAGTAACTGGAGTATGAAATAAGACAATGGTAAAAATTATATGGTATTTAAAAATATATATATATATATATATATAATATAAAGCAGTACAATTAATGTGGCAATACGTGAAACAGGTGGCTCCGAGCCATGTCACCATGCAAGCACAGTCGCTATGAACTCGGAGATTCCCTGATATTGACTAGTGGTCTAAACTTAACAACGTAATAACAGTACTACTACCGAAACACAATATATACATACTAATAAAAGTCGGACATTGTGGTTCATCGACTGCTAATAAAGTATAGCATCAGAACCATCCATATTATCGAGTGTTGCAGACTTAGTGATGTAATAACAATGACAATTACGGATAATAATTATGTGTGCCATTCACGCAGGACATGGCACTCACACAATAACATTGAAGTTTATTTAATCAACTAGTGATTTATTACCTATATGGCCCTCACACAAAAAAAAACATTGCAGCTTATTTTATTTCACTATATGTTTATTTCATACCATTTCACTCACGACCTAGTTAGTACCACATACTTGGAGTTACAATCAAAGAAAAACATTCCGATGCATATGAAAACCAGAAATGAAAAACATCCCCTACCCCCTCACCATGGCCGGGATTTCTAAAGACAATAATTTTTAGACACCTTATTAATTATCTATAAAATATCTGCTTGTTTGCACTCAAAATATTGGGGCTGTAAGAAATATCGGTTCATCAAACAAATGTACTCCCTGAATTTTAAGTGGTAAATTTAATTTCCTAGAAGATATGTTGTGATTGTTTTTTAACTCCATGTATGTGTTCCACGGAATAAACGCTAGTTATGTTACTAGAAGATGTTACGTGAAGTGAAAATAAATAAAAAATAACAAATATGAGGTTCATTACAATATATAACGACCCTTTAAATCTCAAAGTACACGTCTTCCGTGTATATAAAAACAATACACGAAAAACATCCCCTACCCCCTCCCCATGGGCGGGATTTTTAAAGAGAATAATTTTTAGACAACTTATTATATATTTATTTAATATCTGCTAGTTTGCACTCAAGATAGTAGGACAAGAACAATTATTTTTACACCCTCAATTTAATATCAGAAAAGACTGGTTGTATCTATTTGTTCAACTCTAGTTATTTATCCCAAAGATTACACATTAAAATCACCTTAGTTATGTCAGGAGAAGATGTTATGTAAAGAAAAAAATACCTTAAATGAACAAATATGGGTTTTTATTATTACATCATACATGTAATAACCAATTAACTCCTATATTACAGGTCAGTTATATTTAACCAGGGTGTGATAAAATAATAGTTTCATCATGTCAGTGGCATTTAGAAGGTATGGGCATAAAATAATCTCAGAAATCACGAAGGGCTTAAAAAAATGATAGTTTTTTTTATGACATTTGAGTTCATGTGACTCAAACCCAAACCATATCTCGACATATATCACTGATTAATAATTAGCAGGTGCAACGGTAGGTGCTTATAAATAGTTCTAAACATTATTTTTCTTTTATTAATATCCTAGATAACTTGTTACCATCAGCTAGTATGCATAGTGTACGTAACCTTTCTAATAAATTGCAAACCCATGTTCATAATAAGGCTTTTGTCTGAAAAAACCAACGCCATAGTTTTCTGGCAATCAGAAGGTGCACGATATGTTCGGGCGATGTGTTTATTTTTAATTCCCGAATATCCCTAATAAAGTAATAAACATGTTGATATCCCTAATATTCATATTTCGATGCTTGGTAACTAGCTAAAAGGATATGTGGGCAACATTCTATCAACATTAGGTTCTAAATTAACTTTTACATATTATTTGAACTATAGTTAAGAAGCCCACACTTCTGAATTGGCACCAGAATAAAATATAAAAAATGCTACAGGCACATGCTTATTTTATTGGTCACTTTATGTATGTGTTATCGGACAATCGTGTAACTATAGGTTAAGGTACCATGCTGGAAACCATAAGAAATTCAAAGTAAGAAAATCACAGTAAAAACACATTTTGGTATTATCGTATAAGTATAGTTGCCCAAACCCAAATAATTATACAGTAAATAGGTGTCATTTTAAGGTAATATCCACGAGATCCGGGTTATAGGGTTACCCTAATATATTAAAGAGAACAAAGTAGGGTCTTCTGCTGTATTAAAAGATCAAAATATGAAAAATAAACGTTTAAACTGGTCGTGGGTATTAGCTGAGAGGTCAAGGGGCTTAGTGAGAGGTCGTGTGTGGCGATAATATGTCTTTGAGTTTTGTCTTTTTACACGAATTTCTATTTTGAAATGTTGAAATGTTATATATTACATGTAATGTGGACATTTCGGAACTCTTTAAATGTTATCAGATGAAGGTTGACCACAACAATGGGAGTGTAGATATTTTATGTTTTACTCTTTGGTTTTTTAGTCTTTGATATGGGCCCCTATTGCTTAAGACCTGATTTTCTATAATACTTATTATTAGCTAATTTGCATATGTTATGCTAATATGTTTTCATGATGTTGATAACATATATTTTATTGCATTCTCTGTCCTTGAAAACCAAAGGGTGGACATTTTTTCAAGATTCTAACTTGATTAGTTTCTGAGATATTGCTTGATACTGGATTTTGCGTGATGGCTGCTTAATTTGCATTTTTTATGCTAATTTATTATTCTGATCCTAATTAGATATATTTTATCGCATTCGTTGACCATGAAAACCATATGATAGACACTGTTTGTAGGATTTTAACTTGATTAGTTGCTGAGATATTGCTTGAAACTGGATTTTCGTTAATAAATGGCTGCCTAATTTGCATATTTTATGCTAATTTATTATTCTGATCCTAATTAGATATATTTTATTGCTTTCTTTGACCATGAAAACCGTATGTTAGACACCGTTTTTAGGATTCTAACTTGATTAGTTTCTGAGATTTTGCTTGAAATTGGATTGTGCGTAATGGCTGCCTAATTTGCATATTTTATGCTAATTTATTATTCTGATCCTAATTAGATATATTTTATCGCATTCGTTGACCATGAAAACCGTATGATAGCCACAGTTTTTAGGATTCTAACTTGATTAGTTGCTGAGATATTGCTTGAAACTGGATTTTCGATAATGACTGCCTAATGTGCATATTTTAGCATATTTAGCCCCAACAGCTTAAATGCAAACAACCGGATTTCAATAGGTCCATATTCGGAGGCTTCAAAAATAACCACCGTGAAAAATCCCCAGGGGGGAGGGGAGGGGGTTACGGGTGGCCCGCGGTCTATGAGTTTTGTACGAGCAGGCTCATACGGCTTTAACCATACATTAACCATATAAATGGTTAATCTATGCTGTAACCATAGCCAATGCCGGATATAATATAACGCCTGATCTGTAGTCAAGTGGAGATCAGTGAGATATTTCTATGTCAGAGGGCACGTGTCCCTGAACATGAGGATGGTATAAACACACCCGCTTATCTCTCACCCGCAAAATAAACAAACTCATCCGGATTATCTAGATGTAAACAGAGACGAAAGCAGAATGTACAGGGTGTTAGTGCTGGTGGTCTACAGTCGGATTCACATTAACAGTGGTGAATGATCTTCGCCGATTTCTCAGTCGATTCTCAAACAAATTTCATTAAATTTTACACACACTATTTCTCATTCATGTCGTGACTACCCTGATAGTTTTAGAATATTTTAGAATATTTTAGAAGTAAGACCATTTGACATGTAGTAAATAAATAAAATGTTGCCCTCTATAAACCCATTTGCTTCGTCTCCGAATTGTATTACATGTCAAATGATCTAACTTCTACAATACTTATCAAACCTTCGCGACACTTTCAGGGTAGTCACGAGATAAATGGAAAATAGTGTGTGAAATTTCATGAAAATTGGTTAAGAATTGACTGAGAATTCCGCGAAATTTAATAACCCTGGTTGATGTGGATCTGACTATAGTAAGTAGAGATTTTGAGTTATATTATGTTCAATTTCCACTTACATAAAAAGATGTTTTATGTAAGCGTCTCGCGGAGTCGAGCCTTGTTGTGGGGAAGATGTTCATTGCAATCATTTACTGACAAAACATACCACATCTCCCCTGACACACATTTATCACTATCGTTGTCATGGAAGCATTGAAAACCACAGCAAGACTAGGAAAAGATTATACGGCGATTGGTGGATCATGAGAAAAATATTTGTTTTAATAAAGCAGCTGCAGATATTAAACGTTTATTCCACGTCGGGCCAGCGTCGCGCGACGCTAGCCCGACGTGGAATAAACGTTTAATATTCACCAGACGTAAACACCGGATGCGAATATGATCTGGCCCAAGTTGGATGTGCCTGTCACCCCGATGAAATCCCAGTGGCTTTCAAAGCTTAAAGTATCGACTTTAAAACATCACTTTTTATAGCACCTGCTATATACGTGAGAAAAAACAATACTTCATGCAGTCTGGCTTGAAATAAATACGTTCTTAGCTAAGACATGTAAATTGATATCCCAGCAAACACAAAACATTTTTATAACCTTTGCCCAACGTCTTCGACGTTGGTCCAACCTTGTATTAATGTTATACAAATGTTTTCTGTTTACTGGGGTGATAGTTGATACTGGTCCACATACCAGTCTGTTTTTGCTGTGGTAGATTAAAAGTTGTAGGGCTGCTATATCCACGTGATATTGGCATCGTGCAAAAACAGGACATAAACATTATTGCTATGAGTCATATCATCTAAAATATATCAACAATAATTATTATTCAAAGCTTCCTCTCTATTATGAGATGATTTGTTTGTTGTATACACATCTTGTTGTCTTTAACCCGAGGTTAAAACAAACCCAGCTGACACGCGACGTTTACCCATCATACATGCATTAACTATTTTAATGTGGTTAGTCTGCTTGTCAAATTCCTATCAATTAAAGTACCAAGGTAAAGTGTTAATTCAATGTTGGTAAAATGTTTCAGCTATTGCCGACTCCAGAGCACCGTCTTTTTGAAGAATTACTCAAGCCTGGAATTGAAGTGATTTATTGGCCTCATATTTTACAGTAGCACACACGTCGTAACTGTGTGTGAGCTGTGTGCGATGCTAGCCTTAAAGATAGCATTTAACAGGACAAAATGTGAGGCTAGTCTTAAAAACTCCATTTAACCTATAAACCCTTACGATGCATTAAAGCATCAGTTTAACTCCCTGGAAACAGACCTAATTTTCCTACAACTAGGGGTTTTAGAACGCAAATTTTCAGGAAACTGGCTTACCAAGACGTGGCAATTTTATTTAATTTTTAAACTACATCAAATCATCTTCATCCACTACAAGTCGAGAATTGCGGCAGCAATTCGCGGCTTGTGGTTGATGAAGATGACAATAGTAAATTCAGGCTTGAAAAGGTTAACGTACAAAATTACCTTTTCGTGTTCTGGATTTGCATAACAAAATTCGAAGAAAATAAAACATACAGATTGACAAAAGCACTAGTTACAACAAAACATTTGTTTTATATTTTGGATTATTTGAGTTAATGAATGATGATGCACACATATTCCTGCAGCCCACGTATCCATCCACATAGTATTATGACAAGTTCGGACAGAAAACACATCCTATATTGAAGGACAGTTTGGATGCAGTTCAGTCCACTCCTATACTAGATTAAAGTAGGTGTGTCGTCTTGACTCTCTAAGCAAAATGTATTGGCAGCACTGTCCCCTTGCATGGTTGAAGACTCAAATAGTGGGCTCCTTTGCCACGTAAATATTATTGATCAGTGATTCTAGACGACTCCGCTGATATAATCCACTCTGGTTAAAGACTGAGATAGTGGGCTCCTTTATCACGTAAATATTATCGATCAGTGATTTGAGACGACTCGGCTGATTTAATCCACACATGCGACAGGATATGCTACGGACATGACGCTGTGATGTATCGTTATTATTAGGTTTGCGGATCTTGAGCAGTAGATTTATTTGTACAATCAAGCAGATAATAACAGTTTAGCATCGACGGGGAATATGAGCTGCCCAGTTGGATGTGCTCTGTCACCCCGGTGAAATCCAAGTGGCTTTCAAAACTACAGTATCCACAATAAAACATCACTCTTTAGCACCTGCTATATATCTCATGCAGGTGCAGTCTGAGTAGAAATGGATACTTTCTTAGCTAGACCACACCGTTCTTGCTAGATTATGTAAATATAGACTGATCTGCAGATAAGTGTGCCTTTCCTGTCGCAAATAAGATGCTGTATCATATACCCGCATCTACATTACCCGTGCTGAATAATTTTCGCTGATTTCTTAGTCAACTTAATAACTCTCAGAATTACAGTGTATATCAAGGTTTAGTGTAGCTTCTTAAATATAGTCCGGTCGAAATAGGGGAGTATGTTTTCTAAAAGTGTACGAGTTAACGCTCTTACATGAGCAGCTAATGTTGGTTAACTTTTTAGATGTTACTCTATCGTCTGCGAATTTTAAACCAGTATTGAGCCAGCATCGCTTGTTAACTGGACATGTCGCGTCTAGATTCGTGTAGAATAACTTATATTAGGCCACTGTAACTTTCTTGGGAATCCAATGTTTCGTTTTACTCAGTATAGGATAAAGCCCGAGGAGCTCTACATTCTTAGCTGTGGAACAGGCCGGAGCCGTTTCCACAGTTAAGAATGTAGAGCTCCGAGGGTTTTAACTGATTTAAAACACATCCGACCATAATAAGGGCCCCTTATAATCAACATCTCACTCACAGTGACACCTGACTGATTATAGCACCATAGGTCTATACCATGATAATTGGTCTGTACTTGATCAACAATAACTCGCCATTCCCGACTTATAATGTAGTGGTCGGACAAAGCAAATAATGTAGTGGTGTGTTTTAATATACTAGTAATTTAAACACGACCATTGCTGATCGCGCTACTGCCAGTGAAAGGCACATTTACGCTCATCAGAAGATGAAGGTCTTCTCAATGCGCCTTGGAATGCCTTAGGGAAAGTTTTTTCGCCATGTTTAAATATTAGTAATATATAGCATAACATTTATTTCAAAGCAATAAACAAAACGTGAAACGCAAGGCAAATCTTACAAAATATTACATAAATTATACATGTATGTACCGCAATTGAGAATGCCGATAAAAATAATAATTGGCCTAATAAAGTTTAATACAATATTGTCAAATTTAAAAAATCGGTCTAAGAGGTGAAATATATATAGCCCCGAAGGCAATGTCAGCATGACACCATGCTTACACAGAGCTCTGTGTAGCCTGTTCCAGCCAGACACAAATGGCACGCGTGTATCAAGATGCCGACAGTTCTCCCTGCAAAGACGAGGACTTGACCCGATGTTGTTTCAATGTTGGTCCAGCGCCGTTGGCGGTGGGCCAATATTGAAACAACATTAGGTCAAAACCTCGTGTTTTCTGAGCTCCACACAGGTGTTTGTCTACACCCAAACCTCCCCCTCCATAATATTTCCGTCAGCCGATCACGGTACTTTTAGCAAGACAGCCGGCCAATCACAAGCTTACTACAATACTTGAAATTGAGAGTGGTGTACACCATTCTATGCACTGAGTAAGCACGATACGAACACCCAATATTTGACCTACCATTCGTGATGCTAAACCCTTACCGTGTGGGGACCAACTTTAAGCGTCAGATTCTGACGTCTAAAGTCGGTTCCCACACTGAAAATATAAAATAAGTATAATGGCCGTAGACCCATACAATAGTTATTCAAATGAATCAGAAAGAGCTAACTACATGTAAGACATGATGATTTCAAATTGAAATGTATGGTATAAACATATTCTCACTTATCTCACCATCCTCAGGAGGTTCTCCTGACCCAAATTAGCCTGTATATGCACATAAGTGGCTTAAAGCCCGATTCATTAAATTTCATTTGTATAAACATATTTCTGCGCTTTATTAATGTTTACCCCAGCATTGAGCAGTGTCATGTTTGCTGGTTGTTAGAGTGACAGTAAACCATGCCGTATACGGAATACGGCGTTCGCTCATCGTGATTGGTTCTATCACTGAAGTTAGGCGACGTCGCGCCCGGTTCATAATTGGATGGGTGACCGCCTGGTGACTGCCAGGTGCTGTATACACTCGTGGGGCTCAGAGAACCACGTAAATCAGATGGCTCGTCTGACTGACCTAGAGTTGGACGTAAAAGAACCTCAATGGACGTAGGCGCAGTTTCCATCCAGCGAGACCCCAGAAAATCCACAATGTGTGAGTACTTGGCACATAAGGCGAATTCGCTTGGAATGAAAATAGCTTGATGCGCCTCAATGGCAGCTCAGCTGTATATCTCCCAGGAGACTGAGTTGGAATTTGAATGATAACAGGCCTTGCTAAGTTACTCTCGATGTACAGCGCTCTGAACAGCCGCCGGCTGGATACATGCGCTATATAAGATTTCATTCATTCATTCATTCATTCATGAGTGGCGCAGGAGTGTTAAAACCCATCATACCTGGTGATTCTCACTGCGGCTTATACATCATGGATGCTTTATCTATCGATTTTTTGTGATATAGCAGCAAACAGATTACCTGTTAACTCTTTAAAGGCTAAAATCTTTGCCCACTACAAGCCACGAATTGCTGTCGAATTCTCGACTTGTAGCGGATTAAGATGACTTGGAGTGAGTGGTGACTTAAAGACATTTACCATATATTATTGTTCCATATATCGTTCCAGTAAAACAATAGATGTAACATATCAAGTTTGGGGCATCATCAGGGTTAACCCTTTAACCGCCGGTGCCGCATATCTTCGGGTTTTCATTTTTTATCATTACATTAAGTACCACCTTTTAAACATGTTTAAGATAAAACGTGACATCAATCAGCAATATTTGAAAACAGTTGACCTCCATTTTGTCAAATCTGAATAATTTCACTCACTTGAAGTTGTGGATCGCGTCAGCGAGACACAACTTCAAGTGAGTGAAAATTCCGATTGAATATTTTGGCGGTTAAAGGGTCAAAGGATTCAATAATAGAGATCTAGAGATGTGGCTACAGCGTAGGTCCTATGGTGGACCAACGTTTAACCCTTTCAGCGAGGGAGGGGGGGGGGCGACCTTAGACGTCAGAATCTGACGTCAAAGTCGATCCCCACACTGAAAGAGTAAAATATTATAATGGCCGTAGACCCATAACATAGGTGTTCAAATGAAGCGAGAAGAGCTAACTAAGACATTTATGATGGATTCAAATTGAAAAAAGCCTTTGGTATCTTGGTTTAAATAAATAAATATTTCAGTGCTTTAAGGGTTTAGACGTTGGTCTGGCATTGGGCCAAAGTTGTTGATGGATAGATGTAGCTGATGGTGAATCCTCGTGGGAAAATTATCCAGACATATTCAGCAGATCCTGGGTGTCCAAGTTTTTGTCTTGCTGCAGAAGACGCCGGGCTGGGATTTCAAAACATTATTGGGTATACACCGCAAATGTGAATATTTATAAAGCTGTAAAAACCTCATTTTTCACTCCATAATAATTTGATTTATATTACTAACACTCGAAGACATAAATAATGTATCATTACACTTTCGTGATAAAGATGGCAATAATTGTATCTTAACTGACAAACTATTTATATTTAATAATATATTTATTATCTGTTCGACATAATGTTATAGATTACACTTTAACGTTCAGCGAATGGTTCTGATTCGCGCTGGTCTCGCGTGTTTCCAGCATCTAGATCCATCTGGTGTTTCTGAGTTGTGGGGTTGAGCAGCAAAACGTTAAACTTCCTTCTCACCTGTTTGTGTCAGAGTATTGTATTGTGTATTGCGGCCAACACTGCAATTGTTGATTTAATTTATTGTCATTTCGATTCATATTTTTCCCTGGTAGTTTTATTGAACATTTAAATTGTATTCATTTCTGAGCTTACTTCTTCACGTACACTATGCGAGCTCCTAAAACGTCTTTAGTTCGCTTCTTGGCGAAAACAAAATTGTCAAATCGAATCAGAGTAGAGATTGACATCTGGTCTGTTGTGTATTGCAACCTGGCAGCACATGGAATCATTTCTCACAAAGGCTTCTATGAGGTACAAAATGTTGCCTCCATGCTGGTCCAACATCGACTGATATTCTGGCCAGCATTAAGGCAACGTGTGTTTCATCCTACTATTTTCTGTGGAGTCTTCAAGATTGATCTTTTGAAAGGGAATAATAGCTTTAAGGCAGAGAGCTCTCACTGCAGAAGTGAATGATTGTTCTCCATACTGCCCTTTGTCCTGAATGTCAAAGGCTGAAAGGGAGCGCACAGCATTGTAAATATAATATCCAAGCTGACAAATACATGAATTCAATATCTTAACCCTTTCAATCCTGAATTTACCATTGTCATCTTTATCCACTACAAGCCGCGAATTGCTGCCGCAATTCTCGACTTGTAGTGGAGAAAGATGATTTGACGTGGGTGACAAATTTTTGAAAATTGCCATGTTCTGGTAAAAGTTTTATTTATATTTTCCTTTTAAGCCCCCTTGGTTTTAGCAAAATAAAATCTGTTTTCAGGTATGTAAAATGATGCTTTAATGCATCGTGAGGGCTTAAAGGGTTAAAAGGTGAGTAAAGCGGATGACACAAAAATCAATCCACACATTATTCAATCTTAACCCTTGAAGCGCTGAAAATCAATCCACACATTATTCAATCTTAACCCTTGAAGCGCTGAGTTATGTTTGCATAAACCATGGAGACCAAACGTTTTTTTAAATTATCATAAAAGTCTTAGTCAGTTCCTTCTGCTTCATTTGAGTACCTATGTTATGGGTCTACGTGCGGGGACAGTCGTTATAGTCAGAACCTGACGTATACAGACGTCAGATTCTGACGGTCCCCGCGCTGAAAGAGTCAAGTATGTAGAGCTGAACTGCTCATACGTGTATTATACAATTTTAAAAATGTGCCACAATTATCTATGTATCACATGTCTTGCTAATCCCATTTAACACACAGGCCGTAAAATGTCCATTTAGCACACGACTGACGCATTCGTGAATTACCACACGACTGACGCCATCCATGATTTGTGCCTATAGGATAAACCGGGCCAGGAAAACCTCTTGAGGAGGGTGAGATGAATGAGATGACACTGCCCTCAAGACAAAGGATTTGAAATTCGAGCCCTGACGGTTTGAGGCCGAGGACTCTATCTCTCGGTCACAGAGGCTCCCCATTATTGAATCTTCGCGAGTGAGCGGGGAACAAACATTTTGTTTCTTTGAAACTTGAAGGCCAGAGTGGGGTTCGAGCCCGCGATCTGGACTTTCGAAGCAGGCAGCTTTAACCACTGCACCAGGGCCCCCGCCCTTCTCTGATGAAGCAACAGTCCAAAAAGCTCGAGACGTTTATAATTACCCAATGTTGGTTTGATGTTGGGCCAGCCTTAATCGAGCATTGGATCAACATCTCGAGTTTGCTGGATATTAAAAACGACACGTCTACAAAATGTTGTTTTGATGTTGGGCCATTGTCACAGACCTCTGGCCCAACATTGAGCCAGCATTGGGTCAATGTATCCTGTTTGATGGGAGAAGATAACGATCCCAGCAAACAGGACACGTCTAGATAATGTTGTTCTGGAGAGATCGATATATTTGGACGCCTTGAATGACTCGGCTTTTAGAGCAGCGGCGCATCCAGAGTGGGGGTCAAGGAGGTACTGAACCCCTTATTTAAAATTAAAGTGTGACCCGCCATGCGAGTAGGTACATCTGAGGGTTTGCTACAATCACTATCGGCGCCATTTAAAATATAATTGTAATGATTAGTATAGGTCTAGGTAACTAAATTTAAAATAGTAAAAAATCTCATACCACAAAAAGTAATAGAACAAAAATTCAAAATTCTTTCAGGTAATTAAACAGGAAGGATACGGCTTTCAAATCGACTGAGAAAATCAATTAAAAAAATTTTGAGGTGTATACTTTCCTTTTTGCGTGGAGGATCACATTTGACTGAGTAGCGCTCTAAATTTGTCCGGGATCGGTATTTGCCAAATATGGTTCTATAAACCGTGGACACCAAAGTTTTTTTTTCAATTTATTATCATCATCCATGTCTTAGTTAGCTCTTTCTGATTTATTTGAATACATATATGTTATGGGCAACATAAATGTTTAATTCTTTAAGTGCATGGACCGTCTTTAGACGTCAGAATCTGACGTCTAAAGACGGTCCCCGCGCTGAAAGGGTTAACGAGTTGGGACCCTCAAAAAACTTCTATTGGCTGACAAGATTAATAAATCATTGTTCAACATCCACTTTTAAAACGTCTGGATCAGCCCCTGCTAGAGGCTTGGACTTGGATTTTCTTTCCGCGGCTAATACATAATTTCCCGCTTTTTGCCCCGGAGATCACGTGGCAGATATCTCACGGACCACTGCTCTCTCTCGTGTCAGAAACCAGCGCGATGGAGAACGACATGTCATCTTCTAACAATACGATTTATTACGTGTGATTCACAATATTGGATTATTGTTGGTCCAGCGTCGTAGACGGTGGGCCAACATTGAACAAAAATTGATTTATTGATGATTACTCGTAATTCACAGACCAGAAAACTGTGACAATGATCTAATGGTGTTTCAGCGTTGGGACAGCTTTATAAACGGTGGACAATAGTATGAGGTTTCACCACCCCAAATGCCAGTCCCATTGAAACACATGTAAACTGCCTCAATTCTGCAGGCCGATTTCACCATTTTTCACCCTATTAGCTGTTTAGTGTGACATATCAGGATAAAGCTTGAGATGTCCTTATTCGAAAACTGGCCCGATATGGGCATGCTGACCAGGCAGATTTTGAGCTACGCCCTCTAGCGTCTAAAAAGGTCACGACTGTTCAAATTGGGCTCAAATCCGTACTCTCTTTCACAGAACAGACACACATCATTTTAACCCACTGTATCCCTGCGAGGTTATCATTAAACAGTTATATCTCATATCCTTGACAAAGAAGATAACGTGTGCTTATTAAATAGTCACAAAATTTTAACTTATTTGTATTTTATTTTGTTTCACTAGAGGTTGGAACAGCCGCATGTAAAATATTTTATGTGATGATTACATAATTAATAGACACTCCCTGGATTTCGGCTTATTTAGGGAGGTGAGACCATGAGAACAACTTTGGTATAATGTATCGTGTTTGCTGGAAAGTTGCCGAAAATACAAAACCTATATACAGCATGTATCAGTGTGTACTGCCTTAAAAGCCAAAATGCAGTGACGGCTGATTTTAGATGTGGGTAACCAAAACTTTAATCGTGAAGACGTGTTATTGCAATGTTCACCATTCAATGACGCGACCCACAGTAGGTTCAAGTGAGTGAAAATTGTTTAGATTTTTGTCAAATTTGGGGCTAATATTTTCAAATCTTGCTTGTGGAAGGCCACTTTCACACTCACAATCTGCTATTTAAAGTACAAATAATAGGATTGCCACCGATTATAGTTTTCATCGGCTCTTAACCCTTTCAGCGCGGGGACCGTCTTTATACGTCAGAATCTGCCGTCTGTAGACGGCAGACTCTGACGTATACAGACGGTCCCCGCACTGAATGAATTAAAATAGTTCCAATTGCCGTAGACCCATACCATATGTATTCAAATGAATCGGAAAGACCTAACCAAGATATTTGAGATGATTTCGAATTGATAAAAACAACATTTGGTCTCCATGGTTTTTACAAAATAATTCTGCGTTGTAAGGGTTGGAGTGTTAACCCTTTAAGCGCCGGTGCCTCATATATTCGGGTTTTCATTTTTTAGTAGCACATCAAATACCACATTTTAAATATGTTAAAGATAAAATGTGACATCAACCAGCAAGATTTGAAAAGAGTTGACCTCCATTTTTCCAAATCTGATTAATTTTCACTCACTTGAAGTTGCTGATCGCGTCAGCGAGACACAACTTCAAATAGGTGAAAATTCAAATTGAATAATTTGGTGGTTAAAGGGTTAAACCAGAGTACGTTAATACGTCTGGATTTGTTGTTTTTCCTTAAACATCCTCCCGGATCTGTGTTAAAATAAACAACAGTATCTGTTTACTTTTCAAGTGAGCAGTTGCTGCTGTTTGTCTTTTATCCGGAGTGCAGCCATCTGCCAAGGACGTGCTACACCTAGACTGGCGGCACGTAGCGGGATACGCCGGTAAATAAACACGAATCCAGATATATTTAGAGAGATAACAAAACAAAAACGTATGAAGAGATATAGGACATCCAAATTTGGTGATAATATATATTTTAAAATTATCTAAATCTATTGATCAATCACAAAACCTTAAGTTTCCACAAACTTGCTTCAGAAAGACGTTATGCTAATGTTACCTATTGAATCGCTAAATTGAATTATTTAAATTTTTACCCACTTGAAGTTGTGTTTCGCTGGCGCGACCCACAACTTCAAGTGGGTGAAAATCACTCATATTTGTTTAAGTTGAGACCAAACATTTGCAGATCCAAACGTTCATTTCGTTCCCCAATATCAGTGATTTGATGGGCTAGTATTTTTGTAAACGACTATAGTCGGGCTTAGCGCTTTAAGGGTTAAGACAGTTAAGTGTGAGTGTTATATACCTCAAGGTGCGGAAGTGGATGCCAAACCCCCAATCGCACTAAGTACATTACATAGAAAAAATAGTTCAAGGCGCTTAAGTTATATAAACCTTCATTAAAATCCATTTGCATTTTTATCGTGCCACGCTCTATTTTGAAGAACATTCTACTATTTTAACTCAGTAAAAAATTGAAACAGTATTCCGCAAAATAACAACGAGTACAATGAATGATGACTTTATGGGGCTTTAGGCAGCCTATAGACACAGGATTCGAAATTCAAGCCGTGGTGAACTCATATCGAGCACGCTATTTCGCAGTGACAGAGGTTCTCCACAATACTCACTCTGTGAAAAAGGCCTCGGCCTTCGGCCTCGACCCTTTTCACAGCTCGGGCTTTTATCCTATACTAATTTTGTTATATGATAACAAGCAATCATTTAAAACACACCACTACATTATTTTTTTTCCGACCACTACACTCTGAGCCGGGAGTGGAGAGTTATTGTACAGACCAATAATTATTATGGTAGTCATATGGTAGTATAATCAGTCAGGTGTGACCGAGCTGTTGATTGGGAGGGAGCCTCATTATGGTCGAATGTGTTTAAGTCAGTTAAAACCCTCAGAGCTCTACATTCTCAGCTGTGAAAAAGGCCTCGGCCTTCAGCCTCGACACTTATCACAGCTCCTCGAATCCTATACATAGCTTATGATTATTAAGATGACGCAATATTTTTACCATTTTTACCATGTGATTTGATAGTCCATGGGCCAGATATGAAAATCCTCCCCCCCCCCCCGGGGTTCATTAATATATGTAATAACCCTTGAAATTCCAAATTCCACATATCGCTTGCTACGTTTACATGAAAATCAAATCTGAAAACCCTCTCCATCCCCCTACTCAAGGGCAAGATATTTGAAAACAATAATTTTCAGACAGCTTATTCAATATCCATTAAATATCTGCTTGTTTGCACTCAAAAGATTGCGACGGGAAAAATACTGGGTCATCAAACATATGTACCCCCTTGAATTTTAAGCGGTAAATATAATTTACTGAATATATTTTTTTTACTACAGGTATTTATTCTAATAATTAAACACTAGTTATGTTACAAGAAGATGCAATGTGAGACGAAAAAAATAAATAACAATAATATGGGGTTCATTAATATATGTAATAACCATTTGAATCCCAAATTCCACATATCGCTTGCTACGTTTACATGACAATCTAATATGAAAACCCTCTCCCCCCCCCCCTTCTCATGGGCCAGATATTTAAAAACGATAATTTTAAGACAGCTTATTCAATATCCATTCAATATCTGCTTGTTTGCACTCAAAATATTGCGACAGGCATGTTGTATATATTTTTTCAACTACAGGTATTTATTATAATAAATAAACACTAGTTATGTTACAAGAATGTGCTATGTGAGACAAAAATGAAAAAAATAAAACAATATGGGGTTCATCAATATATGTAATACCCCTTTAAATCCCAAATTCCACACATTGCTTGCTACGTTTACATAAAAATCTAATATGTAAACCCTCTTTACCCCCTCCTCCGGGGCGAGGTATATGGGGACGATAATTTTTAGACACCTTATTCAATATCCATTCAATATCTGCTTGTTTGCACTCAAAATATTGCGGTAAATTTAATTTACTAAAAGGTATGTTGTATATATTTCTTCAACTACAGGTAGTTATTTCGATGCTTGGTAACTAGCTTAGAAGGATATGTGGGCAACCTTTTATCAACATTAGGTGCTAAATTAACTTTTACATATTATTTGAACTATAGTTAAGAAGCCCACACTTCTGAATTGAGAATGAAATAAATGAATGAAAATAAAAAAAATGCTACAGGCACATGTTATTTTATTGGTCACTTTATGTATGTGTTATCGGACAATCATGTAACTATAGGTTAAGGTACCATGCTGGAAACCATAAGAAATTCAAAGTAAGAAAATCACAGTAGAAACACATTTTGGTATTATCGTATAAGTATAGTTGCCCAAACCCAAATAATTATACAGTAAATAGGTGTCATTTTAAGGTAATTTCCACGAGATCCGGGTTATAGAGTTACCCTAATATATTAAAGAAAACAAAGTAGGGTCTTCTGCTGTATTAAAAGCTCAAAATATGAAAAATAAATGTTTAAACTGGTCGTGGGTATCAGCTGAGAGGTCTAGGGGCTTAGTGAGAGGTCGTGTGTGGCGATAATATGTCTTTGAGTTTTGTCTTTTTACACGAATTTCTATTTCACAACGCCTTAACTACATGTGTGTACACAATTACCAGTTAAAATGTTATATATTACATGTAATGTGGACATTTCGGAACTCTTGAAATGTTTTCAGATAAAAGGTTGACCACAACAATAGGAGTGTTTAGTCTTTGATATAGGCCCCTATTGCTTAACACCTGATTTTCTATAATACTTATTATTAGCTAATTTGCATATGTTATACTAATATGTTTTCATGATGTTGATAACATATATTTTATTGCAATCTCTGTCCATGAAAACCATAGGGTAGACATTTTTTTCAAGATTCTAACTTGATTAGTTTCTGAGATATTGCTTGATACTGGATTTTGCGTAATGGCTGCCTAATTTGCATTTTTTATGCTAATTTATTATTCTGATTCTAATTAGATATATTTTATCGCATTCGTTGACCATGAAAACCATATGATAGACACTGTTTGTAGGATTTTAACTTGATTAGTTGCTGAGATATTGCTTGAAACTGGATTTTCGTTAATAAATGGCTGCCTAATTTGCATATTTTATGCTAATTTATTATTCTGATCCTAATTAGATATATTTTATTGCTTTCGTTGACCATGAAAACCGTATGATAGACACCGTTTTTAGAATTCTAACTTGATTAGTTTCTGAGATATTGCTTGAAACTGGATTTTGCGTAATGGCTGCCTAATTTGCATATTTTATGCTAATTTATTATTCTGATCCTAATTAGATATATTTTATTGCATTTGTTGACCATGAAAACCGTATGATAGCCACAGTTTTTAGGATTCTAACTTGATTAGTTGCTGAGATATTGCTTGAAACTGGATTTTCGGTAATGGCTGCCTAATTTGCATATTTTAGCATATTTAGCCCCAACAGCTTAAATGAAAACAACCGGATTTCAATAGGTCCAAATTCGGAGGCTTCAAAAATAACCACCGTGAAAAATTCCCAGGGGGGGGGGGAGGGGGGGTTACGGGTGGCCCACGGTCTATGAGTTTTGTACGAGCAGGCTCATACGGCTTTAACCATACATTAACAGGATTAACCATATAAATGGTTAATCTATGCTATAACCATAACCAATGCCGGATATAATATAACGCCTGATCTGTAGTCAAGGAGATCAGTGAGATATTTCTATGGCAGAGGGCACGTGTCCCTGAACATGAGGATGGTATAAACACACCCGCTTATCTCTCACCCGCAAAATAAACAAACTCATCCGGATTATCTAGATGTAAACAGAGACGAAAGCAGAATGTACAGGGTGTTAGTGCTGGTGGTCTACAGTCGGATTCACATTAACCGTGGTGAATGATCTTCGCCGATTTCTCAGTCAATTCTCAAACAAATTTCATGAAATTTTACACACACTATTTTCCATTCATGTCGTGACTACCCTGAAAGTTTTAGAATATTTTAGAATATTTTAGAAGTAAGACCATTTGACATGTAGTAAATTAATAAAATGTTGCCCTCTATAAACCCATTTGCTTCGTCTCAGAATTGTATTACATGTCAAATGATCTAACTTCTACAATACTTATCAAACCTTCGCGACACTTTCAGGGTAGTCACGGCATAAATGGAAAATAGTGTGTGAAATTTCATGAAAATTGGTTGAGAATTGACTGAGAAACCTGGTTGATGTGGATCTGACTATAGTAAGCGTTCGCGATGTAGAGATTTTAAGTTATATTATGTTTAATTTCCACTTACATAAAAAGATGTTTTATGTAAGCGTCTCGCGGAGTCGAGCCTTGTTGTGGGGAAGATGCTCATTGCAATCATTTACTGACAAAACATACCACATCTCCCCTGACACACATTTATCACTATTGTTGTCATGGAAGCATTGAAAACCACAGAAAGACTAGGAAAAGATTATACGGCGATTGGTGGATCATGAGAAAAATATTTGTTTTAATAAAGCAGCTGCAGATATTAAACGTTTATTCCACGTCGGGCCAGCGTCGTGCGACGCTAGCCCGACGTGGAATAAACGTTTAATATTCACCAGACGTGAACACCGGATGCGAATATGATCTGGCCCAAGTTGGATGTGCCTGTCAACCCGATAAAATCCCAGTGGCTTTCAAAGCTTAAAGTATCGACTTTAAAACATCACTTTGTATAGCACCTGCTATATACGTGATGAAAAACAATACTTCATGCAGTCTGGTTTGAAATGAATACGTTCTTAGCTAAGACTTGTAAATTGATATCCCAGCAAACACAAAACATTTTTATAACCTTTGCCCAACGTCTTCGACGTTGGTCCAGCCTTGTATTAATGTTATACAAATGTTTTATGTTTATTGGGGGGATAGTTGATACTGGTCCACATACCAGTCTGTTTTTGCTGTTGTAGATTAAAAGTTGCAGGTCTACTATATCCACGTGATATTGGCATCATGCAAAAACAGGACATAGACATTATTGCTATGAGTCATATCAGCTAAAATATATCAACAATAATTATTATTCAAAGCTTCCTCTCTATTAGGAGATGATTTGTTTGTTGTATACACATCTTGTTGTCTCTAACCCGAGGTTAAAACAAACCAAGCTGACACGCGACGTTTACCCATCATACATGTATTAGTTATTTTAATGTGGTTAGTCTGCTTGTCAAATTCCTATCAATTAAAGTACTAAAGTATAATGTTAATTCAATGTTGGCCAAACGTTTCAGCCATTGCCGAGTCTAGACCACCGTCTTTTGAAGAATTACTCAAGTCTGAAGTGATTTATTGGCATCATATTTCCCAGTACCACACACGTCGTAACTGTGTGAGCTGTCTGTGACGCTAGCTCTAAAGACAGCATTTAACAGGACAAAATGTGATGCTAGTCTTAAAGACTCCATTTAACCCAATGAACCCTTACGATGCATTAAAGCACCATTTTAAATTCCTGGAAACAGGAATTTTGCTACAACTAGGGGTTCAGAACGCAAATTTCCAGGAAACTAGTTTACCAATACATGGTCGTTTTCTTTAATTTTTCAACCGCATCAAGTCATCTTCATCCACTACAAGTCGAGAATTGCAGCAGCAATTCGCGGCTTGTAGTTGATAAAGATGACAATAGTAAATTCAGGCTTGAAAGGTTAACGAACAAAATTACCTTTTCGTGTTCTGGATTTGCATAACAAAATTCGAAGAAAATAAAACATACAGATTGAAAAAACACTAGTTACCACAAACATTTGTTTTATATTTTGAATTATTTCAGTTAATAAATGATATTGCACAATTATTCCCGCAGCCCACGTATCCACCCATATAGTATTGTGACAAGTTCGGACAATAAACACATCTTATATTGAGGTATAGTTTAGATGAAGTCCACCCCTATACTAGATTAAAGTAGGAGTGTCGTCTTGACTCGCTATGCATATTATCAACATACATTGGCATCACCGTCCACTCGCATGGCTGAAGACTCAAATAGTGGGCTCCTTTGCCACGTACATAATATTGATCAGTAAATCAAGACGACTCGGCTGCTTTAATCCACACATCCCACAGAATATCCCAAGGAAATGACGCTGTGATGTGCTGCTTTTGGAGCAGGCCATACGACTTGAAGAATCCCATGAAGATTGATGGACCTTAAGCAGTAGATTTATTTGTACAATCAAGCAGATAATAACAGTTTATCCACGTAACGTTAACATCGACGGGGAATATGAGCTGCCCAGCTGGATGTGCCCTGTCACCCCGGTGGAATCCCAGTGGCTTTCAAAGCTACAGTATCCAGTGTAACACATCACTCTTTAGCACCTGCTATATATCTCATGCAGGTGCAGTCTGAGTATAGAAATTGATACTTTCTTAGCTAGACCACAACGCTATTGACTAGATATTATGCAAATAGAGACTGGACTGCAGATTAGTATGCCTTTGCTGTACCGCATTTACATTACCCTTGCTGACTGATTTTCTCTGATTTCTCAATCAACTCAATAACTTCGTCTCAGAATTACAGTACATCTCGAATAGTGTAGTGGAACTACTTAAATATTGATTAAAATTTGGTGAACTTTCAACAGTAGTCGCAGTATGACTAGAAAATAGTGCTTGTAAAATGTTATGAAAATTGGATTGACCAAAAAATATTGATTATAGAAAAGTCAAAAAAAAACATACGCCAACGTTAATGTAAATTCCACAAGATACCAAAGGGTATTTTTCAATTTGAAATAACCTTAAATGTGAAAATTCTTTTTGCCTTTCAAAAACGTCATCTAAAAAAATGTAGCAAAATTCCACTTACTACTCCGTTACCAAATCCAAACCTTTTAAAATTGATGTTACTTTGTTTATCTTCAGGCTTTTTATAGTGTTATCCTTATTGGATTATAATACTAAACTATCGTATCTCAAGATTGTTAAAATAGGTGAAAAGGAAGATTTGGCGGGGTAAACAAAAATGCATCATTTAGACAAAAGGTCGAAAAACACACTTGAGGGGAAGAGACGGGGTTCAAAATATTGCATGACAAAAAACTAAATTCCCACTTCTCAGAAAATATATTCAGCTCCGTTACCAAATGCTTGACTCGACGTAAATATAAACTGCATATTCTCTTAGCATCTATCAAAAATGGGTGCACTATTTATTTTTTAAAAGGCCACATAGCAACTTATAAGGCATGCAAACAAAACTAAATCTTTTTTAGGCCCACAGATGCTCGACACGGATTAGTGAAAACAAAAACATATATTATAACGTTTTGATAATACCTTTTTTAAATAACTTGCCACTGAACAATAATAATTATTACAAGTTGAAAAAGTTGTCCGTGCTCTTCAGTGTGTTAAACTATACTTGATATAATTTTAGTTCGTGAATACTCACTCGACGTGGTATGATATAATCATGGTAACGGAGTAGAGTGTAAATGTGGGGACATACAAGATGGGAGTGTTCTCAATGTGCCTTGGAATGCCTTAAGGAATGTTTTTTCGCCATGTTCAAATAAAAATAATATTTAGCATACCATTTATTTCAAATGCAGTAGGCAAAACGGTCAAAGCAAAACATACAAAACATTATAATGTACATGTATGCAATTGAGGATGCAGACAAAAAATAAACCGGGCGTAATAAAGTTTAATACAATATTTTCAAATCGAAATAAAGAAATGCATCAAATATTCTCTCTAAGAGGTAAAAAATAGCACTGAAGGCAATGTATGAGAAAGTCAGCATGAGACCATGATATGCAATGAGCAAACACGATACGTACACCTAATATTTGTTAGCCTACTATCTGCGATGCTGACCCTTTCAGTGCGAGGACCAACTTTAGACGTCAGATTCTGACGTCTAAAGTCGGCTCCCGTACTGAAAATATAAAATAGTTATAATGGCCGTAGACCCATACCATAGGTATTAAAATGAATCAGAAAGAGCCAACTAAGACATTTATGATGATTTCAAATTAAAAAAAATCCTTTCGTCTCTACGTATTTTATAGTCATATTTCAGCGCTTTAATGGTTAGCCCAGCATTGGGCCAGTGTATGGTGTTTGCTGGTTGTTAGACTGACAGTAAACCATGCCGTATGAGTGGCGCAGGAGTTAGAAAATCCATTAGACCTCTATACCTGGTGATTTTCACTGCGGCTTATACATCATGGATGCTTTATCTATCGATTTTTTGTGATATAGCAGCAAACTGATTACCTGTTAACCATTTAAAGCCTAAAATCTTTGCCCACTACAAGCCACGAATTTCTGTCGGATTCTCGACTTCTAGCGGATTAAGATGACTTGGAGTGGGTGGTGAATTCAAGACATTTACCATATATTATTGTTCCATATATAGTTCCAGAAAAACAATAGATGTAACATTTCAAGTTTGGGGCATCATCATGGTTAACCCTTTAACCGCCAGTGCCGCATATATTCGGGTTTTCATTTTTTATTAGTACATTAAGTACCACCTTTTAAACATGTTTAAGATAAAATGTGACATCAATCTGCAATATTTGAAAACAGTTGACCTCCATTTTGTCAAATCTGAATAATTTTCACTCACTTGAAGTTGTGGATCGCGTCAGCGAGACACAACTTTAAGTGAGTGAAAATTCAGATTGAATAATTTGGCGGTTAAAGGGTCAAAGGATTCAATAATAAAGATCTAGAGAGGCGCTGCAGCGTAGGTCCTATGCTAGACCAACATTTACCCTTTCAGCGCGGGGGGCGACCTTAGACGTCAGAATCTGACGTCAAAGTCGATCCCCACACTAAAAGAGTAAAATATTATAATGGCCGTAGACCCATAACATAGGTATTTAAATGAAGCGAGAAGATCTAACTAAAACATTTATGATGGCTTCAAATTGAAAAAAGCCTTTGGTATCTTGGTTTAAATAAATAAATACTTCAGTGCCTTAAGGGTTTAGACGTTGGTCTGGCATTGGGCCAAACTTGTTGATGGATAGATAGACATGTAGCTGATGGTGAATCCTCGTGGGAAAATGATCCAGACACATTCAGCAGATCCTGGGTGTCCAAGTTTTTGTCTTGCTGCAGAAGACGCTGGGCTGGGATTTCAAAGCATTATTAGGCATACACCGCAAATGTGAATATTGATAAAGCTGTAAAAACTTCATTTTTACTCCATAATACTTTGATTTATATTACTAACACTCGAAGACATAAATAATGTATCATTACACTTTCGTGATAAAGATGGCAATAATTGTATCTTAACTGACAAACTATTCATATTTAATATTATTGTCTGTTCGACATAATGTTATAGATTACACTTTAACGTTCAGCGAATGGCTCTGATTCGCGCTGGTCTCACGTGTTTCCAGCATTTAGATCCATCTGGTGTTTCTGAGTTGTGGGGTTGAGCAGATATGCTATTCAGCCTTTGACATTCAGGACAGAGGGCAGAATGGAGAACAATCATTCACTTCTGCAGTGAGAGCTCTCTGCCTTAAAGTTATTATTCCCTTTCAAAAGATCAATCTTGAAGACTCCACAGAAAATAGTAGGATGAAACACACGTTGCCTTAATGCTGGCCCAAATATCAGTCGATGTTGGACCAGCATGGAGGCAACATTTTGTACTTCATAGAGGCCTTTGTGAGAAATGATTCCATGTGCTGCCAGGTTACAATACACAACAGACCAGATGCAAGCTCTACTCTGATTCGATTTGACAATTTTGTTCTCGCCAAGAAGCGAACTAAAGACGTTTTAGGAGCTCGCATAGTGTACGTGAAGAAGTAAGCTCAGAAATGAATACAATTTAAATGTTCAATAAAACTACCAGGGAAAAATATTAATCGAAATGACAATAAATTAAATCAACAATTGCAGTGTTGGTTGCAATACACTATACTATACTCTGACACTAATAGGTGAGAAGGAAGTTTAGCGTTTTAGGGAGCGCACAGCATTGTAAATATAATATCCAAGCTGACAAATACATGAATTCAATATCTTAAAAGTTGAGTAGAGCGGATGACACAAAAATCAATCCACACATTATTTAATCTTAACCCTTGAAGCGCTGAAAATCAATCCACACATTATTCAATCTTAACCCTTGAAGCGCTGAGTTATGTTTGCATAAACCATGGAGACCAAACGTTTTTTAAAATCATCATGAATGTCTTAGTCAGCTCCTTCTGCTTCATTTGAGTACCTATGTTATGGGTCTACGACCATTATAAATATTGCATTTTTTTCAGTGCGGGGACCGTCTTTATACGTCAGAATCTGACGTCTACAGACGTCAGATTCTGACGTATTAAGACGGTCCCCGCGCTGAAAGAGTTAAGTATCTAGAACCGAACTGCTCAGAGGGTCGAGCTCAGATACATCATATGTTTAAATTAATCATACGTGTATAATACAATTTTAAAAATGTGCCACAATGATCTATGTATCACATGTCTTGCTAATCTCATTTAACACACAGGCCGTAAAATGTCCAATTTGGGGCAGAAGATATAATGGTGAAGAACATTGATTCCACATTTAGCACACGACTGACGCATTCGTGAATTACCACACGACTGACGCCTATAGGCCTAAACCGGGCCAGGAAAACCTCTTGAGGAGGGTGAGATGAATGAGATGACACTGCCCTCAAGACAAAGGATTCGGAATTCGAGCCCTGACGGTTTGAGGCCGAGGACGCTATCTCTCGGTCACAGAGGCTCCCCATTATTGAATATTGAATATTATTGAATATTATTGAATTATTAATTATTATTAATTATTGAATAGTCAGTATTGTGGGGAGCCACCGTGACCGAGAAGTAGCGTGCTCGGCCTCAGACCGCCAGGGCTCGAATTTCAAATCCTGTGTCTGGAGGACAGTGTCATCTCAATCATCTCACCATCCTCAGGAGGTTCTCCTGGCCCAATTTAGCCTATATGTGCACAAAGGTGGCCTAAAGCCCGATTCATTTCATTTCATTTCCATTATTGAATCTTCGCGAGTGAGCGGGGAACAAACATTTTGTTTCTTTGAAACTTGAAGGCCAGAGTGGGGTTCGAACCCGCGATCTCGACTTTCCAAGCAGGCAGCTTTAACCACTGCACCAGGGTCCCCGCCCTTCTCTGATAAAGCAACAGTCCAAAAAGCTCGAGACGTTTATAATTACCCAATGTTGTTTGATGTTGGGCCAGCCTTAATCAAGCATTGGATCAACATCTCGAGTTTGCTGGATATTAAAAACGACACGTCTACAAAATGTTGTTTTGATGTTGGGCCATTGTCACAGACCTCCGGGCCAACATTGAGCCAGCATTGGGTCAATGTATTCTGTTTGATGGGAGAAGATAACAATCCCAGCAAACAGGACACGTCTAGATAATGTTGGCTCAATGACGGGCCAGAGTCGCCAACGGTGGCCCGACAATAATCCGTCTCTTTCGTTCCTAGGCGACCTTGTTCTGGAGAGATCGATATATTTGGACGCCTTGAATGACTCGGCTTTTAAAGCAGCGGTGCATACAGAGTGGGGGTCAGGGAGGTACTAAACCCCTTATTTAAAATTAAAGTGTGACCCGCCATGCGAGTAGGTACATCTGAGAGTTTGCTACAATCACCATCGGCGCCATTTAAAATATAATTGTAATGATTAGAATAGGTCTAGGTAACTAAATTTAAAATAGTAAAAAATCTCATACAACAAAAAGTAATAAAACAAAAATTAAAAATTATTTCAGTTAATTAAACAGGAAGGATACGGCTATCAAATCGACTGAGAAAATCAATTACAAAATTTTTTAGGTGTATACTTACCTTTTCGCGTGGGGGATCACATTTGACTGAGTAGCGCTCTAAATTTGTCCGGGATCGGTATTTGCCAAATATGTTTCTATAAACCGTGGACACCAAAGGGGTTTTTTCAATTTAATATCATCATCAATGTCTTAGTTAGCTCTTTCTGGTTTATTTGAATACATATATGTTATGGGCAACATAAATGTTTAATTCTTTCAGTGCATGGACCGTCTTTAGACGTCAGAATCTGACGTCTAAAGACGGTCCCCGCGCTGAAAGGGTTAACGAGCTAGGGCTCTCAAAAAACTTCTATTGGCTGACAAGAATAATAAATCATTGTTCAACATCCACTTTTAAAACTACTGGATCAGCCCCTGCTAGAGGCTGGGATCCAGGTTTCCTTTCCGCGGCTAATACACAATTTCCCGTTTTTTGTCCCGGTGATCACGTGGCAGATATCTCGCGGACCACTGCTCTTTCTCGTGTCTTTCTCGTGTCATCTTTTAACAATACGAGTTATCACTTGTGATTCACAATATTGGTTTAATGTTGGCGAGCGTCGTAGGTGGTACATTAAACCAACACCGATTTATTGCCAATCACTCGTAATGACCAGAAAACTGTGATAATGATTCAATGGTGTTTCGGCGTTGGGGCAGCGTTATAAACGGTGGACAAAAATGAGAACAACATTGGTTCAATGTATATCGTGTTTGCTGTAAAGTTGCCGAAAATACAAAACCATATAGCCTACTGCCTTAAAATTCAAAAGGCGGTGACGGTTGATTTTAGATGTGGGTAACCAATACTTTAATCGTGAAAACGTGTTATTGCAATGTCACCATGCAATGACGCGACCCACAGGTTCAAGTGAGTGAAAATTGTTTAGATTTTTGTCGAGTTTGAGGCTAATATTTTCAAATCTTGCTTGTGGAAGGCCACTTTCACACCCACAAGCTGCTATTTAAAGTACAAATAATAGGATTGCCACCGATTATAATCTTCATCGGCTCTTAACCCTTTCAGTGAGGGGTCCGTCTATATACGTCAGAATCTGCCGTCTGTAGACGGCAGATTCTGACGTATAAAGACGGTCCCCGCACTGAAAGAAATAAAATAGTTCCAATTGGCGTAGACCCATAACATAGGTATTCAAATGAATCGGAAAGACCTAACTAAGACATTTGTGATGATTTCGAAAAAACACATTTGGTTTCCATGGTTTTATGCAAAATAATTCAGCGCTGTATGGGTTAGTGGGTTAACCCTTTAACCGCCGGTGCCGCATATATTGGGTTTTTATTTTTTATTAGCACATTAAATACCACATTTTAAATATGTTAAAGATAAAATGTGACATCAACCAGCAAGATTTGAAAAGAGTTGACCTCCTTTTTGTCAAATCTGATTAATTTTCACTCACTTGAAGTTGCGGATCGCGTCAGCGAGACACAACTTCAAGTGGGTTAAAATTCAAATTGAATAATTTGGTGGTTAAAGGGTTAAACCAGAGGACGTTAATACGTCTGGATTTGGTGTTTTCCCTTAGACATCCTCCCGGATCGGTGTTAAAATAAACAGCAGTAACTGTTTACTTTTCAAGTGAGTAGTTACTGCTGTTTGTCTTTTCTCCGGAGTCCAGCCATCTGCCAAGGACGTGCTACACCTAGACTGGCGGCACGTAGCGGGATACACCGATAAATAAACACGAATCCAGATATATTTAGAGAGATAACAAAACCAAAATGTACGAAGAGATACAAAACATACCTACGTCGCGAAAATCGTGATAATTATTATGTATTGAACTGCCAAAAAACCTTCACTTTCCTCAAAACATCTTTGCTCATACTTGGTACCGAAAGACGTTATGCTAATGTTAACCGTTTTAAAAAAACGCTGAATTAAATTAGTTAAATTTTGACCATTTTGTCTTTTTTGAAATAAAAGTAGTATTTGCAAATATTGATGTTCAAGCACTTTCTTCATCCCAATGAGTGTTTAGATTTGCAAATGTTTGATCTCAACTTAAACAAATATGAGTAATTTTCACTCACTTGAAGTTGGGGGTCGCGGTAGCGAAACACAACTTCAAGTGGGTGAAAATTTAAAATCAGATGACTTAGCGGATAAAGGGTGGAGATAGGATCATCCGATCCTAGTCAGATTGTTATGACTGCCAGATTCCATCTGACACGAAACGTTCACACAAAACTGGGCTAATGATGATCCACAGTCTGCGACACTGACCCAACATTAGGCCATCATTGGACCAACGCCTTATGTCTACTGGCATAGGGTGCGTGTCCCTGAACATGGAGATGATATAAACATGCTAGTTCTCCTCTCAACAAACACATCCGCCTTATCTGATATTACTGCACACAAATTATATATGCTGGTTCACCATTCTCAAGAGGTTCTAGATGCATAGCTTGTATGTACACACAACTGACATACAGCCCTATTCATTCATTCATTCATTCATTCATTCATTCATTCATTCATTCATTCATCCATTAATTCATTCATTCATTTATTCATTCATTCATTCATTTATTCATTTATACATTCATTCAATAATTTATTTATTCTTTCATTTGTTTATTCATTTATTCATTTATTCATTCATTCATTCAATCATTCATTTATTCATTCATTCATTTATTTATTTATTCAGCTTTTAAAACATGAAGCAAAAATAAACCAGAGAGAAAATCATTTTTTTATTAAATGTCATATATTTATTCATTCTGTCTTTCATTTACCCATTCATTCATTCATTCATTCATTCATTCATTCATTCATTCATTCATTCATTCATTCATTCATTCATTTATTCATTCATTCATTCATTCATCCATTCATTCATTCATTCAGTCATTTGTTCATTCATTCATTCATTCATTCATTTATCTATTCATTCATTCATTAATTTACTCATTCATTTATTCATTCATTCATTCATTCATTCATTCATTCAATCATTCATTCCTTTATGCACTCATGTATTCATTCATTCATTCATTCATTCATTCATTCATTCATTCATTCATTCATTCATTCACTCATATCAAGGCCAGCTTCTCAAACATAATAGTCAAATAGACTACAGAGAAAATCACATTTTTTATCAAATATCTGTCCTAATTAATGTATACTCCGCTTCTCAGTTATATACCACCCCCTTGGATATAAAGAGGTGTATCTGCAGAAACACCTGCAGGTGATTGTTATGAAGTACATCTGCATACAAGAAAGTCTGTAAATCTGGTTTAGTTAAAATTATAAAGGTAGATATTCCGTGACACCAAGCTTCCATATTGTGGACATCATGTAGAAACATAATCTTACTTATCATCCTAATCAGTGTTTAATCATGGTTGTCCTGACCCCACCCGCTTTCAGAGCCTAGCTTGTTCAAATATCTCTCTAATATTAGTATTTTCCACTTAATAATGTGTTACAAATTTGTTTTACAGATTTATTAGCTGAGAAAATCATAGTTTTACACTTGAATTTGAAAACAATTTCCTCCACCCCCCCTTTCCATGAGTTCTGAATCCGCCCTTGCTGATTATTTGGGTTACATAATAAACTTGGATGTACACGATAATACCAGACACTTGTATATAACAGCCTTGTTATGTTGAAATAACCAATGAGGAAATAAATAAATAGAGCTTTTTTGTATAACAAACACACGATGGACTTTATCCGCCTTTTACAAGGACTTTAAATTTAAACATTAAGGCACTGAAATATTTCTTTTTAAACCGTGGAGATCACATTTGATCAGCCATTGTGGTGGAAGTCAGTCATTGAGGCTATGGCGGCCCTCTTTATTTTTTATTTAAAAAAAATATTGTTAACGCGATAATTTAAAAAATAATTATTGGATCTCCCAAATTTTTTACGTGAAGCTACCCACGAGTATGGAGATGAACAGATTAGATTTTCCACCGATAATAAAAATGGCAACATTTTTTGCAACTTATTGTTTTCCCCCAATTCCCTTAAAACCTGCTATATTTAGTTTTTCGGGATCTGCGAGTCTATTAGCATTGTCCGTTTTCATGTGTGAGGCTACGGCGGCCATGTTGGTTTTATAAATTTTAATAAATCATCCTTATTTTCAGTTGAGTGCCTTGAAACCTGGCATATATAGGTTTTCGGGGTCTGTCAGTCTGGCATAACGTATTGGAAGCAGTTGTGTTAGATTTGTGGGCATTTTGGGTCACTGCATCAGCCGAGGGGTGTTTGAGTGCTTGCATTGTATTTTTGACATAACAACATAATATGTGATTGTGTGGGATTGTTACGTCCGATAGATCTAGGTCAAATTAATGGTACCTGTATTGAATTCTTCCTTGTAATTTGTGTGAAGTTGTGTCTCGCTACCGCGATCCACAACTTCAAGTGGGTGTAAATGACTTTTTTTTAATTTGAAAACAAACATTTGCAAATTTTGAAGCTTAAGCACTTATTTCTTTGTCAATAACCATGATTTAAGCCTCAAATAAAACGTATAGTCGCGATTAGGGTTAACATCCCATTATCTGTGTTTGTATATGCTGCGTTGACTTATATTTGTAGGTATAGTAACAATAATTATAGTTACACACAAACATAAGTGGGCTTAGTCAGTTGTCAAAATCTAACAAAGATATGAAGTCAGAGTAATGTGTTACATCTCTTTTAAATTTAACAGTTATTACACATATTTCACATTGAAAAGCTGTTTTTGAGGTGATAATAAGAAGGTTGAACATGTTTGTATAAAATCGTGCTTGGTGCTTAACCCTTGCAACGCTGAATTAATTTGTAAAAAACATCGCAACCAAAGGGTTTTTCACCTTGACATCACCATAAATGTCTAAGTTAGCTCTTTCCGTTTCATTTGAATACCTATTTTAGGGGTCTACGGCCTTTGGAAATATTTATACTCTCATAGTGCGGTGATCGACTTTAGTCGTCAGAATCTGACGTCTACCGACTTAAGTCGATCCTCGCGTTCTAAGGGTTAACCCTTACAACGTTGAAATATTATGTATAAACCATTGAAACCAAATATTCAATTTTAAATCATCATACATGTTTTAGTCAGCTCTTTTCGCTTCATTTGATTACGTATGTTAGGGGGGGGGGGGGGGCACCATTAAATCTCCAGGGGGGGGGGGATATATTTGAAATAAATAATTTCGGGCGTACTCTGCGTAAATAATTTACTTTAAGCTCTGTTCTATATACACATGAAACGCGCCGCCGAGCCAAGTTGAAATAAATAATTTGTCCGCGACAAAAATTCCGCCCCTCCCCCCCCCCTGGAAATTGAATGCTAGTCCCCTTATGGGTCTACGACCATTATAAATATTTTAATTATTTCAGTGCGTGGACCGCTTTAAAACGTTTGAAAAGGCTAAAGGGTTACGCCATGGTAATATGGGTGTCTGGGGCTGGCTGGGATTCGCCTGGATCATTTCTCAAAGTCACTCACCGCATTAATCTCCCTCATTTTTTACGTCGTAACAATGGCGTTTCTCTACTGGCCTAATGTCACCAAAGCACGGAGGGACTCTGTACTGCAAATACAAAGAGTAGTAACTGCTCACTTGTAAAATAAACAGCTACTCCTGTTTGCCTGCACACTTCAGTACTTTGATTTACGAGGCTCACCCAGTACTGCTGACCGTCTCCTAGGTAACCTAAATAGCATCATCCATTATTTACGCCTTTCCAACATTGAGAAACATGAGTTGATTTTACATTGTTTATTAGCTGTTACACAAAACAGTGAGGAAATCCAGTTCTGTAAAAATAGACAATGAATCATTTTTCAATTATATATCTTATACACGTCTAAATTATACACGTTTCGTGGCATGAAGTTCCTGGGTGGATTTCACACACATGTTTTGACAAAGCTTATGTGAAGCAGGATTTCAGTTCCATTGATCTGATTTGCCACGTGGACGGACTGATTGGGGCTTTCCACCACAGACAAACTGATTTGTGTCGGAGAAAGAGCAGATAATTAACCCTTGAAGCGCTGAAATATTTCAATGCAAACCAAGAGAGCAAAGGGTTATTTTCAATTTGAAATCATCCTAAATGTCTTAGTTAGCTCATTCCGCTTCATTTGAATGGGGACCTACTTATGTTATGGGCTTACGACCATTATAAATATTGTACTCTTTCAATTGGGGGATCGACTTTAGACGCCAGAATCTGACGTCCAGACATCAGATTCTGACGTCTAAGGCGTCTAAGGCGTATGACGTATAAGTTGTTAAATCTGAAACTGTGATACTACCGCGAAACTATTATTCTGGGGGTCAAACTTGTCACGCAAAAGGAAGCCAGTTCGTCTCCTGTAGAGAATCAGTATTATCAAGGAGGTTATATAACCTCCTTGATAATATAGTGGGGGCTCAAACACCCAGAGGTGCCGTACAGTCTACTCAGAAAGTCTCAGAAAGCCAGGATTAATCATGTGGCCTCTGCGAGAGCTACGCAGAGATGTGTCTTTCCCAAAGGGTTTTTTTCAATTTTAAATCATCACAAATATCTTAGTTAGCTCTTTCTGATTCACCTAAATACCTATGTTATGGGTCTACGCTCATTATAAATATGTTTACACTTACAGTGCGGGTGGCTTTAGTCGTCAGAATCTGACGTCTACAGACGTCAGATTCTGACGACTAAAGTCTATCCAAGCGCTGCAAGGGTTAAAGCCCCATTTTATTGTTTTCATTGTGAAATAATGGTAGCATGCTATATGGCACGATTTGATTTATGTCGTCATTACCGCTCCCTCCAATTACCACTTCTTCTTTTTTCATTTATCTATGGCAATACAGAGTGTGATTGAAGTCTTCTATCAAGTAACATGTCAAGATATTAGCCCTTACAGCGCTGAAATATGTTTGAATAAACCATGGATCCGAAAGATTTTTTCCAATTTTAAATCATCATAAATGTCTAGTTAGCTTCATTTGAATACCTATATTATCATGGTTATGGGTCTACAGCCATTACTTTTTTTATTCTTTTAGTTAGTGTTAGGCATAAATACCTATTTCTTACCAGAATAAAGGTTAATGTAAACATATGTCATCCTCGCAAGCAGCTTCAGCCACGGAATCTTCAAAATAAACATAGCGATGGAAAGCAATTCAGCAGTGAATGTGACATATTGTGCTACCCATTCACAGCTAAATTCGAGCATTGATCAATCAATCAATAAACATTCGATAGCGCCTACATCATCCGAGGGCCGAGGTCAGATACACACAAACCCCTTAGCATGACCATGTATCATAATCCAGGCCAAAGCAAGCACGTCAACAGGGAAAGTTCGTTAGTATTAAAGGGGTGAAATAATGAGCGAAGGGCATTAGTATCAGTTCATGATGTTGGCCAGAAGATAAGTAAAATTGTGCACACTGTTCTTGTAATGAACAAATACAATGTCGAACATTACAAGGTCAAGGTCAGAATGAATGGAAACTCGATTTGGGGTTGATTCACTTTCCACGACGATCCATACCCAGCAAATACGTTGACCCAATAGTGGTTTGATGTTGGCCCACCGTCTGCGACGCTGGCCAAACATCAATCCGCCATTGTGTCGTCAACATAACGTGTTTGTTTGATAACTAGAAATGTCAGTTCCTATCAACCATTGATCAGGATTTCAGATGCTTTATTGAGTAGTACGTCAGTCTTCTGTGAATGGTACAGCTATGCCTTGCTTGCTGAAGACCAATTACGACTTGATACAATAGTTGTCCAACGTCTAGATCTCAGTGCACAAGGAAAGATATTCAACGCCTAGATGTCAGTGAAATAGGGAAGATATTCAACCTTTAGATATGTTAGTGCAAAGAGAAAAATATTCAACGTCTAGATATTAATGCTAAAGGAAAGATGCTCAACCTCTAGATGACAATGCAAAAGGAAAACTATTCAGCGCCTATAGATGTCAATGAAAAAGAAAAGATACTCAACGTCTAGATGTCAGTGAAAAAGGGAAAAAATTCAACGTCTAGATGTCAGTGGCAGCTGTTAACTTACTCTCAACTAGGGCCCAGGGTCATTCATTTATGTGCTTAGAACTTCACGCAGATGGCAACAGATAACGAAACCACCCCCTCTCGTGACATTCTTGCCACATAGATCACAGTGAACACAAAATATTTGAATGACATTTATACAATGTTGGATGTTGGCGGCGTTGCATAAATGTAATTACAAATGTTTTGTGTTTAGCCTACTGGGATGTCGCTCAAATCAGATCACATTCTTTAAATAGATGGCCCAAGGCCACACATCTGATACGTGGATGGCCCCAGGCCACACTCTTTAGTAGATATATATGCCCCTAGACCACACACTTTGAGTAGATGGTCCTAGGCCACACACTTTAAATAGATGGCCCCAGGACACACATTTTTAGTTGATGGCCCCAGGCCATACACTTTTAATTGACGGCCCTAGGCCACACACTTTATTAGATATATAGGCTCCCAGACCACACAGTTTCAGTTGATGGGCCCCAGGCCACACACTTTAAAAAATAAATAGATGGCCCCAGGCCACACACCTTTTAGTTGATGGGCCCAGGCTACACACCTTTTAGTTGATGGTCCCCGGGCCACATACTTCAAATTGATGGCCCCAGGCCCAGGCCACATATAGGCCTACTTTAAGTTGGCCCAGATAACACCAAGTGTGTGGCCTGGGGCCATCAACTGATAGTGTGTGGCCTGGGGCCATCAAATTAAAGTCTGTGGCCTGGGACCATATATTTGAAGTATGTGAAGTATGTGGCCTGGGGCCAGGCCTGGGGCCATCAACTGATAATGTGTGGCCTGGGGCCATCAACTTAAAGTGTGTAGCCTGGGGCCATCAACTGATAATGTGTGGCCTGGGGCCATCAACTTAAAGTGTGTGGCCTGGGGCTATCAACTTAAAGTGTGTGGCCTGGGGCCATCCAAGTATCAGGTGTGGGGCAGGCCCGGGGCCATCTAAGCATGATTTATTAAAGCTTAAGTAATCCTAATTTGAATGGCCCCAGGCCACACACTTTGGAATTGATGGCGTAGTGAAATATTGATTCGAAAGTAGTTCTCAGTTTATAAGATGGCCCTGGGCCCTAGTCTTCGAAGTCGGCCCAACATTAGAACAACATTGGGTCAATACCTCGTGTTTGCTGGGATAACAACGACTGCATGTCAGTGCATATAATCAATTTATATCTATGGATGTGACTTAATCAGTGATATTGTTGTGCTAAATGAGCGGAATGGAAACGCATGCCATAGCAGCCTAACCCCTTTATTTGACCCATTAATCTATCGCAAGTGTGCCATGGGGCAAAAATTTACAATTACTTTTACATTAATATAATTGGCAAAAATATAATAATACTATACGTGTAGTCATAAATATAACATATTATTATAATACATATTTAAAAACAAATATATTTACAGTTGAAAAAAAAATACATTTTTAACAGAAATATGAAAAAAACAGTAGAAAAAATAAAGAAACAAAGCGACTTACGTTTCACGACCTTAACTTATAAATGTTGATAATCCAGCCTGATGCTGACAATTTTAGATCGTTGACTAGCGCAGTGTTTAGTATGAAAACAATCGGTATTTAAAATCAATCTTGCATCCCTTTTTGAAGGTTTACAAATATATATTTTTTTTCTAACCTATGAACGGTGTACTGGGTTAGTTATTAATAGTATTACCTTTCTACACCACTCTGGCAGCTCACAGAATGGTACTGAGTAACTAGTCTGCAACAACCATCCTAGAAGAGCTGCTATCTCGTCCAATCTGGCCGTAATCTTGATGGGCAGATTGTGACGAGGTTAAACACTTGGGATGAATGAAGTTTCCCCTGAACTATGCTTAGTATGGGCACTATCCGACCTGAGTATAGCGACACGAGCAAAGCGCCACTGTGTTTCAGCATTAAATACAGCGAAACCCAGATCTTCTGCCACCTGGGTATGCCAACAACCATTTATCGGACGGGGGCCCTTGTGTAGTGAATACAGCTGCCTGCTTGGAAAGTCGGAGATCGCGCGTTCGTTCTCCGCTCTGGTATTGAAGGTTTAAAGAATCAAAAGGTTTTTTCACCGCTCACTTGTAAAAATTGAATATTATGGGAAACCTCCCAATCACCGAGATGTATAGCGTGCTCGGCATCAGACCGCCAGTGCTCGAATTTCGAATCCTGTGTCCGGGGGGCAGTGTCATCTCATCCATCTCACCATCCTCAGCAGGTTCTCCTGGCCCAGTTTAGCCTATAATATTATGTGCACAAATGTGGCCTAAAACTTATCGGGTGAATGAAGGGAAACGCTCTTAATAACCAACCATGTCATATTACCCCACCTTCACCTCGCAATCATTCACTTTACAGATTGCACTGTTAACATTATAAAAAAAGTCACTTAAATGACTTTCCACTCGAAATATGACATTAAGAAACATTTATCTTGCTTACTTGAGCTATTATTCTATATATAACTGCAATAATATATATAACAGCAATTTGGCTATAATATTTATGTTATAAAATCCTGATGTCACTTGGCGGAAAATAAAAAAAACATGCCAACACGTGTATATACATTTGACTAAACAAGTTTATTTGCTCCAACATGTAAATATAGGGGATTTGTAAGTATATGTAAATAAAATAATTATGCAAATAATGTTTAGAATAACTGAGAGAATTTGAAATAAATGTACAAAAAGACATAAAAAAAGATATCAACACCATGCTAGAAGTTAGCACTCCCTGTAGAAATACACTATACGAAAGTCAAAGGTAAAATAGTTTGGTATTTCGCATCTAGTTTACCTACATTTTTAAAGGTATAGCTTGTGTGAATTTGATTTCCTTGGAGATAATATTCATATTCAATTACAGTCCCTACTGTGTGCCTACGATCCAAATCACCACATATCGTTGAAACAAGCTATATACATATACTCGTAAAAACTAAATTGTATTTACATTTACGTGATTGTGGAAATTTAATATTTACACTACTTACATGACATCTTTCCTTATTTACTGAGTTCTACTTAATTTGTAAACTACAAAAGATAATCTGAATGTTTTTTTTTGGTAGCCGCAGCGTTATCAACGAATAGGGATGTGTTTTCACATATAAAATATAAAATATGTCATTATTATACAAGAAGAAAAGCAAAGGCCCCATGGAGAACCCTGAAATCTACCATGAAAAAACCTGTTATCGCACCTCTAATTCAGTGCGTATAACCATTATTCGGCCTCTGACTACAGTTAAAGCAGTTTGACAACAAAACCTGGTGTAGCTACGGTATAGTTTGACCCTTTAAGCCCGCACGATGCATTGAAACACCATTTTACATCCCTGAAAACAAACGAATTTTTTCTACAACCTAGGGCTTTAGAATACAAATTTCCATGAAACTGGCTTACCAATACATCGCAATTTTCCTTAATTTTTCACCAACTTCAACATGTTAAAATCACCGTCATCCACTACAAGTCGAGAATTGCGACAGCAATTCGCGGCTTGTAGTGGATGAAGATGACAATGGTAAAGTCAGGCTTGAAAGGGTTAAAGATGTAATTGTATATGAAGATATAATGTGTATGTGTATGTGTATGTTTTAATATAGCTGGTAATGGTTCTATCACCTGATTACATCTGATGTTAATTTACTATTTTTGGTCACACCAGATTCAGTCGGTGTTTTAATAGCCTAACTAAGCATCCTTAGTTCACTATTATTATGATTAACGGTGTCGTGGAGATGATGGTCGTCCTCCTCTAGTTTGACATTATTGTACGTAGTGTTCATCTGAAACAAATGATACAAGTAATGTAATTTGACTGATATACAAATGATTTTAAGTTTAAGCACGAGGTGATGAACATTGATTGTGTATGAAACATAGACGTCGCTCACTTTAGCAATAGCAGCAACTCAGTGTCCTGTTTGAATATAAAGAATGCGAAGAAATTTTACGTTTTAAATTTTAAGTTTTAGTGTCTGACTAGTAGATATATTTTTGGCGAAAGAATAAATATTAGATCCATGATGGCGTTTATGCAATGTAATGATAGAGCTATGTTTTTTTGTCTAAGTGAATAAGGATAATTTTACAACATATAAAGTATATATATTTCTGCTCGTTTTATATCAATTATAATCTTTCAAATTATGGCCAATTAACCACATAAGGAAAGTAGTACTACTCATTGCTTACGATGGGTGGAGTCCATCCATCATAATTATACGTTGTAAATTGTCAGTTATTTTAATGTATGAACTTGTGTTTCACTAAACTACACAACAACCACTGTATCACACCCCCAGAAATAGAATTTTTTTTCGTTATTAAAAAAAACTATAAGCAATAAAGATATTATTTGAAATCTCCGACACAAACAAATATGATAATTATATGATTATTATAAAAATTAACTTTGTTTCGTAACCCTTTCTACAAGCCGCGAATTGCCGCCGCAATTCTCGACTTGTAGTGGATGAAGATGATTTGATGTGGTCTAAAAATTAAAGAAAATTAAAGACCGATTAGTATCCTGATACTGAGCAGCCAATGTTTGAAAAATTGTTGATAATGTGTGATAATGTGTGTTGACTAGGTTATTAACTCACTCGTGTAGGCCTATCTCTGCATCTTCTCCTACACCTTCTCCATATTTCTACAAAATAACAAAACGTTTTTTCAGTTCTGTTTGTGAATATAATAGTGCAAATATTACTTAAAGTCACCTACAATTTGTTGATAGTATGAATAGATGACTGAAATATGGTCCGAAAAAAACAGTAAATAAGTGGAGAGGTATGATGGTGTCAGAAAATATATACACGAAGAAAACCAAATAAAAATATAACGGTTGGAAACAGGAGTTGAAGCTCAAATCACACAGAAGTGATTATATTTTAGGGGAAGCTGTATACCCCGTGTGGAGCCGTGTTCGTCATAGGGGTTGCGATGCCTTTTCCATTATTCCCAACTTCGACGCAACAATCGCATGGCAGTGTCCCTTATATCGACGAAGACACCATTTTGTATTGACCAAACTGTCAGTATTTTTTAGAAGCTGTGTTTGAGTGGTGGAATAAGGTTATCCATCCCAAAAATTGTCCTTCACAATAGGGTATCCTGGACATAGGCTTAAGTTCGAAAAGACCTTGTCAATTGTTGTACTGATAAGCACATGTCAATGGAAGAGAATACGATTTTAAAAATATATGTATTTTATCATTCTCAATTATCCGATTGTATGATGTATTTCAATCTTTACCGGTGTCGAACAGTACTGTATTGATTAATTATATAGTGATATATTGGCATCCTGGTATTCCAGTGTAACAATAAAAACATTCACCAGATGACGCACTATGACTATGGCTGGTATTTTAGGGGTGATGGTAGTCGTGTGGCTATCTGGCATGGTTTGCCAGATATTACGCATATTCGGCCATTTTGAGTTTGATCGTATTGAAATTGTTGATGTTACATCATTCCCTGAAACCTCACATTTTGCTTTACAGTAATGGTCTAGCTATTTTAAAATAAATAAATGATGGTCGATAGTCATTCGGCGATTTTTAATTTGATGAAGCTGCTTTTTTTCCCTTCACTGAAACCTCACATTTTGTATAGGCCTGGTCTAGCCATCTTAAGCGGATATTTCGCAAAATCTTTAAATCGAATATACTACTGTTACATGTAATATGCGCTTCAGCTGTAATCCCCACAGTAGTTCTGCTCCGGATACGAATGTATAGAAAAAACATCGAATTAGGCCACGGTACTGAGCCAACAGTATGTCAAAGTACAGTTACCCCACAAGGCAAATCTAGACCCCCCGAGAGGTGTTGTATGCAAAATGTGAGGGACAATATGACAAGTAGTTCCTGAGATATGCTCCTGAAACGAGAAGTGTGCACACCGACGTGTGCAGAATTTAAACAACATGTATCCCCCATACCTGGGGAGAGAAATAATTTTCACGTGGATTTATTTTAATCGTTATTTGTCATTATTTGTATTTTTTTGTATAATTGTGAAAGTCAATTTATGCAGTATGCCCCTATAGTCTTTTTATCATATATAAATCGAAAGCAAAAGTTGACGTTGCTCAAAATAAATTATGCAATGTAATATATATTTCTTACACAAATTGCTAACCCTCATGATAAAAACAAATTAATTGATGGCTAGCGACATATTCCAGTCAGATGATTCCAGTGGGCAAAATTATTTGGTTATTGTGGACTGGCGACATCTGCCGTGAAAATAAACTACCAACTCAGCGACAGATTGCTTATTGTGAGTCATACATTTATAATGTATGCATTTTGATAATATGCAATGAATTCAGTGAAAAAATAAATCCAGAGAAAATAGCATTTGATAAGATTCAAACACTGAAAAATTTAGGCTATATTCACAGATACGTTTTAGCACATTTTCTTTGGTTTATTAATCTTATGTCAGTAGGCCTATATCTTTTTCTGGCTAAAACACAAGACTGTTCACAGTTAAAAATAAATGTTATCGTATGTATTTACTTCTCACCTGACAAAGCATATGACATCATTCCACAAAGTAATGTCAGTATATATCCAAGCGGAATATACCATAGAAAAGATACGTGATAAATATTCCACCTTTTAAAGGAAAAACTAATATCAAACGAATAAATATTTCCTTTTGTGTCATTTCTATCAGGTTAAATTTAAATTATTAAATAAGAAATGAGTAAAGTGAAATTGTTATTAAACTCTTGGTTCACTATTAAAGCGCATACGCTGAGCAATTTTCCGAGATATTATCATAAATATTCGTATGTTTAAAAACAGCTTCTACAGAACGTGTTTCAGCGTGAGAGCTATAAACTTTCTGGTGCGAGACCTCATGTTTAACCCTTGAAGCGCTGAATTTTGTTATGAAAACCTATGAGGCCAAAGTGTTTCTTTTGATTTGAAATCATCATAACTGTCTTAGTTAGGTCTTTCTGACTCATTTGAATACCTATGTTATGGGTCTACGGCCATTATAAATATTTATGACGTCCATCTGACGTCTACAGACGTCAGATTCTGACGACTAAAGTCGATCCCCGCGCTGTAAGGGTTAGGTATCGCACCATAAATGTTATGGCTCTCGCAATGCAAATAAATCGTTTTGCGCAAAGTGTTTTTACACATTTTGTGTACATGATGATACCTTGGAAAAATTCTCAGATCACAGACTGTATTAGTTTATGATGTATATGGCAGTGCATTGTCCCGTGTATTATGAAGAGTGGTCAATCCCTTCAAACCGCCAGTCATGTCCAGAGTTCACTTGTGCGGGTTACCTGTAGGCCTTCAGTACAACTTACCTGACCACAAGACTATGGATACTAGTCCAATGAGATACATTAAACCAGCATTAGGTGAGTGTGCAAAGTTTTTTGGGAAAGCCCTCCTGTCAATACATGTGTGGGGGTCAGCTGTTTCGAACTCCCTGCAGTAACACAGCAGTTAGTTTTTAATTTAAACGCCCAGCATTGGTGGAATTATTAACTCATAGATGTCGCTAAAGTATATGGACTTGCTATGATTTGGGAGCTTGCTCTTAATGCAACGTTAGGTATGATACATACTATTATGGACTACTCACGGGCACTATTGCATTCCGGGGAACCCATGTACCGCATATTTTAAAAGTCGACTATACCTTTAAGCTCGGATTGTAATTTCAATATAATTATTTTGCAACCTTGACACTCCAGAGATGTTGGCTCGATGTTCAGCCACCGTCTACGACGCTGGCCCAACATTAAGCCAGCACCGGGTCAATGTCTCGTGTCTGCTGGGTAATTATCCGCGAAATCTGGACTTCATACCTTTCTGATATATAGTGAGTAGGCATGTTTTCCAGCAGTGAATCTGTTGTATAATTTGATGATGTTACGCTGGACGTGTTGTTAACCATATCTTGACATCCAAGTATACTTGTTGGGAGCATTGGCAGATCAGCTTCTACGCTGAGGGACCCTATAACCATGTAGACAGGCAGACCAAGCCCAATGCAATAACCCACCAAAATATCCTGTTAAACAAAGGAAGTTTCTATTTGAAAACATGTGATATAATTACTACATTATAGTATAAATAAAACAAAATGCATTGCATAATCATGGCACTAAGTATTTATAGAGATTTAATAATACATGTGATTTACAAAATAAAATGATGTGGTGAAACAGGTTTTAATTTATATATTATATGATCTTACCGATTTGTGGCATGGTATAAATGTAATACACAGTACTACTAATAATAATGAAGTGTTCTTATATAGCGCAGTTCCAGTCCGTGGGTCTGCACAGTGCGCTTTACAAACTAAATAATATTTAAAGTTTTAAAATAAGGTAAGGAATGTACTGCCATGCGAAGCACAAAAAAGAGATGTCTGCTTACTTTGAAAATAAGCCGACACTGGCTTTATGGACTTTGTAGAGCAGAATACATTTATATCATTCATGATATAAACTACCGACGAATATAAATACAGCTCACCCAAGTATTTAGTTTGGGAAATAATACTGCGAAAAAGAAGAGTGCACCAGTTGGACCAAGAAGACAGCCAGATAACTTGTATACTATTGTGAAGAGATTACTGTTATATTGTAACACGGAGAACGCCACAGCCACAAGCAGGGGTCCTGATCCTAGAGCTGGAATAAACATAGAATTAAACAGATTGCCACAGCCACATACAGGGGTCATTATCCAAGAGCTGCAATAAATATAGAATTAAACAGTTAGCCACAGTCACAAGCAGGGGTCCTGATTCTAGAGCTGGATTAAACATAGAATTAAACAAAACGTCCCAGCCACATGCAGGCGTCCTTATCCAAGAGCAGCAAAATTATAGAATTAAACAGTCAGCACCAGACAAAAGCAGTGATCCTAGAGCTAGAATAAGGATGAAATTAACTCGTTTATTACCGCTGAAATATTTTTGTATAGGCTATAAAGATCAAGGAGATTTATCAGTTTGAAATCATCATAAATGTCTTACATGTAGTTAGCTCTTTCCGCTTCATTTGAATACCTATGCCATGGGTCTACAGCCATTAGAAATAG